>CM062820.1:268408189-268986076 GCA_031772625.1 Pinus tabuliformis
AATTTCACTCAAAACATTCAACCACTCAAATTAACCCAGCTTGAAGGCTAGAGTGAGGTCTGTTACACATCAATTTGTCACTGTGACACTTGATCAGTTTATGGGTCTTTTTACCATTCGTGAACATGTTTGATTGAACTCGCTTAGAAGTCCAACAACCAAAAATATCTTGAAGAATATGGGAAATTTGGGAAAAATAGTTGCTTCACCTTGTTAAGTATCACATGCGCTGATTTTCCTAGATATTTCTGCGCATTCACTGGAATTAACTCTGAGAACAGTGCAGAACTACACTTTGTCTGCCAATGTAGACTGCGCAAGTGAATCAAAGAAAGTAAAAACAAAAAAGTACATTATAGAAACATAGTTTGTTGAATATTTCCCAACTGAAAGCTTCCAAGTGATAACTATTCGAGCTATAACCCTTAGATGATGCATTTTAATCCATTTCCTCAAGGAAACCTAATCCCTCAATTAGAGGATCTCACCCTTCTCTTTTGGATCTGAAACTTCTTCCTCCTAGTCTATAAAATAACTAGAGGGTAGAGGGATTGAGGAGGCCAGAAATAAAAGAAGATAAATGTATGCTGCTAGTTTGAGATTGGAAAGCTTATCATCTAAGGAGGAGATTGAAGGCATTTGGGAGGACCCTCATGGCATCAAGGCGAAGGTTGTAAGGCTCTTCTTTATCTTGAATTAATACAAATGAGCACTTTTCCCCGTTGAATTGTCTTATTGGAATGGTGAATGGTTTATAATTGTTTCAAGTGTTTATTAAGGCAAATTCAATTCCTAATCTCCTTGATCATTAAGTTAAGTTTGTTTGGATTATTATATCGCATATGCTTTTGATCCTTTTCTTGTTTATGGTTGCCAATCTTATCAAGCATTGAGAAACTGCATCAACTCACAACAAGGGATCTTCATTGAGCATTTTGTGGAATAGGTAAGAGGCTCATCCATTGGCTTTAATACTTGTAATTTAAACAAGTCCAACTTAAGGAAAGAGTTAGTTCAATTTTTTGTTTGTTTCTAGTTTTCATCAAGGATCTAGGGAGATCGCTCTACAAGAGGGATTTGTCTGATGTAACAAGGTCACTTAAAAGTTCACAAAATTAGAAGTTAGTACAATAATAATCATAAGCACGAAGTTATTACAACAATATTTATCAAGGCATTATAACTCATCATGTCTCTAATAGAGATTTGAACCTTCATAGTACAAAAATATTCATAAGCACATAACCATTACAACAATATTTATTAAGACATTATAACTCATCATGTTTTTAATAAGGATTTGAACTTAGGTGGGGAATATAACAATTATTCCACCCAACCAACTAAGATAACCCCAATTAACTAACCCATTGAATTATCTATTTTAAAATACACCTATTTTATTGAATAGATTATTACAAAGTTTTATGCAGTAAATAGCATAGTTTATGAAACACTCAACTTCAATCTTAGTACCATTGTGTTATAAGATAAGTAGAAAGATCTTTGCTTTATAAATTTGAATATAGTCTACACACTTTTCAACAAATCATTATTGACAAAAAATTAAATTTTGATGTAAAAATAAATATTAAAATCGCATAATGAATTCATGAATCGATTTTACTTGAAAAAATAAATAACTTTAAAATTATATAAAAATACTTAATATCCTAACCTTGTGATTTTATATATATATACTCCAAAATTTTATAAAAAAAATATAGTATAAAATTTATAAACCATCATATTACATCACCAAATTTGACACATATATATTAAAATTATTAAAACAAATTGTCAAATCTAAACTCAGAAACCTGACCATATAAATATTCCGATAGAATTGAATTAACTCACCAATTCTACCACCTTATCATCACCTCATAATTCATTCCTTTATTTCAACGCACTAGATTATAAAATCCAACATTATGTAAAGCTATGGTAAGCATCAAAGGGAGGGCATTACTTTGTCAACGAGATCAATCATTGAAAATCTGTATTTGCTTAAGAATTAACGCCTAAAAAGGTTTTTTTTTTATTCCGTCGCTACAAATATGTTTTATCGTTTACCTGAGAAAAAAAACTACATATTTTTATAAAAAATAAATAGACTACATTGGAAACCTATAATATTCCTATACGTTTTTCTTAAATAACACTCAATAGTATCTAGGTAGTATATAGGGTGGAACTTACCAATATTTATATGCTGGTAACTTGTAGTTAAAGTAACATTAACTGATAATGTTGTGAAATATCAATAGTTTTATATAAAGTAACATTAACCGATAATGTTGTGAATTATCAATATTTTTATATAGAGTAGCATTAACTGATCATGTTGTGAATTATCAATATTTTTGTATAAGTGACGTGTGGTTAAAGCAATCTTGATGTTGATGTTACAAATGATTTAAAACTAATCTATTTTCTTCATGTGGAAAATATAATTCTGTTGTGTTTTTTTCGCAATAGTGTTTTTTTTATTACGTGGTTAATATTATTTTTATAATTTTAAAAATTATTGTGATATTCATAAATATATATTAATTTAATAAAATAAATAAATTATATGTATATGAATAGAGATTTTTAATTCTTATATGTACAAGGAAATTGTAAATAAATCAATTTAATGATATTGAAAAATTTAAAATAAAATTTAATGAATAATAATTGAAAATTTGATATAGGGATAGTTGTTATTTTATTTAGTTTATTGTGTCAATCTATTTATGGTCTCCTCAAGAGCTGGCTTATAAAGCTACGAGAAGTATGTCCTGAGGGGAAGTTCTATGAAGCTAAATAAGCTAATAGCTCCCTAATCATGATGAAAGAGACCTTCAATTCCAAGTATTTTGTCTACTTAGCTCTTAGATCCCAACTCCCAACTCCCACTCACAACTCCAAAATGTGTTTGCCTAATTCCATAGTGAATTGATCACAAGCTAGGTTGACACCCTTAGCCTTAACTTCAAGCTAGATCATCTTTTCCTCGACATCTATAACAACCATAATGGCATTGTCCTAAACCTTTGTGATTTCTCTAACTCACTGCCACATGCATCTACAAAGTCTATGGACTCTCCCTTTGAAGCAAACTATAGTTGGAATGCTCCACTGTAGTGCCAAAGACAATATGACCACCCAATGCTCCACTTTCTAAACCTACAAACCAAGAACCAAATGAAAATGTTGATGGATTGATAAAGTATGAGAGAAATTGAGTGAGAAGGACCATGCTTCATATCGCATTTATAAGCCTCTCCATTAAAGTAGATGGCTCTAACAACTTACCCCTAACTTCACATATCAATGGTTGCCTACCAAATTGGGAACAAGATTGAGTTCATAATGGAGAATGAAGGAGGGGTTGGTAGGGGTTAATGTTACCTCATTCTTTTCAGGGAGTTCCTTTAGAGGGATGTGAGTGGAAGGGTGAAACCCCCCTCTAACTTCTAACCTTTCATTGTGATGGGGAGGATGAACTTCCCCTTTCCTACCTTGTAACATTTTCCCAAACATGGAATGGGACTACAAATGGTGTAGTCATCCCCCACCTACCTACGGAGCAAGTTTCCTTTAGGGGACATAGCCCAACATTCTCCATAGTGTTTGATAGGAAGTTAAGTTATCACTTCACATGGTAGACTGAAACTTCCTGACATCACTAGATCCAAGGGATTGTTCTCTATGTAATTCTTATTACTCTTGGGGAGGAGGGGACATCCCTTGTATCAAAACACAAATTATGAAAATGGAATTCCCAATAATTGGTCATTGGGCACAATATTTTTTAACTAATTAATATTTGTATGCCTTGGTAGGCTACTAATGCTTCAATTTTATCATTTGTAGTACCCCTAAAACTCGAAGCAAAAGTGATCTCCTAATTTCCTTAGGGATCAATGATGACCCCCCTATGCCTGCCACCTTTCTTTTTAGCATTATTTTTCATAAATGTGCACATCTTACTTTTTGAAAAAGAATAAAGTTTGTTGGGTGTAAGAACTGACTCAATTCTATATGTAAGGAACTTAATGACAAGTGTTTGATCGATGATGACAAGTGGCATATGTTGGCCATTGCTACGTGGAACAACATAAATAATCCATTTGATCATATTTCATATAGTATACTAACATTATGTGACATGATGTTCAAGAGCTAGTTCTACCTCCCATCATTCGTGGCGTAGACGGACATCACCTTCCTCAAATGTTAAACCAAGCTAATAACACCACCCAATAATTTCAAACCTTAAAATAACCCAAAGCTTACTCTACATGAAAATCTAATAATGTTATGCTACCCACTTTGTTAAAAAGGGCATCTATCTTATGAAATGTTTGTAGCATTGCTTAATTTCTCCTAATTAGGGTTGTATCCCTTCTATCGGGATTATTTGCATGTGGCATTGCTTGGGTAAATCAATTTTGTGGCATTGTTCATTTGAATGTGGCATTTCTTGACTTTGTGGTATTATTCATTCGAATGCAACATTGCTTCACTTTGTGTCATTGTTCAATTTATTTTGGCTAGGTTTACTTGTTGATCGTAAGTAATAATGTGTGTTTAACTACAACATATTAGCAACGGTATTGATTAGTAACCATCTCTTCCCCGAACTTTTGATTGTCATTGTTGGGATTGTCCTAATAAATTGTTTGCTTCAATAGAATTGTACATATGCTTTTTGAAAACATATGATGTCCAATTTCATGGTTTACTTAAAAATATATATAAATATGTACACTATTCTATATACACGCCAATAATGACGAGTAGGAGAAGGACAATTGTTAACATCCACCAAGAGCAACTTTGGTCAATTGGACCTTAAGGGAAATTGATAAGGAATTACTTGCTTTGTTTCATGATTTTTTTTATACTCAAATATGGAACATAAGCTTTCCTAAATCTCCATAGTTTTGGTCAGTTAAAAGGTTGGACTCATGTTAGTATTGTAACAAATATTTTCAAATTGAGATCTAATGTAGGCATACATATGACATTATACGAGACAATGCTTTTCATCCTCCACCTTCTTAGTGTTACAAAAATTACAAATTCTCTCCCATGACATTTTAAGGATGTCCAACGCATTGTTTCACTTTAGGTCTCATGACAATTTGTTCTTATTTTACCAATGTATAATTTTTCTTTTTTATACTATTTATAACAAAAAGATGTTTTTATCGTCTAGAGCAGGGTTAATGACATCTTTGTAGTATCTTAATTTTCTCTTCTGATCTAATTCTTTATCGCACCACAATTTCTTCTTAAATTAACATGCAATAATATTTTTAATGGTATCAATATTATACAGAGAAAGCTCTTACTTTATTCTTCAGTGATTTAGCCAAGGCTTGGCATCTTTACGCCAATACCTCTTAATATGTAGGTGGCTTTAATTGGAGTTTGAAGCAATGTTAGGAAGCCTCTTGTCATTCATGTTAGTTGTCTTGTGTTTGTGCGTTAAGTACCTAGTCATAGCCATACTCATACTCTCATTGGGGTAAAGACACACTATCATGATGAGGATAGGATAAAGCATATTGCGTTTAAATTTAAGATTGGAAGTCCTAAAACACTTATGAATTTACTTTATCTTTCTCCATGATTCTCTAAAGATGTTACAATTTTGAACTTCACATTCATATAAGATAATAGGATTGACAAGAGTATCAAATAGGAGTTTCTTTTTCCCTATAATTAGAAGTCCATTGATTTACAATTGTTTCCAAGACCAAAATAGGCCTTTCACCCTCTAATAATCCTTACCTCAATGTTGTAGTTCAAATTAAGCTTATGATGAAGGTTGACACTTATTTGGATGAAGTAACTTCCTCTAAATTGTTATTGTTATACACAAAAGTAATGTGATTTTCTTTTGGATTTGAATATCGAACCTTCATTTTGTTTATATTCGCTATCATACATATGCTAAAACATAAATCCCAGAGAGTTCTTACTAAATTGCTTGTCGAAAGAAAAAAAAAACAAAAACAAAAAAACTAACTCACCTTAAAAAACAATATTATGAAAACAAATAACTATTTCACTAACCTAATTAACCTTTCCTAATTACACCATTGTTGGAGATTAAAAAAAAATCAACTAACTTCTACTTTTATATATATATATATAAAAGTTTCTAAATCAACTAACTTCTACTTTTATATATATATATAAAAGTTTCTAAGTGCATTCTAGTTAAAACAAAGAGAAGCATCAATCTTTCTTTTCATTTCTTTTGCTATTACTTTTATATATATATATATATAAGTTTCTAAGTGCATTCTAGTTAAAACAAAGAGAAGCATCAATCTTTCTTTTCATTTCTTTTGCTAGAAAAGTTGAAACAACAATTCAATTTGAATTAAGGGTCAATAATATTAAATTTCTCTAGATGAGAGTGATAGTTTGACGGAGGACAGAGATGCATAAAACAAAACAAAGGTTCATTTAGCATGACTATTGTCTCAACCCTTGTTCCAATTCCATTTTTGTTATATGACTTTTCCTCCCAAGTGTGTTAATGATGATGTGTGTAATCATAAAAGGTATTATTGTATTTCATTTTGATTTAAACCTGGTTGATTTTCTCGCTAGCTATATAATGATTTTCTTATTTTGAATACATATTTTAATTTTTAATTTTTATTTTTAGATAGGGTAATTGTTTTTAAGTCAATGAACATATTTATATTAGCAAGGAGGCCTTTAAGGTAATTGAACAAGGTTTGTCATGGAAGGTTGGGAATGGGGAAAATATTCGTATTGGAAGGGACCCATGGGTGGGGTGCAGTGAAAAATTTGCACTATCCCCTGGCCTGATAAGACACCTTGATTCAAAAG
Source organism: Pinus tabuliformis (assembly GCA_031772625.1). Classification (NCBI taxonomy): domain Eukaryota; kingdom Viridiplantae; phylum Streptophyta; class Pinopsida; order Pinales; family Pinaceae; genus Pinus; species Pinus tabuliformis. The sequence continues at coordinate 268,415,057 of CM062820.1, forward strand.
GCATTGTCTATCTAAAACAGGTGGAAAAGATAAGTGCATCATCCATCTGGGGCCAAGCATGGAAGTCGGGCGCAGACCTAAATATCCTTTCGCGTTGGTGGGATGAATGGGAGGCTTACAGGATGGAACTATCCAGAACAAATGTAAGAATAAAGGATGAACCAAACCAACTGATTTGGGCACATGCGGACACTGGAAATTATTCTCCAAAATTTGGATACAAATTCCTCATGACCAAGAAAGGATGGGGTGATCCGGAATGGTGGGCAAAATCGCTGTGGAAGCTAAAATGCCCAGCAAAGGCAAATTTTTTTTTCTGGTGCATTCTAAAAAAGAAAGCCCCAACCTGGGATATTCTCCAATCAAGATTTAAACAAGGGCCAGGAAGATGTGCCTTATGCAAAAATGATTTGGAAACAGTGAATCATCTTTTTTTGGAATGTCCATCAACAAAAAAAGTATGGGATGAAGTATTAAAGCAAATGACCTTAACTATCAAATGGGAAGGGCAGTCCTTACCAGAAGCATGGCAAAATTGATGGAACAAAGTTCCTGAACAGAAGTTAAGGAATCTGCCCCCCATCATAAGTTGGGGAATTTGGATAGCCAGAAACAGAATTATCTTCCAGGAGAAGGAAACAGAGGCATTCCAAATAATGATTCAATGTATGACCATATACTCAATTATCCTAGATGCTGAGAATGAGAGGGAACCTCGGAAAGTGACGGAGGAGCAAATAAAGGAAGGGGTTCCCTGGGCTTATTTTGATAGCGCCTCCCAGGAAAACAAAGCTGGTGCAGGAATTGTTATCCATTTGAGCAACTCTCATTCTCTTAAAGCATCCATCGGACTGGGAAGTGGATCCAATAATTTTGCTGAATTATCTGCTCTAAAATATCTCTTATGCTGGTTGATACAAAAAAACACCCTCACAGTTCAAATATTTGGAGACTCACTAAATGTTGTAAATTGGTTAACTGGACGTAGCAGATGCCAAAATTATGCTTTACAGTCTTTATTTGAAGAAATTCAGAATTTGAAATTGTCTTTTAATTTGCTGTCCATCAATCATATTTACAGGGAACGAAATGATATGGCAAACAAACTTTCTAAAGACGGTATTGAACAAGCTGTGGGCAGTTGGAGAATAAGGGAGGAAGCAAACGGTGAAAGTTTTGCCTCGGACCAGCCTCCATATGCAGAAATCCTTCAATAGAACCAGTTGATCAGCATCCTTTTTTTTTATTTTTGTTTACTACAATAAACTGCTGAAACAGTATTTTTTGGGCTATACAGTGGATAATGGAAGCAAGGCATATATATTTTCTTTTCGTTCTGCTTTATGAAACAGTCAGAAAAAACAGGAAACAGGATGGACTCATGAGAAAAATCAAGGGACAAGATCGATGGTGAAATGATTCTCTTCTCGGGAAGAGAAGAAATACTCTCTTATGAGATTTTTTGTAAAATCAAACTTTTATAACAACAATGGAGCTGTGTATGTACATGAAACTTTTTATAATATAAGAAGTTTGTTTTTTTTTGGAAAAAAATATTTATATTAGCAAAAATGGAATGGAGTTGTTTTTAATGTGATTTTTTAGACTTTTTGGTTCGAAAAAATTTAAAGTGAAATGTTGATTTGTGTTATTTAAACTAGTTTTTTGATAGTATATTCAACTCCCCAAAAACTCCTTTACACATATGAGAGTAGCATTCATGGGAAACCACAACTAACTAACCCCTGAGGCACTTAGATTGTGTAATGGAGACAGATGGTGTAAGGGAGACAAACTTCATGAGACTTAGATTGTGTAAGGGAGACAAACTTCATGAGACTAGCATTCATGGGAAACCACAACTCGTCCTATAGTGAGACTGAGAGTCCAAAAAACTGAATGATAAACTGAGTTTTTAAAGCATAGAAACGAGTTTAAACTGCGCTAAGAAGGATGGCCAATAAAACTATGAACCAAAATACAAAAAATATTGCTGCAGTAGGCCCATAAATTGAGATTGTAAGTCATTGGAAAAACAGATTAAGCGTGTTGCTTGCCTTTGGAGGACGCATAGATGACTAGTGCACTGCAAGGCAACTCTGGAATAACAGCTTCCTCCGGTTGCTCTTCAATAGTGGGGCATCCATAAGAGCTCCGAGTCTGAAATGTCGGCGCCTTCGTGACCTCCGCTTGCGAATCTTGCATGCGACTGGGTAGACCGCAAGCCACAGTTTCCTCAGGAATCTCTTCAATAATGGGGCGTCCATGGGAGCTCTCAGCTTGCTGAGCTGTTTTGGCCTGACCGTGTTTCCTCAGGAATCTCTTCAATAATGGGGCGTCCATGGGAGCTCTCAGCTTGCTGAGCTGTTTTGGCCTGACCGTGTTGCATGATAGTTTCAATAAGGGCAGAGGGGGAGAGGGAAGGGGAGGAGGGAGAGGGAGAGGCAAGCGGAGAGTACCCGTTGCCATCGTCGAAGCTGGAGGAGGAGGAGGCGGCGAGCGGGACAGGAGGGAAAGAAACTCCAAAGGAGGTGAGAAAGTTGGTGCATGGTTTGATGAAATAGGCTGACAAGGGCATTGGCCTCTGCAACTTTGAACATAGCATCGTCTCTCACGTGTTGTTGTCTCCACAGGTGTCTGGCCAGGAGGTTTCGAAGGGCCGATTGCCCGTCCCCAAGTCGCCTTCCCTCATCCACTTCCATGGAAGCGACCTTGTGGCAAATTTCTTGAGGAATATCAGGATCAAAGAGCTCTGAGATTTCACCACAGTCAACAACATGAGGAATTCTCCCGTGGTCGCAGCCTCCTCTGCCCCGTCTGACGCGTCCTCGCTCTCTAACCATGATGGTCAGTCTGAGAAGGCGGTAGGGGAGAGTCGAATTGCAGGGCAAGTGACCAGTGAGATCTGAGTAGGCAAGGTGAGCATACCGGAGGGGAGTACAAGTGAACATGACGAAGTAGCCGACCAGGTAGAAGTCGGATAGCCAAAAGCAGCGCCACCGACGAGAGTTGGAAGTCGGATAGCCAAAAGGACCGCCACCGACGGGGGAGGGGAGAGCAAGGTCAATGCGGCATGAAGGCGACGTACCAATTGATCCCACGACGAAATCCCAGCACGAATATTATTCTGAGTTGTTTTTAGTGAGAATTTTTGGAAGTATTTTGGGTTAGGTTTTTTTTTTCTAATTTCTCTCAAATCTGGTATGAATTTATTGAAATCACAATCTAAGTGTATTAGGGGTTTTTCAAAGTGATGAATCTGTATATAGTCAAATAAACAGTTTAAATAACACAAATCAAGATTTCACCTCAAATTTTTAGGCGATATTGTGGCACGGAAAGTCCAAAAAGTCATGGCCATATTCTCGCAAGAAAGTCCAAAAAGTCACACACTAAAGACAACTCCATATTATTCATTAAAAAGAGGCTCATCATCGAGAACAACAAAGGTGAGTGCCACCAGGTGGAACTGGGAGTGTCAAACCACCATTTGTAGTGCAAATGCATGAGGCAGTGGATACATGAGTAACAACTTAATGAAATGCCCTTAGCATCTCGGGGAAATTGGGTAATTGTTAATTATATATATATATATAAGAGAGAGAGAGGGGGGAGGAAAAATGTTGTGGTTGACATTTAAATATATAAATACATAATTATTATTATTAACACAATTTTATAATTAAAAAAATAAAAATAAAAATAAAAAAATCAAGGGTTATTGTATAATGATATATCATAGATAAGATAATTATATTTATGTCCAATTAATGACAACAAAGTAGGTCAAAGGGATTGTTGAGTACACTAATGTATATACAAAGCGGGAGAACCAAAGCGTCTCCTATAAAAGATAGAATGCATGAAGTAAATCAACATCTGGCCCTAGCGGAGAAGATCCAGGAGCTAATAGGTCTGAGGATCATACCCATCTCTCCTAACATCTGAGGCTGAATGAATCACACTGAAGAAACTCAACAAAGTCTGTTGGCCTGATGAAGAGTCGATGGCAAGTGCAGATTGTCCACTAAATCGTATCCTAGGGGGTTCACACGTTGTTGAATGCTAGAGGACCTACTCTGTCTCCCAAGAATGGATCTAAGATGAAATTGTTGCTAAGATCTCGTGTGGCAGGGTGAGATCCCACGGATCCTCACTAATCTTGAGTCTAGATACGTACTGGTATCAATCGATCTCTTAGTGCCCCTGTCTGAAGGTAGTACCCTGAAAAATGTCGTGTTCCTCTATGTGGGGTCTAGTCTGATGGGAGGCTGAAGAATATGTGCTCGGAACCTAAGAGCCTCCTGCATATATAGGGCCAAACATCTCTGATCGGGATACTTGAAAAAGTCGGCTAGGGTCCGAGAATCTCTGAATAAGCAATGAAACCTTCCTCTTATCTCGTAGTAGATAGGGCATCCATGGATGAAGTGCACCTCGGTCTCCACTTCCTGTAAATGACATACCTGGTAGAGTCTATCTAGTCTATCCACCTAGTAGTTTGTCTCTACCTGAAGTCTATGAGAACCTACTCTGAACTGGCCTAGAGGAATGCGAAGAGCATGCATCCAGTGGTGAAACGTATACTGGGGTTGAACAATGAGCCCGTCTCTCAACTCCAAGAAGTGCTCAGCGGAGAAGGTCATCTTTGGGCGCAACCCTCCTGGAGGATTGACCCAGGTGACATGGACGAACTACCTGTAGATGTCCTCCCTTATGATCTTGTTTAGCTCCTGTCTAGTAGGTAAAAGGTGACCAGGAGCATCTAAGGAATATCGAAAGGAGGGAGACGATCCAACTGAATTCCCACTGACTCTAAGAGGTTTGAAACTCATGTAAACCAACATCTGGCTCAGCCTAAGGCAGTAGAACGAGCAATAGTCTTAGAGGAACAATATGCCAAGTAAGGATAACGGTCCCTACTCTTTATCAAGTCTGCCAAGCCCTAGAAAGATGCAAGAATGAAAACAATCTGAAGACCGCCTCAAGCTGAAAGGGCTGAGCTCCAAACTCTACAAGGATGATGTGCTGCGGCACTGCCATTTTCCACCTAATGATGCGGTGGAGAAGAAGAATCTGGACTCTCTCAGCTGAAACACAGCCTGACTCAAGTAAACACAGTCCCCAAATCTCTAAGCCATATATAACAATGGGATGAATCAAGGTGTCCATGAGGCTCATCTTGGACGAGATGTCCTAGAAGTGATGTCGAAAGCATTGTCTCTCAAGAAGGGCTAAGGATCCATATCCTTTGTTGATCCAAAGCTGAAGCGCTGGTCGCAAACTGAAGCAGGGACCTGAGAATTGCACCCCCCAAGTAATGTATAATGTTTGTAATTAAAATAATAAAGAATTTAGAATTAATGGAAAAAATTATTGATAAATTTGTACCTTGGTTTCATTTTGATCTATTTTTTACAAATACAGAGAGGAATGAAAAAGAAAACTGAAGTACAAAATTTTTAATACTTGATAAATCTATGATAAGAAAATTGAAGTGTAAACATTTTAATAGCTAATAAATCTAAGATTAAGATTGATATATGTAAGTACTTAAGATGAATTTATATTTTTTTTAATCTTGAGAATAATTGTAAACTAATAAATTTTTGGTTTTGGGAAAAATAACTTTTTTAATACACTTGTAATTTTAATGGTTTTATGTGGTGCTGAAGTTTGGGTTTGCAACATTTCTAAAGAAACCTAGAGGAAATATAGAAGTGTTTTGTAGTTTATAATCTTAAAATTAAAAGCAATAAACCACGTGTGATCCTCCTCTTCAAGGTCAGTCTTTCAATGATTGAAAATAAGGTTGTGACTAGGTATCTAATGTACATGTATAAGATAACCAACTTGAAGGATAAGAGGCTTCTTAGTATTGCTTCAAATTCTACTAAAAGTCACTTTAAACTTAAATGATGGTGGAATAAGTATTTGATTATTGGTTGAACCATTGGAGGATAAAAGGGGATGCCACTCTTCAAATATTATCACAGCAAAATTTAAAGGAAATTTATGATGCAACAATGAAATAAAGAATAAAAATAAGTTGATGTCTAATAAGAGGAGCATTAGCTCAAAATTAGAAGTTCAAATGTATCTTTTTATGATACTGTTTTAAAAAGAACGGACTCCAATAAGCTTCATAATAAAAGTAGCTATTAGTTAAAACTTAAAATATCATGGTAAGAAAAAATATGTAATCTTCATAATACTAAGAATGTTTCATCCTATTTGGAAAAGATAGTAGCTGGAGGTTTAGCTATCATTTCACATTAACACCAGACAAAGGTGCCAAGATGCGGTAGATCTATGATACAAGAAAATCCAAATGTCAACATCCCTTTGGGTTACTTTGATGGGGCTTCTCAAGGGGGCGAATCAATCTCGGGGGGGTTGTTCTTCATTTAGCAGAGCATCATTCTTTCTATGTCAAGATGGGATTGGGTAGGGGTACAAACAATTGGGTAGAGATTTTAACATGTAGATCTCTTATTGCTTTTTTGTTCAAGAGAAAGGTTGTAACCAGCTTCAAAGTTTTGGTGGTTCATTGGTGGTGGTGAATTGGGTCAACGAAACTCAATAGTTTTGGAACATTTACCATGCATGTATTTTGGAGGATCTCTTAGGACTGAAGAATATTTTTGATAAATTTACATGCATACATGTTTATAGGGAACAGAATAGGGATGTTGAAAAACTTTCCAAGGAAGGCCTACATGATATGACTCGGGGGTTATAGCAGGTAGATAAAGATATTGAAGTAGACCATTTTCAGTACTATCATAGACCTTTCATGGACGAGATTTTGTAACGACCCCGAGTTAAAAGTTCATGTAATAAAGTTAATAAAGGCAAAATAAGACCAAGATCATGGGACATGTATTCCAAGCTCAATGTTGGGAAAAGTATCCTAGTGGGCATCACTTATTGTTTATTATGCCTAAGGGGAAATTAGCAAAGGAAATGGAAAAGGATTTGAAAAGGAAAAGAAACATTATTGGTGTTTATTTTATAAAAATAAAGGAAATTAGGAGAAAAGGGAGGTGAAAGGTCACAGTTTGCATGTGAGAAGGAAATTGAAGGAAAATAGAGGAAAAATGAGAAAATTAGAGGCATCAATAATAAAAAGACACCAAAGCATCAGTTTGGGGCCTTTTGTTAGTTTTGTTTTGGAATTAATCCCAAAGAGGAGAAGAGCACCAAGAGGAGAAGGAAAGCAAGCAAACAAAGGAAGGACAAGGAAAGTATGGAAGAACAAGGAAAGCAAGGGAAAACAAGGATCAAGCGGCTTTAGCAAGAATACTTGCAGGTAACAAGTTTCATGTATGATTTCCTAGTTGGTTTTGGCATGCATGGTATATGCATGTGCGTATTTGGTTTATTACTGTTGTTGGAATGTTTGTCGGGTTTTGACAGTGGTTTCATCCTTGCCTTGCCATTTATGGATGGCCATGGTGTGATGGGATTCATTCTTGGTTGAACCTTGGATTATCGAAAGGTTTTGGATCCAAGTGAGGTGGCCTCAGGAAAATTCCAAGGGTTGGATGTGGAGATGGTTTTCTCCAGGAAACCCTCAATAGGTTGGTGGAAACAGGAAAAACCCTCAAGGGATGGTGAAGAAATTATGAGGCATCCAAACTCGGTTTGGTTTTGTGATCTCGAGACCGGTTTAGGTGAGATCGCGTTAGTGTGAGGGTGGAGGTAGTTTAACCTCTAGATTCCCTTGGTTTTTTATGGTGGTGAAGAAATTATGAGGCATCCAAACTCGGTTTGGTTTTGTGATCTCGAGACTAGTTTAGGTGAGATCACGTTAGTGTGAGGGTGGAGGTAGTTTAACCTCTAGATTCCCTTGGTTGTTTATGGATTGTTTTATCCCATGAGATCCCACATTCATGCTTGGAATATGGCACGGGGGTGACTGGCTAAAAGAAAGATTTGGTTCAACCCAATCTATGGTCAGGTGGTACATGGAAGTCCCTCGCTTGGTTGGATTTTTCATATGATCAATAAGAGCGAAGTTTCTCTTGTAATTTATGAGTAATTATACTTATTATTATGTGTCTTTAATGGTTGTTCTGTTATTGTTATTTATCTGGTTATAAGAATGGTTTTATGACAGATCCAAGTTATGGCTTTTAACATGTTTTTACTTGTAAATGATTGGTTAATGAATGCATGACCTAATATGTGTTATTGCAACTATTGTGAGAGGGCATTAGTCCTTCTTGATAAACCTCATATAAGTTTAAAATCTCTATGTTCAGATATGCATTCATGACCTATAGATCTCATGTTCGCAATGTGTTTGACAGAATGTTTGTCATGGTTAGACTGAGTTAGGTCAAGTCCTTGTTTAAGTTTTGTGTTAAAAGCTTTGTCTCTGTGTCATACATCATTCTGGAAAGACTCATCAAGTTATGGGCAGTGGTCTGGTGACTAGCCCTGAAAAAATGGCTTACATCTCGCAATCGTTGGCACATAACTGGCTGGAAAAGATTGCAGTCACTAGGAAGCAGGGTCATGAGAGCGAATGGAGGGTTATAGTCACTAACTTACTTTGTCATGGGAATGACTAAGGCTCTAGGTCTATGAAAATCTAAGTTAACTCAAGGGTTGGGGACCTAGAGTGGTTGGTTAGCTCTTAGGGGTCCTGTAGTGCCTAAAAGGGAAGTTAGTAAGGTCTTGTTTTGTCGAATCCATTTCCTTAAGGTTATATATGAGGTTGATTCATGTCATAGTATCCATCAGCTCATGTTTACCCCGAACAAGCCAGTGAAAGTGGGTAGAGATGAGAGGAGGCGTTTACAGAGTGGTATCAGAGCATGGTTCAAACACTTGGAAAAGATGGGCTAAATCCATGTGCTTATGCATGAATTGTCATGGTTATGGTTTCTGTTAGAGTCATTATTTGCATACTGCCATCAGTGATCAAAGCTCCTCTTATATATCATATTAGTGTCCCATGTTGAAATTTTTTATCATTCCACCTAGGTCATCATGTAAAAATTTACTCGCTGATGGTAGCCCAAGTTAAAACCCCATCCCCTCTCAAAAATTTATATTTGTTGGCCCACTTTCATGTGTCTTGTTGAACATACATTGACTATAAAAGCTCATTTCATCATGTTTTGTGTCAGTCAAGTCCACCTGAAATCTAGTCATTCAAGGTCTCATTAGGTCACTAGGTTTTATTTTCCAAGGTCCAATAAAGCACCATTTCACTGCATAAGGCGAGCAAAGTATGAGAGTGAAGCAAATAATATCTCCTTTTTAGTTAAATAAGGGTTTATAAGCATGTAACCATGGTTGCTAAAGTTCCAAATTTAATTTTAAGCAAGAAATTCATTCCAGTTTGTAATTTTATTTCAAAAAGAGAGTTGTAATAATTTTTATTTATTTATGTAATTTTATGTTTATCATATGTAATAAGTCACTATTCTTAGCTGCTTACTCAAACTCCATTGCCAATATCATCTAAACCAAAGTAAAAAGTGAAGATTCCCAAAGCTTCAGCATTATCCACGTGCAAAGAAAAAGTCAGAAAGCAAATTAGCAAAGAGGTCAAAAAGGGGTCAAATGAAAAGCAAAAGATCAAACTCACTCACCTATAAAGGACTTCTTGGCTTCAAACTCACCTTCATTTGCCTCCTAGCACTCACTGAGCAAACCCCAAGAGAGCCTTTTCACAGTTTTGGGCGAAATTAGTAGAAACAGGGCAGGCGTTGCGCGTTCTCTTCTGGCGCTACGCGTTTACCTGGTGCTGCGCATTTCCTTAAGGCATTGCGCATTCCCTTAAGGCGCTGCGCATTCCCTTAAGGCGCTACACGTTTGCCTGAGGCACTGCGCACTCTGTATTGGCACGGCACGTTTGTCCAGCAATGCTCCAATCACCTCCTCAGCTCCTCCAAAATGCTTTCAACCTCAATGCAATTAAGTAGCAGCTAAAGGATGTGCTTTTCCCCCTCCTCAAGTCAATTCCTAAGTGTTTGAAAGGTTTTATTGAAGATTTAGCTTAATTGTTACATCTAAACCCTAGATTTCCCCCAAAACTACCTTCCACTCTCATTCCCTTTTATACACTTCCCTCCACCCTCCTTCTCTGTCCCTAAATTTTTATATTCCAGATACCCTATAACCCTTTGTCCCAAAACCCTAAGTCCTAGGTAATACAACACTACGTAGGCTCCCAAACCCCTATATTGCAAACAGATTTCCCCATCCCTAAAATATCATACTACTACCCTATACCCCTCTCCAATACACATATCCCTTCACCCATCATCTTCATATTTACCCTTCCCCATATACTATTCCCTAAAAAACTACATTTCCCCTACCTTACAGTGCCCTAGGGTTTGATACTAAACACCATGGCAGAGGAGGAATACAGACCACATAGTGAGGAAGAGGAAACAAATAGAGAAGAAGATAGGGAACAGAGGAGGCCACACAAAGGAGGCCAGATACACAGGTTTGAGCCCACAGATCTCAGGGAACTCTTAGCATCCCCTATGACTGTGACATCCTTCAAATGGATAGGTTGTTATGATTTCTGTGAGCAAGTGCAGGCAGTCCAACATCATCCTAAGTTGACTAGGCTCTTCATTTCTAAACTCCAAGACAACCAAGTCACTCTTGCAGGTATAACTTTCACTTTATCTACTGCCAATATATCAGCTGCCACCGGGATTCCAGATGTTGGGGAAAAATGGTTTAAACAAGGTGATTTGGAGAGGCATTATTATGAGCCTTACATGAAACCAAGATATAGAAATGAAAGAAGGGGTTATTTTCCTTTTTCACACCTCCTTGACAGATATGCCCCAATGATGAAGATTATTATGAAATATTTTTCATGTGAAGGTAGATTCTCCAGGGTCTATTCTTATCATATCCGGCTCTTAATGCATTTCACTAGGGTAAAAATGCTCAATATACCCTACTATATTTTCTGGAGTGTTGAGAAGATGGCCTACATTGCCCAAAAGAGGGAGTACAAAGATTAAATAAGAGATTATTTCATCATTATGTCATTAAAATCATAGTCCTTTACCATCTCAAGGAACTCAACGTTGCATGGAGTACATTCATAGCTAATCCCATATTCACTCATGCATCTACTCAAAATATTCAAAGCATCCCTTCATCATCTCATCCATCCACCTCCATTCCTCCATCTCAGCCCATACATCATTCATCCTCATCTGATGAGTTAGCCACACCATCACCTCCATCATCACCATTTCATGAGCCTATTCAGTCACCTAGCAGAGATGAAGGCAGAGAGCAAGAGCACATTGAACATGGTGAGATCAGCAAGCCTAAAGGGGTTGGTTTGGGTACCTTGACACATACCTATCAGAGAGGGAATAGGCAAGTGTTTTCCCCACAGATTGTGGGAGGGGCCTTTCCTTCTTCATTAGCAAAGCAGGTACATAAGGGCAAGGAAAAAGTGACAGAGGCAGAGATCCAACAGCAGGAGGAGGACCTCCATGAGACAGAGCAAGATTTTCACTTAGTTGACCTAAGTGAAAATGATGATAGTGAGAGCATAGCCATTGCCCTCAAAGAGAAAGAAGCACTCATAGGGGAACTCCAGGTCAATTTGCAAATGGAAAAACACATCATTTCATACTATGAGCAGGAGAACAAGTAGTTAGAGACCAAACATGAGTTCATGGAGATTCAGCTCATCAAGGCAAAGAGGGAGGCTGAAAAGGCTAAAGCCTTACTTGATGAAGCATATGGAGAATACAGTGACCAGCTGGAGGAACAGGTGCCAAGAAAAAGGCCAAGGACTAGAGGCCTAAAGAGAGCTTTGGAGCTAGAAAAACAAAAGGAGGTTGAACTAGCTAATGAGCTCACCCTAAATGAGCAATTTTCCAAAATGGTAAATGAGAACTGGGAGCATTGGCTTGAGAGGGTGAACACCCATATTGAAAGCCTCTTAGACAAGGCCAAAAGAGACACTGACATTCAAATAAAGATGGCAAAGTATTATTGCCAAAGAAACCAAATAGTAAGGGCAAAGCTCAAAGCTGCTAGGGCAAGAATTGAAGCCCTAACTCACCATGAGGAGAAGAAGAAGCTTGATATACTTGCAGAGGCTTCACTCCATGCCTAGCCACCTCAAACATCAGCTTCTTGAACAATTTTGAAGACCCTTGACTCAATTTTTGTCATCTTGCTTTTCCTGTCTTTTTAAGGAAATTTTTATATCAACAGTTTGGTCAAACGCGCAGCACGTTAGGCGCTACACACGTTTTGGAGGAAAGGCCACCACCAATGGATTCAGAAGGACCAAGACATCCAGGAAAACCATGTTTCTAGCCCTAGAAAGTAAAACTGGTGGGTGAAAAAGGCAAAAAACCACCTAAAAATCATGTTTCTGCCTTATTTATGGACCAGGGGCTGCGCGTTTGAGTAGTCTTGGGAGAATGGAATTTTGGAGGGGAAAATCAATCCCATTTTGAAAACCAAGGACAATTTTTGAAACTATACAGGATAAGATTTCCAATGAGCTATCTTGGGCTAGATTTGGACATCAGGAAGGTAGGTAAAATTCAGCTTGAAGATGGAGCTGCACGTTTGACAGTCAACCCATATTTTCACTGTTTCTCTCAAAATTGATTTTTACCTATGGGAAATTAGTGTTTTACTGATGTAATTGATCAGGATGATGTAATTTTTATATTTTTACTGTTACCTAGGGTAAATACATTAGGTAAATGGCCTCTATGACTTGTAATGGATTAGTTTGCTTAAGTTAGGGATGAGTCACTTTAACCACCCTACACTCTAGCTATTAGTTCAGTTTTTGTTTCAACTGCTACTCCTCTCATGGATTCGACCCCTGAGGCTAGGATGAGTTGGTTTGAGGCCTATATTATTTAATTTCTCAGTCATTCTACTGGTTGGACTCTATTGGATGTTGTACTAGTGTTTCAAACTTTGGCATGAAATATATTGGATGAGTTGCAACTATTTTGGTAGGATTCATGTGGCATGGTATCTTGATATTGTTTCTTCTTCAGTTACATATGTGTGAATTTTTTGTACCTTTCATGATCCATTTCACTTTAAATATGTTTTATTTTCAAGATGTGATAAGCATAATTCATCTTCTATGCTCTATTTTGGGAAAATCATCATAAATTGTTTCATTTCTTCAATTTAAAAGAATTCGTGGTTTTCATGCTCTTTTTAGCACCTCGCCAGTCTAAACCATTTCATCACTATACTACAAAGTGTTAAAGTAACTTGCCTACCTTTCCCCATCAGATGTTTGCAATTCTAATTCTCTTTTGCCCTGACCTAGTTCACTCTCTAACCTAATTCACTCATCCAGTGACTACCCTAATCAAATCAAATCAAACAAACCCTGAGCTACTATATCTAGCCTAAAACCCTAATCTATCCGGCCCTCTTGGCTGTGATCCTTTGGAGAGAGCCCTCTCCGGCTTGGTAGGGCTAGCTACCAAGTCAAAAGGTTGGTATGTGGTTACCACAACTGGACTCTTCCTCAGCCTTGAGAACCGGAGGAGTGATACAGTTTCCATGCATGAGGTCACTGTATGTAGTTGGTATTCGCATGCATGATGTAAATATATTGATGTGATTATGATTATACATGTATCATGTTAATGTGGACTGATTTTGTAAATGAGATAAGCCTCCCCTGAACGTCATTGAGGTATGATTTTAGTTATGGTATCTATTTGGTTTATCTGACAGGGTATACTTGTAGGAAGAAGAGAATCAAATATTACGAGCAAAATGATGAACTACAGTTCACATGACTCTCCTTGCAGATCAGTTGGGTAGCAGGGAGATGAGTATTCTCCTGCTATAGCAGATAGATTTAGGAGTTTGAGGGCCATGATCAAAAGTTGCAAGGTTGACAATGATAGGTTGGTTGAGGCTCATGAAAGATTTGCAAGGGCTCAGGAAAAGCATGTAGAGGTCAATGCAGTCATTCTTCAGAGTTTTTCAGACTTACAGAGATAGGGAAAACAGAGAATTAATCAAGAGCAAGAAGAGAAGACTAATGGATCCTATGGTATCAGGTCTCTATTGGGATACTGGTTGGATAGAGGGGATATGATCAGAGGTGGTAGATCATTGGATACACCTGACAGGAGGATTGGTATGTATGGGTATAGTTCTAATTCCTCGTCCAGGAGACATCATCATCATCACCACCATCATCCTTATAGGAGAAGTGAGTACTTGCCAAAGGAGTTCAAGAAAAAATCCACCTACATTCAATTGAGAGATGAAGAAGTCAAAAGACGCAGAGGTATGGTTACCTGGGATGAAGAAATCATTCAGAGTGCATAACTATTCAGAGAACATGAAAGCCAAAATAGACACCTTTAGTCTTAAATTGAAAGCAGATATTTGGTGGGAAGATATGAAGAATGTCAAAGCCATTCGGGAAGAACAGTTGATTTGGGATGAGTTTGAGAGACTCTTCAAAAAGAAGTACATGTCTGAGAGGTATTATGACAACGAAGCTAAGGATTTTTATGAGCTGCAGATGGGTTCCATGATAGATGATGAGTATACTAGCAGGTTCCTGGAGCTGTTGAGGTATGTGCCTTACCTTAAGGATGAGAAAGTGAAGATTCAAAGGTTCATCAGTGGGTTTCCAGCAACATATAGAGACTGGATTGAGTTTGATGAGCCATGGTCGCTAGAGAAAGCCATCAAGAAACTAAAGCATTGTTATGAGCAATCAAAGCGTAAAGACAAGCCTAAGCGTGATTTGAAGGGGAATGAGAAAGTTAAAGGGAAGTGGCCATCGAAGCAGGGAAGACCTTAGGATGAAGGTGAGAAAGAGAATGTTTCTCCTTATAAGAAGTTCACTGAAGTTGAGAAGGGACATGGGATGCAGCCTGGAGAGCAGCATAATATAGGTGATGGTAGGGGACCATTGCAGTGTTTGATATGTGGCAAAGATCATCACAAGAAGGATTGTCCATTTTACTATAGTGGCAGGCCTCAGATCTATAGTGCTAAGGAGGCACAAACAGTCGGGATGTTAGTCATAACATTCCTCATATTTATGTAGTTATGGACAAGAAGTAGGCAAATCACCAGACATCCATTATTGAGATGGAAGGTAAGCTCAGTGGTCGAGTTGTTTCTATTTTGATTGACCCTGGATCTAACTATAGTTATGTTAATCATGAATTGACGGATAAGTGTGGTTTGAGAAAAGAAGTGCATGCAGAGTCTTGGTTGGTGTAGTTGGCTACAGGTACTAAGAAGAGAGTTCAAAATTGGGTAAGAGCTTGTGCATTTGAGTTGAATGGTGTGCCTACATCAGCACATCTAAATGTGCTTCCATTAGGGTCATATAGTATGCTTTTAGGTATGGATTAGATATACTTCCACAAAATCAAAGTAGATTCGTATGACAAGGCTATTAAGTGCCTGAATGATAATGGCGAAAAGAGAATATTGCAGGGAAAGAAGAAGCCTACATCGATGAGGATGATTACAATTATGCAGGCTAGGTGCGGTCGTAGGAAGGGGTGCATACTATTTGTAGTTCATAATTCCAATGACAAGGGCAAGGATGTTGAGGATGCAAAAATCTTCGAGAGGTACCTTGTATTGCAATAATTTTAGGTTGTGTTTCTAACAGAGATTCTAGAGTTTCCTCCTCATAGGGAAGTGGACTTTTCTATTGAGTTGGTACCAGGAGCAGCACAAGCATCAAAGACACTATACAGGATGAGCACTCAAGAGCTAGTATAATTGAAGTTTCAGTTGAAGGAAATTCTTAGTAAGGGATATATTCAGTGATCCAAGGGATCAATATAATGCTCAAAATTCAAAGTGCTCGAATTGGCTTGAAACCAGCGACAAAGTGAACATATCATCGCCCTGAATCCAATGTAACTCATTTCACTCAAAACCAACATCGGATGCTCTCGATATCGCGTTCTGATTTATTTGGAAAACATCTAAAAATTTTAAAATGTGGTTGCAGGGATGCTCAGTCAGCAGTTCGTACGTTGACTGGGCAATGATCGTACAGGGTGCGGAATTCCAGATTGTAAGGAGAGATCTCAAAGCCTCCAAAAGCAGATGTAGGAAAAGGAGACAAGCCTCCAAAAGGGAATGGAGGGAATGGTGACAAACCACCACCTTCACCTCCATCATCATCTTCATCTTCATCCTCATCTTCAACTTCTTCTACCCTTTCACAAACACCTACGAATTCCCCAAGGGGTCATGGTAAAACTCCTTTGCTCAAGCTTGATATTAAGTTTGAGTTGCATATGTACAATAGAGAGGTAAATGGAGAGAGATTGGATAATTGGGTTCGTCATATTGAAGTGCATTGCATGATACAAAGAATCAAAGATGATGAAACCAAGATTTAGCTTACTTCTCTTAGATTGGAAGGTGCAACACTAATTTGGCGGGAAACCAAAACTCAAGAGGACATGAAGAAACATGGTAAGGTTTTATCCTCTTGGAATGATTTTGTTGTTGCACTAAGAAGGCAGTTTTATCCATTAGCACGCATGTAGAAAGCTATTATGGATTAGAAAAACTTTAGGCAAGCTAAAGGTAAAAATGTGCAATCTTATACTCAAAAATTTAGGAAAAGAGTTTTGATTTTGGGTAGATATTTGTCTTCTCAAGATACTTTGCTCAAATACATTGGAGGATTGCATAGTTACTTGAGACATACCATTCTCATGTTTAACCCTACAAAACTAGATGAAGTTTGTGTACAGGCAACTCATTTAGAGGCAAGAGGGAAAAATGTTTTTGAAGAAACTAGTGAGAGTTCCTTTGAGTCTGGAGAAAAAGGAAAGGGAAATTTCAAAGGAAAAGGAAAGAAGAATGTTGCCATCAAGATGGAGAAATAAAAACTTACATGCAAACATTGTTCCAAAGAGGGCCATGATGAAGATCATTGCTGGAAACTTCATCCAGAGATGAGACCCAAAAAGTTTAAAAACAAGGAGAAAGAGAAGATAACTGCAACTACACAACATGATTTAGGTTCTGATTCCGGGGATGAAACAAAGATCACAACCATGGGTTTGAAAGGTAAGGACATTGCAAGTACTAGTTCTTCAAATTGTCTCAATGAAACTCAATATGAAAAAACAAGAATAGAGATTTTCCACATTAGAGTTATTTCAAAACATACCAAGCTAGATACATTGTTTGATAGTTGTTCACAAGAAAACCTCATTTCTGAAGACACTATCAAGAAATTGAATTTGGAAACAACTCCTCGTCCCAAACCATATCCTTTAGCTTGGATATATGACAATGCAAAATTGCATGTGACAAAAAGATGTAAATTAAGATTTGCCAATGCTACAAACTTTATAGATGAGGTAGAACTTGATGTCATTCCACTTGATATTTGTGGTATTGTTTTGGGAAGCCCATATCTATATGATAGGAGAGCCATTTTTCATCACCATGAGAACAAATTTCATTTGTTTAAAAATGGAATTGAGTACATTGTTAGATCACACAACAAGAAGTTGAATGCATCTCTTGTAAATGTGGGACAAATGAAGAGGATTGTTAATGCTAGTCAGAACTTTGCATTGTTAATGATCAAACATGAAGATGTTGAGGAATCTAAAGCCTTTCAAGGATATGAATCAAGTTTGAAGTCTGATTTCATTGAGGTTTCTAATTCATGTGATAAGATGTTTTAGCAGTCCCAAAGCTTCCAAAGGGGAGGAGTGATCCAAGGGATCAGATTAATGCTCAAAATTCAAAGTGCTCGGATTGGCTTGAAACTAATGCCAAAGTGAATATCTTCTCACCCTGAATCTAACGCAACTCGTTTCACTCAAAAACGACATTGGATTCTCTTGATATCATGTTCTAATTGATTTGGCAAACCACTAAAAATTGTAAAATGTGGTTGCAAGGATGCCTAGTCAGCAGTCTGTACGTTGACTGGGCAAAGATCATATAAGGTGACTGGACCTCCTATCAGCCAATGGTATGGTGACAAGTGTCACATTTTGATTCATTGGTGGTTGGTGTGATTTCATTGGTTGAGTGTTGGACCAATGAGGGAGAGCCCCGTGGGCCAATCGGTGGTTGCCATGTGGCCTCCTCTTACTTGGAAATTTTCTTGTATGAGGCTAAACTGCCTCCATGGGATTCGAACTTGTGACCTCCACTGAACAACAACAAACCCACGTTATTGTGCCACACAATGTTTCTTGACATTCTATGGTTTCAGATGACATTTAAAGTTTAACATTTTGTATGTTGGCGGTTGGGGCCAGGGCTAAGCCCCAACCCTGGTCCCCGCGGCCTCGAAACCAAGGACTTGGGCTTAGCCCCAGGCCCATGGTCACGACACCTCCCAAACCTTACACCAAATCCAACCAAAAGAACCGCGGGCAAAAAAGTTGGAGGGGGCCATCCCCGGGGTCATATAAGCCCATATATGACCAAGAGCGCGGTATTGCAGATGGGGGGTCAGCCCGAAGACCATATGGCGACCATAAAACCAGGAGCGCGACGCGAAGGGGGCCAGCCCTTAGGGGACCATCCTCATACACATGTGCACTCATGCAACCAAACTACAGTGGAAAAGAGGCTCAGAGTTAGTCCTAAGAATCTCGGCCCCCTATGCGGTCATATGTGTGCCACGTGACCATGATTTTCGGAACTGGGGGCTTAATGGGCATACTAAATGTCCTACAATTTTGCCTGTCGGGCAAGAGTGTAGGCCATATTTGCATGTCGGTTCCGGGTTTGGGTCGCCTAAGCCAGGTTTAGGCTGAATTGGAGGATGATTAGCTATAGAATTTGGAAAAACTGAAAAAATAGTCATAACTTACTCAATTTTTGGCCAAATGAGGTGCAAAAAGAACCAAAATGGCGGTTTTAACAGTGTTGGATCCATTGGAAACATTAGTTTTTTTGTTTGAGCTATGTAAAAGCATGTAAACACACTTTTGAGAATTTTAATGAAAGAGGCCCTGCATTGGAAGCTAGACTAGGAGATGTAGCCCAGGAGAGGGGTGAACTCCTTTATCATGCTTTGTGTTATGTGTTTCAGATATGCTTATTTTGTCTCTGTTTGGCTATAAATTGTGGTTAAAATTTACTTGTTTATGTGTTTAGTAAATTGATCCTCTACCTAAAACACATATAAATTCAACTTGCAAATTGTTAAAAAATCTTCAAGTTTACATAATGAGATCATTAGGCCAAGTGTATCACCTTAGGGTGCACCAATGTTGTTTATGAAGAAGAAGGATGGTACTCTCAAATTGTGCATTGATTAAAGGTAGCTGAACAAGGTGACCATCAAGAATAGTATTTATTGTCAAGGATTGATGACTTGTTTTACCAGTTGAAGGGAGCAACAGTGTTCTCAAAGATTGATTTGAGATAAAGATACCATCAGGTACGCATTAAAGAAGAGGACATCTACAATACTACTTTTCAGACCATGTATGCACATTATGAGTTTGTTGTAGTTACTTTCGGTTTGACTAATGCTCCAACTACTTTCATGTGCTTGATGAATAATGTGTTGTGTCCTTATCTAGACAAGTTTGTTATTGTATTCATTGATGATATATTGATATATTCTAAGAATGAGAAAGAGCATGTCGAACACTTAGTAGCAATATTGAGATTACTAATAGAGCATCAGTTGTATGCTAAGATTAGTAAGTCCAATTTCTTTCAAACAGAGGTACATTACTTAGGACATGTTATTTCCACGGAAGGCATAACAATGGATCCAGAAAAGATAAGGGCTATCATGGAGTGGGAAAATCCTATGAATGTGGATGAGGTTAGGTCATTCATGGGGCTAGTAGGTTATTATAGGAGGTTCATCAGGAACTTCTCATGGATTGCATATCCTATTACATCATTGTAGTGAAAAGGAAATAAATTTGAATGAATAGAGGAATGTGTAGCTTGTTTTGAGTAGTCGAAGCAGTTGTTGACAAACGCTCCAGTGTTAAAGATTGTAGATCTAGATAATGAGTTTGTGGTCTGCACAAACGCTTGTAACAGAGGACTTGGTGGAGTCCTGATGTAAGAGGGATAGGTGGTGTGTTATGAGTCACAGAAATTGAATGAGCATGAGCATAACTATGTGACTCATGATCTTGAGTTGGCAGCGATCATTCATGCATTGAAGATGTGGAGGCGTTATCTTATTGGGAAGAGGTTTGTATTGATAAGTGATCACAGTGGGCTGAGGTACTTGTTTGACCAACCAAATCTAAATGCCATACAAGCTAGATGGTTAGTTATCCCTAGTAAGTTTGACTTTGAGATCAAATACATTAAAGGAAAGGAGAACACGGTTGCATATGCTCTTAGTAGAAGAGTACATGTAAATCATATAACAACTATGAGCTCTTATGGGACAGATTTACAGGCAAGACAACATGATGACAGGTAGCTTAGGCACATGTTACAACAGGGTACAGGGGATCAGGATGTGCATTATCATCTCATGGCATATGGCTTGGTGAGATTTAGGGACAGGATCTCTGTGCCGGAAGACAATGAGCTCAAGAAGCTTATCTTGAGGGAGTTTCATGTCAAGCCATATTCAGGTCACCTAGGATATCAAAAGACATTGACAGTTGTGAATAAGTTCTGCTACTAGTTGAATTTGAATAAGGGAGCGACATATTTTGTTGCTAGATACTTGGACCATCAGCAAGTGAAAGTTGAGTGTAAGCACCCAACTAATTTATATAGCCTATTCCGATTCCAGAGTGGAAATGGGAGGTCACTTCCATGGATTTCGTTACAGGTTTGTCGAGGACATTGAAGCAACATGATTCCATCATGGTTTTGGTTGATAGGTTGAGCAAGGTAGCTCACTTCATTCGAGTGAAGACTACTTATTCAACTAGTGAGGTAGCACAAGTATTCATCAGAGAGATAATGCGATTGCACAACGTTTCAAAGAGGATTGTGTCAGAAAAAGATGCTAAGTTCACTTCCAGGATTTGGAAGGAGTTATTTTGTAGGTTTGGGTACAAAGTTGGCCTTCAGTACAACATATCATCCACGGAGAGATGGGCAGACAAAGAGGGTCAATAGGATTTTGGAGGATATGTTGAGGATGTATGTGATGCATCAACAACAGAAGTGGGAGGAGTATCTTCCACTGGTTGAGTTTGCTTACAACAATGGGTATCAATAGTCACTAAGGGTGACTCTGTTTGAGGCACTCTATGGGTTGTAATACTCCCATTATATGGAGTGATCTAGTGAACAAGGTACTTATAGGACCAGACATGTTAGTAGAGATGGAACAAGAAATGTGGGTTATAAAGAAAAATCTAAAGGCAACACAAGATAGGTAGAAGAGTTATTCAGACCAACACAGGGCATTCGAGGAGTTTTAGGTTGGGGAACATGTGTACTTGCGCATCAAGCCCAAGAAGATCTCCTTGAGGATTGGGTGATGTGCCAAGTTGGCACCTCGGTATTGTAGGCCTTTCGAGATCCTTGAGAGGATTGGACCAATGGCCTACATACTTGCACTGCCACCAACAGTGAAAGTCCGTGATGTTTTCCATGTTTCATTGCTTAAAAGATATGTAAAATATGTTGATCATGTTATTGATTCATTTGTATTGCAGGTGGAGCAAGAAGGAGAATTCCAACCGGAACCTTAGTGCATATTGCAGCGGAAACAACTTGTTATCACTGAAAATTCTGTTTCCAAAAATTGCTCAGACTAGCTTAAGGACAAAGTGTTTTCGCAGCGCACAAATCCTTTAGCAGTTTCGCAGCGCTACATGTTTAGGTGGTTTCGTAGCGCGCTACGAAATTGGGGATTTGTCCTAATCCATAGCGGCCCTTTCACAGCTGTCATGTTTATCAAAATCCATTGGGTTTGCATCAACAGTGGTCAGCTTGTAAGGTTTTTAATACCCCAGCAGTTGGTGTTTCATTGGATTTATCTGGAGCACTCTTTCCTTGGAAGAAGCCTCCTGGAGTAATCAGTGGAAGTCTGTCTGCCTTTAATATATGCTGCACTACAAGATACTGAAAAAGATCTATTTCATAAAGGTTGTCTGTTAAAGGTTTCCTGCAAAGACTTGCATGTGAAGAAAAGAATTGGAAGTGGAAGCTTTGCTGAAGTCAAAGAGATGATCTGGATGGGAGAGAATTTTGCAATAAGGCATATGTTTACCAAGGTGGAAATATTTCTTCATGAGGTCTCTGCAATGTCTAAGCTTCTGCACCCAAATCTTTCGCAGGCATTGAGCTCGGCATCAGGCCTTGGGAGTTCAATTGTTTTATTTTCAAGACTAGGCAAATTTGAGGTCGGCATATTCTGTTACACTGGTTCATGTTGGAAACAGACTTTTTCATTCAAGGATCATGTCATGCTTGCTGGAGCACCTGCTAGTCATATTGACTTTGGAACGCAGATCGAAATCATTAGCGGTGCTAATGCAAGTTCTGCATAGCCTCGTTTTTATTTCTTACTTTGCATCCAGTACTTATCCGATTACCTAAAAGAAAATAAAGAGTTTCCTAGTGATCAAACTCCAATACAAGAGGGTGGAAAGTCAAGTTTCTGCAGTGATGATTGAACGACAGCAACGTGCACACATGGCATGCATCAGAGCATGGTAATGAACACATGGCACTGTAAATGGAGGATGCCCGACGGTGATATCGACGGATCCAGCTCTCAACAGATATATCTTATTAATGGAGGCCATGCTCTCTGACCTAATATTATCCTGGCGGTCGTAAATACAAAGCTTCTCTATGATTATGCACAAATAGATGTCCGTTTACAGCAACTTGCATTCATGGTAAAGCATTGGGCAAAAGGTCGGCAGATCAATGAGACATATCAGGGCACTCTGTCTAGCTATGCGTATTTGCTTATGTGCATACACGTTCTACAACAGCGCAGACCCCCTATTCTTCCTTGCTTACAGGAAATGGAAGCAACATACCAAGTTGTAATCGGTGAGATTGAATGTGCTTACTTCGATCAAGTTGAGAAACTGAAAAACTATGGTGCTGGAAACAAGGAAACCCTTGGTCAATTGCTATCAGTTTTCTTTCACTACTGGGCTTTCCGTCATGATTATGCCAATTCTGTGATATCAGTACGCACTGGAGGGTTTCTTAGTAAGAATGAAAAGGCTTGAAAACTTCGGCGTAAATGTCCTTCGTGACCTCCTAGAATTTACAAGTGATCGGCCTTCTATTTCTGTTGGGAAGGTCGAACCAGCTTCAGAAATTGTGCAGCGCTTTGGCACTGGGGGTATGTCACTTAGCGCTATTTAAAGGGAAACACATGAATCGATTGCCGCGGCAATGAACAGAATAGGAGGAAAATCAAATTCAGGGGAAGGTGGTGAGGATCCTGTGCGTTGGAGAAGTTGAAAGAAATTGTAAAATGTGAAACAACTGGACAACACCAGAGTTCCTCAAAGTTTGTGGTGGCAAGTAAAACTGAGGAATGGATTAGGACTGAAACTTGAAACAAGAATGTGATTATTGAGTCCACAACTTTCCTGGGCTCACTGCAAGGAATCTAATGCCACTTGTTGCATTCGGCAGGATGAATTCATTATTTCCAGAATGTCTATTGTCTATGTTTAGGAAAGTCAATTTCTGTGCTTGTAACTAACAGGTTTTCTTATGATGTTTCAAGGGCTGACGGAGCTAGGAATCAAAAGTAGAGTAGCTGTGTCATTGAATTATGCAGGAATCCTGTAGGATAGAATAAATATTACACACTTTTCACAAGTGTAATGGTTGCAGCAAAGTTTGTTGATGATGCATTCTTTAACAATGCTTATTATGCAAAAGTTGGGGGTGTCAGCACGTTGGAGATGAATAGCTTGGAATTTGAATTTGTATTCAATCTGGACTTTAAAATTGCAAGTAACAGTCAGTACATTGGAAAGCTATTGATTGAAGTCAGAGAAAGAAGTTGTTGTTGGTGGTGGCATAAATGAATACAATTTCAGGTCTTATTGTTTTAACATAGCTCAACATAAAGGTCATGCTGTATAACTGATGCTGAAAGACTGTGCTTTTGAAGTTACCTGTAGCTGCATGTTTCAGTTGAGCTAATCAATTATGATTGACAAGTCAGCAAATCTTTTCGAAAGGTGTTGTCTTCACACATGAAAAAAAGGTGGCCAGCACGTTATGGACGTGGCAGTCTGCTCTATTTTCTTGGGTTATTAAAGACTTAAAGTACCCACTGCTGCATACTCGGTGATGGGGGATCAGAACCGAAAATTTAGGGATATTCTCAGCCAACACAGAACAAATCAAAGCCTTCGGTGTTCAAAGCCAACATGGGACATTAATTGCTCATTTCATGCCATCTCAGCCAAACGAAGAGAAAGTCAGGTGTCAAAACTGCAAGGAGGAATCAATTTATGAAGAAGATAGAGTTAGAGTTATAATTGGTTTATTACTCTTAAACACTACAGTTAGTTCCTTATTGTATTTATGAGTTTGTTAAAAGCAAATAGGTGTCATCATAGGCAGTCATCGAGCTCCCCTCATGCTGGAGGAGGAAGCTCCAAATAGTTAGAGTCATGTTTCTATATATAGCTGGATGATCTATGTAATTGGGGTTGGATATTTTTGAGAAACAGAGTTTATTTTGGCTTATGTAAAAACTTGTTCTCAGTAATACAAATGACTGCTTTTTCTTCTCAGGATTCATACATTGTTTCAGATGCTCAAGATATATGTGGTTTGTTTTATCCTTTATGTTTTACAGCTGTATAAATACACAATCACTCAGAATTCACATTGTTGCTCTGACTTCCTGTGTGTATTTGTAAGTTGAGGTTTCTAGGAGAGGTATTTTGAGTGTTTAAACATTACATGCCCTGACTTCTATGAATGAGTAGTTTTATGGTTTACTGTAACATGATTGACTCCATGAGCCCAATGGAAGCCTTTGTAATGTCTGTCCAGCCAGCATGTTTGTTAAATTCACCTTACAAGAGTTAGCCATCTTATCAATATTCAAAATCTATAACCTTTTGAGAGAGCCCTCTCAGGCTAAGGAGGCTAAGCCTTAGTCAAAAGTCTGGTTTGAAATAGTTACACAGAGTCTATTTGGTCAGCAGCCTTCCAGTGCTTGATTTTGTGATAACACAACTCATGCTCCGAAACAAAGCAATCTAGCAAGTTAAAGTGCAATGGAAGCACTTTGGGCCTGATGAAGCTACATGGAAGATGGCTGATCAGATGCGAGCTATGCATCCTTCATTATTTTCCAGTGGAGGCAAATGAGTTTTTGGTGTATGTACATATTTATGTATGGTTAATATTGTAAATACCGCAATGAGTTGTGTTATAAAGCTCCAATAAGTGGTATGGTTGTCATGTTGTCATGATAGTTTTACTTTTAAGCAGGTTGTTCATTGTAAATACTGCAACGAGTTGGGTTATAAAGCTCCATGGGTAGTATGTTTTTCTTTTAGCGATCTTGTTGGGTTGTAGGTGTCATAGAATACCAAGGACGATGTTCCCCTAAGGGGGAGGGGTCTATAATAGACCCTGGTTAAAAGTTCATGTAACAAAGTTAATAAAGGAAAAATAAACCAAGGTCATAGGACATGTATTCCAAGTTGAATGTTGGGTAAAGTATCCTAGTGGGCATCACTTGTTGTTTATTATGGATAAGGGGAAATTGGCAAAGGCTTTGAAAAGGAAAAAATACATTATTGACATTTATTTTATGAAAATAAAGGAAATTAGGAGGAAAAGGAGGTGAAAGGTCACAGGTTGCATGTGAGGAGGAAATTGAGGGAAACTAGAGGAAAAATAAAGAAATTAGAGGCATCAATAATAAAAAGACATCAAAGCATCAATTTGGGGCCTTTTATCAATTTTGTTTTGGAATTAGTCTCAAAGAGGAGAAGAGCACCAAGAGGAGAAGGAAAGCAGGAAAGAAAAGGAAGGACAAGGAAATCAAGGAAGGATAAGGAAAGCAAGGGAAAGCAAGGATCAAGCAAGGATAAAGCAATAAAGGTTGGATTAAGCGGCTTCAACAACAATACTTGCAGGTAATATGTTGCATGTATGATTTCCTAACTGGTTTTATCATGCATGGTATATGCATGTGTGTATTTGGTTTACTGTTGTTGGTGGCATGGGTTTTGTCGGGTTTCGACAGTGGTTTCAGCTTTTCCTTTCCATTTCCTGATAGCCATGGTGTTATGGGATTCATTCTTGGTTGAGCCTTGGATTGTTGTAAGGTTTTGGATCTGGGTGAGATGGTCTCAGGAAAATCCCAAGGACTGGAGGTGGAGATGGTTTTCTTCAGGAAGCCCTCAACATGTGGGTGAAGATAGGAAAAATCCTCAAGGGATGGTGAAGGAATTATGAGGCATACAAGCTCGGTTTGGTTTTGTGATCTCGGAATCGGTTTAGGTGAGATCACGATAGTGTGAGGGTGGAGGTCGTTTAACCTTTGGATTCCCTTAGTTGTTTATGGATTGGTTTATCCCATGAGATCCCACATTCATGCTTGGAATATGGCATGGGGGTGATTGGATGAAAGAAAGTTTTGATTCAGCCCAATCTATGGTTGGGTGGTACATGGAAGTCCTTGACTTGGTTGGATTTTGCATATGATCAATAAGATATAATTTTATATTGTAATTCATGAGTAATTATACTTGCTATTATGTGGATATATTGGTTGTTTTATCATTGTTATTTATATGGTTATATGTTGGTTATAAGCATGGTTTTATGACAGATCCAAGTTATGGATTTTAACATGTTTTTACTTGTAAATGAATGCATGACCTAATAGATGTTATTGTAGCTATTGTGAGAGGGCATTAATCCTTCTTGGTAAACCTCAGATGCGTTTCAGATCTTTATGTTCAAATATGCATTCATGGCCTGTAAATATCATGTTCTAAATGTGTTTGACGAAATGTTTGTCATGGTTAGACCAAGTTAGTTCAAGTCCTTGTTTAGGTTTTGAGTTAAAAGTTTTTTCTGTGTGTCATACATAATTTTGGAAAATCTCATTAAGTTATGGGCAGTGATCTGGTGACTAGCCTTGAAAAAGTGGCTTATATATCTTAGTCATTGGCACATAATTGGCTGGAAAAGGTTGAAGTTGTTGGGAAGCAAGCTCATGAGAGCGACTAGAGGGTTATGCCTTGTCATTGGCGCGACTGAGGCTCTAAGTTAGTGAATAACTAAGTTAACTCAGCGGTTGGGCACCCAAAGTGGTTGGTTAGCTCTTGGGGCTCCGGTGGTACCTAAGGGAAATCAGCAAAGTCTTGTTTTGTCGACTCCATTTCCTTAAATTTATCTAGGAGGTTTAGTCATGTCATAGTAGCCCTCAACTCATGTTTACCCGGGGCAAGCCTGTGAAAGTGGGTAGATATGAGAGGAGACATTTACAGATTCAAAATGAAGAACATGCATAAATTTTTGAGTCCTTTTATATCAAAATTTTCGATGTTGTTTAGCAAAAATTATGTATTATAACTAATGTTATTATTGTTTTTAGAGGATGCTAGCTTTGGGAGCATTATAACATACTTTTTATATTTTTGAAGATGCACAAAAATGTAAGATCTATATGCTAGGATATAAGTTTCTTTTGTCTTTTTGATGTTGAAAATGCCACTATATCATATAGGTACTATTCGAGTGAATGCACACATTTGTGTGTATATATAAAATGTAATTTTATTCATATATATGAATAAAATTAAGGTTTTTTTCCAAGAAAAATAGAAATAAAGAAAGTAGAAGATGAAAATAGTCTCTCTTAAAATGTTTCAATAGGTCTCAATTTCACAATATTTATAACACCATCAATCTTCATAACTCGTCAACTCAGGGCATTAAACAAAGATAAGAAAAAATCTTCCAATCTTTTTCCTATGCTCATATTCTGTCTTAATTTCACATATTTACACTGATAGAGGTGTCTGTTTTGGAATAAAGCTTCCGAAATTATAAATTTATTTATCAACAATTAATAAATGGATGGTAGGGATTTAACCTCTATGGAATATTCATGAAATATTTTTAGTAATATTCAAGATAGAGGGTTGAGATCTATCTAAAAGATAGTTATGCCCTTTTTGTTGTTCAATTTAATTAAAAAAAAGGTTATAAAATTAAATTAAATGAAAATATATATAAAATATTTTGACTTTGAAACTGTGTTATTGTTTTTTGGGCATGTGGTATCAATAAACCAAAACATTGTAGAAAACCTTTACATATTAATAGTCTATGTAGCAAAGTCAAGGTGTATCTCTTTAAATATATATTTCTTTAAATGAATATATGTTTAATTCATATATTAGTTCTTTTAATAACAATAATAATATTGCTTAGTGCATTTAGAGTAAAAACTATGTGATGAGAATTTTGGATTTATCGAATTGGGTGGATACTCTACCTATTGCCAGGGACCAAACCAAAGTATAATGATAAGAAAAGAGATCATGGAGATATTTAAACATGAAAGGGTCTATCAACAGTAAAAAAAAATGACCATTCTCTTTAAGAGTTGATTGATAATAAAATAAATAAATAATTAAAGGTCAATTCGAAGGAATAACTTTCGAATCAATTTAATAAATGATCAAATTTGTCGAATCGGGTGGATACTCTACCTATTGTCATGGACCAAACCAAAGTATAATGATAAGAAAAGAGAGCATAGATATATTTAAACATGAAAGAGTCTATCAACAAACAAACAAACAAAAAAATTATTCTCTTTACGAGTTGATTGATAATAAAATAATTAATTAATTAAAATTCAATTCGAAGGGACCATTCTCTTTAAGAGTTGGATTGATAATAAAATAAATAATTAATTAAAGGTCAATTCGAAGGAATAACTATCGACTCAAATTGATACATGACCAAATCAAGAGAGAAATAAGAAATATATTAAAAAGGGATTACAATAATAATAAGTTTAAAAATTTAATAAACAATGGCGACAAAAAAAGTGAAATCATAAAGACATTTATAATATAAGTTAAAAAAAAGGGAAAGTAAAGAAAATTAAAAGATTAAAATTAAAATCTAGGTTAAAAAGGGAAATTTAAGATAATTATAAGATTAAAAGAAATTTACAGAGAATTAAATATTTAAATTTTTAGATTAAAAATAACCAATAATTACGAAACAAATCTAAGAATATGAGTCATAGAATAATAATGTTATAATAGTTTTATTTATGATATTAAATTAAAGATAACTGATAATTAAGAAACAAATCTAAAAATATAAGACATAAAATAATATTATAATAATTTTATTTATAATGTTAACAAATTCATAATTTAGAGGTAGAAATAAAGATTAAGTGAAATTGAAAGTGACGGAAATGAAATTCTTAAATTAAGAGAATTTAAGTTTTAGATAAAAAGAGAATTAAATGACACATTAACTTAGTACTAGCATCATATTACTAGCATTTGCACCTGATGTTGCAAAGGAAACGCCGTAAGGCATAAAGTGTGGAAGAATAGGGACATGTGAATGGGCATTGTTGAAAGCAAGGGTGGATGATAAAGAGTTGCAATTGAAATTGTTAGTTATGTGTATGTTGAATATAGATATTTTATAAATAATAGTGTGTAGAAGAATAATGACATGTGAATGGACATTGTTGAATGCAAGGGTGGATGATATTGAGTTACACTTGAAACTATTAGTGATGTGTGTTTTGAATATGGGTAAGTAATAGTAGTGTGTGGAAGAATAGCAACATGCCAAAAATAAGGTTACTGCAAAAGAAACAAATTCCTGGTACACGTGAATTCACCCTCGCAAGCAATCCATTCAAACCTTCTATGCTGAGTTTTCTCCGTGCTAAATATTTATACTTTTCTGCCTTCCATAGTTCTAAGAGAACATTATGGTCAGAAAAATTGTTGCAATTAGGAAGGGACACCAACCTCCTTGTGGTACCTTATTCAATACAGATGATAGATAAACGCCTTCAGAGATAGCAAAAAACAGAGTGAAGGGTAGTATAAGCAAAATATTTTGTGTAAACGATGTCCCGTGCACTATTTGTCATAGATTATCCTTCTAATATTCTCACCAGTGAAGGAAACAAGTTTTTCCAAGCCCCAAAAGTCAATAAAAACAACATATTATAAATACAACAATGCAAAGGTTTCTATCTTCCTGTATTTTACATCACAACTGAGCATCAAGGGCTGGCACTTCCAAAGGAGCGTGATCAATTCTTCTTAAAATTCGCCACAAACAAAACAACACCATCAAGACCAGTAACAATGTAAGTAAGAAAAATAAAATATCTAACCATATATATGCTATTATTCTCCGTTGGTAATTCATAAGTGGTGACATTTCAAGAGCTGATGCGAATTCAAGCAGCAAGCTAGCCAATGTTGTCAATTTGCTGTAAAACATTTGGTAGACAAACTTTGAATCTCAAATTCACCAAACAATGAGTAGTATTAAATAGCTCTAATTATCTCCATATAGCCAAGCTCACATATCCACTGTCAAAACTGAAGTAAATTGAAAACGCTATCAAAACTTTTATCTCTTCCAAAACATAATTTAAAAACACATTGTAATATCTTGTCCATCTTTTGCTATCTAATGATAACCTAAAAATCACAAAACTTTGGTATTCTTCTTCTACAATGCCAAGATTTCAAATCATGATTCATACGTAGATAATCTACCATAAATTCCATAAATTTAAAAATGAATGCATATTTAAAACATGGTAAATGCTTAGAATTTTCATTATATACTGAATATCAGTACATTATGATATTAAATAAGGCAACATTTTTCATCCCTGTGGTGGAAAATAAGATCAAGGGAAGCAGCTAAGAGCCATGGACTGTTTTATGATTGAGAATGTTGCTGTAATCAATGCTTGACTGGCTACAATGGCTGCCAAAGTGGCAACAATGAACATTAACCAATACACGGGCTGTAGTATTGCTTTGTAAAATGTAGAGCCTATGTCCCCTGGGTTTTCTATCAAATAAGTCACTTGTCTCGTATATGTGATAAGCAGAGATGGGTAAACCAACACACAGAAAGCAAGCTGCAACGAAAAACCCAAATTTCTCATTATGGTACTAAAACTTGAGGGTGAAGCACGCAGGTATGATGAAATACTAATAATTATGTCCTTGACATATAGCTTGGACCTGGATTGATTTCCTGTTGAAATGGCCCAAGTCTGCAAACATGGCCTCCGCAATAGATCCAGCCAGAACAAAGCACTGATGTTAGTGTTTCTATTTGTATAGCTTTAACATAAATAATTGGGATGAAGTTATGAATTTTGTTTGAGAAAATCATTGGTATGGATTTATCAATTCAGTTAGAAAACAGTTCCAAGTATACTATATGATAAAATGAGACAAATATCATCATGCGAATAATCAATACCTGTTATACATAAGACTAAACCTACAAGCATCACCCATCCTTATTAGTGATATTCATGAAAGTAATAGTATATATAATATGGGTTGAATGCCTTGAATGCTGTAGGATAATATTTCACAATATTATACTATCCTATCATGATGTTGGTCACGAACCAGGCAAACATTATGGGTGAGAACATGAAGCTAACTTTAATTGTACCGAGTACTTTGCTATATAATATGGGTTGAATGCCTTGAATGCTCTAGGATAATATTTCACAATATTATACTATCCTATCATGATGTTGGTCACGAACCAGGCAAACATTATGGGTGAGAACAAGAAGCTAACTTTACTTGTACCGAGTACTTACACTCTAGATGAAACACCAATGTATTCAAAATGCTTCTGAGTACTCTAGGTGAAATTCATAGCACTCAGTGCCATTCATTTCGATACAAAGACAAAACATGATTAACTATGAAATCTGAAAAATGAGGAACTGGTTATCAGAAATTATGTAGCTTGCCTAACATCCCATGGCATAAATATCCAACTGTGGATCCTCTTTCCAACAACTTAATTAGTCTTCTCACTTTTGGATTTGGGTACAGCCTTGTATGGTATCTTGATTGCAGATTCCCCAAATATTTAGGGGAGCAGTTAAATATTTGACAGCATTTTTTATTTCGATTACAGAATCCCCAAATATTTGGAGGCGCAGTTAAATTTTTGACTAAGTGTTTTATCTGGATTGCAGATTCCCCAAATATTTAATAATCAGGCAGACATAAAAACTGTGAAATTTTTAACCGTGCCCATATCGTTGTCCATCCAATTGCCAAATATTCAGAAAATCGGCAATCAGATAAGCTCCAGGATATGGACGTGGATGCTATTTTCCAGGCATTACATGGATACAAGAAGTCTTTACACCGGCTGGCGGGCTGAAATGAATGGCAGGTAGAGAAGATAACGTTTGATCATCTTGAAGGGGCAATGTAGAAAATATTCTGTTGACTTAGCCTGAGGATATTCACACTGATAGAGATACGTACGATTTGACATAATCTTTAAATGTTCAAATGAGTCATGAAAATAACTGAATCATTTTAAATAAGAATTATCGCTGTCTTTAATGAACTGTCCATATATATCAAAACATTTCGAGGCCTATTAGAAGTGCACTCGAGAAATATATATGTATAGACACACGGTTTTCTTTTTAATTGAAGTGAGGTTGGGTGTATTTCCATAACAATGTCTTCCCTGACGAAGTCCATGCAATTTGTGGTTAATTTATTCACTACCCATGTAATTATATCTCTGATTATCACCTCACTTCAGCTGAATTGCAAGGCAGCACCTGCAAATGCCAGAGTGGAGTCCTTTCCAGGATATCATGGCAATATTAGTTATGAGATATATGCTGGGTAAGTGCCATATCTATCCAAGGTAAAGTATATTTATTCATGAATAAAGTTCATGTTCAAATGTAACAATAATTGAAAGTAACAAATTCAAAGTGCCAGATTTTTCACTGGAAAGAATATTTATTCATTAACACAGTCATTTTCAAAAATTTTCAAAAATAGCATGCATGAATTTGCCCCTGTTTGTAAATAAACAATTAGCTGTGTACTTATGCAAAGATTAAGAACATAACCAAAGAGTTCATAGCTTGTAGAATGTTCATAGCTTGTAGAGTGCATGCTTATATGACAAAGAAAGACAGAAAAACATAAAAGATATACAGATATCTAATTGTTATGCACAGACTGTGAATATGTTTGAACAGAGTTTAATTTCTATGGATACTTAATAAATTTGGTGACAATTGAAGCTAAAAAATATTAAAGTCAAAATTGTTGCATGGAGAGTTCAAAATATGTAAAAGACTAGGAGCGAAAATTGTTATATGGAGTGCTTACAGATGTGATTCTACCACTCTTATATTCTATTGGATGAACAATTAACTGCATGAAAGTCTTTGTGTTTTCTTCATATTCATGCAGGTATGTGACAGTTAGTGAGGCCAATGGAAGAGAACTTTTCTACTATTCTGTGAAGTCAGAAAGTAATCCAACAAATGATCCACTTCTTCTTTGGCTTGAGGGAGGTCCTGGTTGCACCGGTTTCACTGATTGTCTATGAGATTGGTCAGCTATGGGAATTCTTGCTCTTATTATCTATTTCAATGCTCAAAGTTGCTATTTACTGAATGAATTTTGATCTTGTACACATTAAGTTTTCAAATTGTGTAATCTGGCCATGGGAACAGCTTGTTCAAATGGCTAACTGTAAGCTCACTTTTACCCAAGTTGTTGGAATTGGCACCCAAAACCGAGTCAACTGCTGTTCTGGAGGTATGGTGCCTGCCAAATTATTGCCCTCCAGGGATCTGCATAAGAAGGTATATACTTATGCGAGTGCATTTAAAATAATCAAAAGGGAGACATGCTAATGCATTTGTTAATAATATCCAGCGTCGGGCTCGATCAAAGTGCACCAGATTGGATTTATCTTACATTATGGCAATGTTTGACAAATTTCCAATTTCATTGGGAATGGCACCACTAAGCCAATTCAAAGCCAGATCCAAATTCTGTAGATTCTTTAGTTGACCAAGTTCTCTCGGTATGGTACCCAGTATATTGTTTGCACGAAGGTTCCTGCATAAGATACCAATTTGCTCGAGGTTGTTCATGTCAACAGTTCGACAAACATATTCATATTTCTAGACTAACTTATAACTGTACAAAAACTTGGCTCATGTGCAAGCTTCATTTGAGTAATAGGCACTTACAGGTCTGCAGCGAAGCTAGAAGGGCCAATTCTGGTGCTAGAACCCCTTTAAGAGATGAGTTTGGAAGATTTCTGCATATAAATTTTTTAAACTTATTCAAGTACTTTGAATCTCAAGTATACAATGCATCAAAAGAAAACAACTGATTCAAACAACTTGGAGAGACTCAACATCAAATGTTCTTTCAATTCTACTCATTTGAAATTAAAAATGGATCTGTGATTCAATTCATCATGGGATTCTAGGTCGCACAACACCAGGACTTGGGACATGCAAGAGACGTGGATACGAGCGTCCAACACAGGACACAGCAACATTCGAAATGTGACAAGGATATATATATATTCAAAAATTTAGAACATTTACAAAATATTAATATTGATGCAACTAATTCCTACATCAAACATACAAGAAATTGGAGTATTCAAGAATCAACACACATAAAATAGTAGTTTAGGAGTTAGAACTACAGCTTTCTCATTGAGTCCCTTGATGTCATCGAAATCACAATGTATTACATAGACACTAATATTACAGGTAGACATGCCAATGGCAAAATACAAAGTAGAGCAGATAGCAGATACGGTGGATATGTTCTTTCTTGAGCTTGGTGTCTTGTTATAGCAAAGTGGTTTGCAGTGCCGGCAGCTTCTCCTATAGCAAAGTGGTTTAGAGTGCCGACAGCTTTTCCTCGAGCAGACAGAATAGTGACAGCGGTAGATGGACTTGGAGAAGGGGATGAACACCAAAATTGACGTTCTTCCCTTTTTCCTGTGACCTTTGTGGTATAAAAGAAGAACACTAAAATTGGAGAAACGACAATTTCACCTCCTTCATTCTTCTTTACCTACACAATCACCTACACAATATTAGAGCATTTTCCTGTGGCTGGAAGTGAAAAAAGGAGGTGAAACTGCTTTTCTAGTTCTGTTTTGGCTCCTTGCACGCCCAACACTCGAGACATGATAGGTCATGTGTCAGAATCAAGTTTTCCACGTGTCTTGTTTTTTTTAGGAAATGTGTCAAACTCATGTCCAACACATGCCTAAGTGTGTCATGTATTTGAGACATGGGATACAGACATGCAGACCCTGGGGGATGTCTCTGGCCTCTTAGGAGATACATATAACATGGCCTCACACTATACAATTCTTGGCTATTCGGAATCCATATTAACTATATTACAACCATGATAACCATTCAATTGTTGTTGATGTTGCTTTTGAAAAAAATTGTCCTTTTTAAAGTAATAAAAGCACAACATAACATTACATCTGCTCTAGAATGTGCACACTATTTTTTGTGTTCTAAATTGACTCTCTATTATCAATGCAACTAGATACAATGATCATCTGATTGCCCTCATTTTTCTAGGGAAAATAAAGGTTCCCTGGAAACACAAACTGACTTTCACCAATTTAAGAGTGACATAGTGGGTGAGTTCTAGGCACCTGCCAAAACATGGTCGAAATTTTTGTGCGCTTTGCAGATTTGACAAAAGCAAAAAAGGCATCCTGCAACTTCGGAGTGCAATAAGATTTGCAAATTCTGTAAACAAACTTTAGAGAAATGTAGTTTGAGAAGTGTTATTTTCCTGATAAATAATTGGATTGCTCAAAATTTTACAAGGTTGAAGCCAGGCATAGAAGATCCAACTATAGAGCTTCATAGGGCAAATGGTTGCATATACAAAGCCATACATTCCCAAGTTCCAAGTTCTCTGTACAATTAACGCTTAGAAGCCATCCAATTAAAAGGGAACTAGGGAGGGTACATTGTCACCTATTGTATACTCCCTCTGCACTTTGGGCTAGTGCTTTTCTGCCCTCAGGAGAGATCCTTATGTGATCTAAAGTGCAAAAAAAATGACTTTGACCAACAAAGACACTTGGTATCAGAAAATTAGTTTACTGTAATTCAATTGTTACACCTAAATTCTGCTGAGAAATTGATGGGACATCAAGCTAATGTTCAGATCAGCTCTTATAATCATTAATTTGCTAAAATTCTTTGTGCAAATCTGCTCTCAAACACCTCAAATCTGCAGACCCACATGTAAATCTCCAAAAGCAATG
Organism: Pinus tabuliformis; assembly: GCA_031772625.1. Lineage (NCBI taxonomy): Eukaryota > Viridiplantae > Streptophyta > Pinopsida > Pinales > Pinaceae > Pinus > Pinus tabuliformis. The sequence continues at coordinate 268,451,372 of CM062820.1, forward strand.
ATGAGAAACTCTTAAAATTTTGTTTGTGACTGTAGTGCCTTGAATTCTATGGGTTATGGAGACAAGTGTAGAAGAAAATTAACTGAGCAGGAGTGATTCCCAAGGCCAACCAATTCAGAAAATTCCAAGTAATAAAAAACACCGATAAAATGAGAATTAGCCTCCAAGTAACTGTCACCTTTATCCAATGCCATGCATACAACGTTTAGAGATATTGACTTCAAATTCAAAGTGGATGTCAACAGTCAGATTACTTCAAAAGCACCTTTTCCCACCAAGTTCAATGATGCAGAAGCATCATCACCATCCCACCATGGTTGCAGCATCCCATGAACATTGAGAAGAGGTCAAGCGAGATAGCACTGTGGAAGAGACAGTGGGTAATTTTCGTCCCAGCATTCATCCTCCACCATCCAAATTCCCTTGCTTTCATCTGACAACCCACGGTTTCCCAGACCCAAGGATTCTCGTAGCCAGCTGGAACTTCTGTTTCAAGAGGATTCGATCAGTATTTCTAACGTTTACATTTTGAGCAGTCCAAGCTGTTAACAACCCCATGAGAAAATGACCATTTCCGCGTTGCATCATCTCTAGTTAGTTCCTTGTAATCAGCCACACTTAATTTGAATGATGGCTTTTCTGCTGCCAAAAGATAAAAGGCTTTATAAATTTCAGGAAGCCCAAGACCTAAAAAACAGTAAGAACAGGAAGAAAAAAAATGTCTGGAACCGAACCCTCCTCCCATCACCCCCAACCCCTAAATGGATACTAAGAATAATAGATATTGAAAAAAAAGAAAAGAGTTTTCTTTCCATTTTGCCCATTACTAAGCAGTAACTTCCAGTAGGATCTTGGACTTTATAGAGTAAGCACCATGCTGTCTGCATAATGCAACTTGAAATTTCCAATAAAAAGATTAAAAACATTTCATCTTGTCTCTGAATAAAACGAAGAATGAATGAAGAAAAGTTACTAGATAGTTTCCAAAGGACCCACTGCAGTTTTAGCCTTGGCCCTGGAGAAAGCTCCACTGGTAAACTCTCTAAATGATCTGCCTTTGAATAAAGTCTGCATGCATATCAAGATTAATAGGTGAGAGAAATTGGGATTCCCATATCAATATAAAGAGACAGAGCAGTCGGAGGATCAGCATTTTCTTCAAGTAAAATTTACTGCGGTGGGTTTAGTATGAAATTCTCTCTACTCGGTTCAGTAAATAATACTTAAATCATTGGGATTGAAATTTGAAATTGAAGATCTCCAATGTTCTACTCTGGAGTCTGTACCAAGGGTAGAAAAGCATACTTACTTGGAATGCTTTGCGCAGATCAGGAGCCTGAAAAATTTCTTTGCTGGGTAGTTTATCTAACTTTACTTCCATACTTTTCATAATTGAGGGATCCATGGTGCTCAGAGCCAATAGCTCTATGGCTTGAAGTTATGGAATTTTCACACCCCACCTCAATTCTTGCTCTTATTATCTATTTCAATGCTCAAAGTTGCTATTTACTGAATGAATTTTGATCTTGTACACATTAAGTTTTCAAATTGTGTAATCTGGCCATGGGAACAGCTTGTTCAAATGGCTAACTGTAAGCTCACTTTTACCCAAGTTGTTGGAATTGGCACCCAAAACCGAGTCAACTGCTGTTCTGGAGGTATGGTGCCTGCCAAATTATTGCCCTCCAGGGATCTGCACAAGAAGGTATATACTTATGCGAGTGCATTTAAAATAATCAAAAGGGAGACATGCTAATGCATTTGTTAATAATATCCAGCGTCGGGCTCGATCAAAGTGCACCAGATTGGATTTATCTTACATTATGGCAATGTTTGACAAATTTCCAATTTCATTGGGAATGGCACCACTAAGCCAATTCAAAGCCAGATCCAAATTCTGTAGATTCTTTAGTTGACCAAGTTCTCTCGGTATGGTACCCAGTATATTGTTTGCACGAAGGTTCCTACATAAGATACCAATTTGCTCGAGGTTGTTCATGTCAACAGTTCGGCAAACATATTCATATTTCTACACTAACTTATAACTGTACAAAAACTTGGCTCATGTGCAAGCTTCATTTGAGTAATAGCACTTACAGTGTCTGCAGCGAAGCTAGAAGGGCCAATTCTGGTGCTAGAACCCCTTTAAGAGATGAGTTTGGAAGATTTCTGCATATAAATTTTTTAAACTTATTCAAGTACTTTGAATCTCAAGTATACAATGCTTCAAAAGAAAACAACTGATTCAAACAACTTGGAGAGACTCAACATCAAATGTTCTTTCAATTCTACTCATTTGAAATTAAAAATGGATCTGTGATTCAATTCATCATGGGATTCTAGGTCGCACAACACCAGGACTTGGGACATGCAAGAGACGTGGATACGAGCGTCCAACACAGGACACAGCAACATTCGAAATGTGACAAGGATATATATATATTCAAAAATTTAGAACATTTACAAAATATTAATATTGATGCAACTAATTCCTACATCAAACATACAAGAAATTGGAGTATTCAAGAATCAACACACATAAAATAGTAGTTTAGGAGTTAGAACTACAGCTTTCTCATTGAGTCCCTTGATGTCATCGAAATCACAATGTATTACATAGACACTAATATTACAGGTAGACATGCCAATGGCAAAATACAAAGTAGAGCAGATAGCAGATACGGTGGATATGTTCTTTCTTGAGCTTGGTGTCTTGTTATAGCAAAGTGGTTTGCAGTGTCGGCAGCTTCTCCTATAGCAAAGTGGTTTAGAGTGCCGACAGCGTTTCCTCGAGCAGACAGAATAGTGACAGCGGTAGATGGACTTGGAGAAGGGGATGAACACCAAAATTGACGTTCTTCCCTTTTTCCTGTGACCTTTGTGGTATAAAAGAAGAACACTAAAATTGGAGAAACGACAATTTCACCTCCTTCATTCTTCTTTACCTACACAATCACCTACACAATATTAGAGCATTTTCCTGTGGCTGGAAGTGAAAAAAGGAGGTGAAACTGCTTTTCTAGTTCTGTTTTGGCTCCTTGCACGTCCAACACTCGAGACATGATACAGCGCATAGCAACCTCCCGTGAAATAACAACAGAAATCTTATAAATCAGAAAGAGCAAATCAACATTGCCACGAAATACTCTGATATGCACCTTTGTGCTGCAGATTTTGCATCATATGTAAATTCTATACTGATAAATATATCGCTTTTTTCATCTGAAAAAAAAAGGTGTATGGCGTCATAGAACAGGGTTATCCTTAAACCAGTTTAAAAACAAGCAGTACTGAAAAGAATTATTATTTAGCTCAGACATTGAAAACCACAAAATGAACCTACAGAAGTTCTCTACCCTGCACGGTGTAACTTCAACAGGACATACTCTTTTTTGATAGCGGTTTCAAAGAACAGAAAATGGTTGGTGAAAGCAGCAGTACATGTTGATTTTTCCCAAAATATATTTAAACGCAACAAGAAATACTGCCTACAGTGGATTTTCCTGCACTTAGTTAGGTGACCTCACATTCGATCTGAAAAAAAACATTGAGCAGAGGAAACCTGTAACGGAAGTTTATTACCTGATTTTGCTAATATCAAAACATCCAAAAAGTTGTTCGTATGAATATGCCACAAATCCACCGCGCACACGGGCATATTAACCATGTAAATCAGGCTGCAGGTCGGCATGTGAAAACCATAAGATAATAGGAGCCAGTTGTTTATTATCAAATTCTATTTGAAAGCATCTGCTTTAGACCAGGTTTATCATACTCCATATCTGTCAAGCTGCAAACAATATCAAAGAGAAGCTTAGGTCTGTCTTTACACTGAACAGTCACCACAGAATACCCCCTCTCCAAACAGTTGTCAACAGTCACAAGAGGCTTGGCGTTGTCGTTGTCCTTGAGAGAAAGAGATGCCCTGTCTCCAGTTCCATCGAGTTTATCATAGTCACGGTCAGCAAACATCAATTGATAAAGCCGCCTTTCTGTGTGAGTGAATCCCATTGACACCACTGTTTTAGCTTCTCTGTGTTAATTCAATTGTCGTATGTTCACCTGCTGCATCTAGACCTACTGGTTTTCCAAACAAAGGCACTACGCAAGGGTTTGTTGCCAACCTCTGCAATACAACGCATGGATGATTGAGAGGGATATTGCATGGATGATTCAGAGGGATCCACAGCGGCGTGGAGGGATGCAGGGGAGGCAAGTCTTGAGGGATCCAGAGGAGGCAAGTCCTGACGCCCGCCTGGAGAACACCATTGGAGAAACCCTACCTCTGGAATGGCGATTGGCACTCCGCACTCTTCATTACCCGGACCGGCGATTGGCACTCCGCGCTCTTCATTACCCGAACCGCCTCAGTGACATTTTTGATCGACGGTTGTGGTGTTTGTAATCGTCTAACATCTCATCGTACGGCGTCAGAGGAGGACACGTAGGCAAAATGGGGGATGGATCTCAGAGGGAAACGCCTTACGGCGTAATTAATAATAATTAAATAAAATTATTAAAAGAAGTAAAATTGAAAATGAGAAAATTAATAAATTAAGAGAATTTAAGTTTTAGATGAAAGGAGAATCAAATGACAAATTAAATTAGTATTAGCACTTTGTTATTAATAATAATTAAAATAAAAATAATAAAAGAAGGGGGATATTTGAGATCAAGACAAAACCATTAGAAACCAAAAAACAAGAGGGATACCAAGATTGAGAGAGGAAAGGGGGAAATTAATACAAAACACTATGCAGGAGAACCTTTCATTGATAATTAAGATGATGGCTTAATTTGAGTTGATGCTTATTTCTTGGAATTGACCTTTAATTGATTAATTATTTTATTATCAATTAACTCTTAAAGAGAACGATCATTTATTTTTACAATTGATAGACTCTTTCATGCTTAAATATCTCCATGCTCTCTTTTCTTATCACTATGCTTCGATTTGGTCCCTGAGGATGACTGAAGTGTCCATGGTTGGATAGATCCAAAATTCTAGTCACATAGTTATTACTCCAAAAGCAATAAGCAATATGATTTTGAATTATGAAAATATACTTACTCGGATAATAATAATAATAATAATTTAAAATGAAGTTCTAATTTAGTTATTTTTTATGATTTTTTAAATCTTGGCTATAACAGATGTATAATGTGGTAAGTGTTTTGATGCCTATTAACATTTATGGACCATATATTTTATATGTCGGCCCTAGTTGTAACATCATTGATCTTCATAACTTGATAATTCAAGACAACCAAAAAAGAAATAGGGAAGTTTTTCTCCAATTTTTTACTATAAAAAACAATATAATAAAACAAATTAAATTAATTACTTATCAATTTTCTTAATAAACTATTTTTTTCTTTAAATAAGTATTAACCATCATCATTGATACAAAATTTATATTTTAATATAAATTCATCTTAACTATAGAAATCTTAACTATAGAAATATTAAATATTGAGAAAAATATAAAAAAACAAATTACAATTTACTATATATTTAATAAATCCTAGATTAAAATGAATATACATTAATTTATTTTATTATTTATAATTATATTATAATTTTACTGAGATCTAAAATACCTTAACATCAGAAAATAAATATATATATAAAAAGTAAGAATAAAAACCACTTTGTTATGAATTTTCACAATTATAAATTTATTAGACCTCACTTTTAAAACATTTTGTAATAAAATAGAATTAGATAACTCATTAGCTTATGATGTTAATTTCCTTTATTTTTGAAATAAGCTAGAGTTCTTATCAATCCATAATTTTTATTGAAGTTTAGATAATATAAATTTATTGGGAATTAGGAAAACTCCTAATAACATAGATTTAAACTCTATTCATATCACTCTCGTATCACTGTAATGTTTAATAAAATATATAATTAAAAATAATCATTTACTGTAAGATTAATAAATTATTTTAATTTATTAACTTGAAAATAAAATTTAAAAATTTCATTTTCAAGTTTTAATGGAATACATAAACAATATTAAAAGAAAGATAGAAGGTCACTTTCTGTTAGGATATTTCGACACATAGGAAATAATTAAGTATAACTTGGTCTAGTGTATAGTTAGGTAAAGTGTGTTTCTTTAGTATGTATTTTTTGTAACTTACAATCCGACAGTCACGATATATTCTAGACATGAAGTGATCTGACGGTTCATTCTCTCATTGGTATTACCAACACTTGATCCGTGGCTTAACACCCGATTGGTCAATGATCTCTATTTAAAGAGCATGGAGGGTCATTTATTAGGTGACCATTCATGAGAGAATATTATGTAAATTTTCTTTCTTTTACATTAATAAATTGTTTGAAGTGGCTGCGTTGGCTCAAATCATGGATTGTTTCCCTCTTTGAGGGTTTTAACCACGTCAAGGATATCGGTGTACTGATATGTGATATGTTTGTGAGCGGTGTCCTTTGGAGTTCTATCTAAGGAACTTACCCTGTAAAGTCCTACATGGTATCAGAGCTATTCGAGGGTCGCATTCATTGGTGATCCAAATCTTAAGCCGGTACAACTGCATCCGATTTTCATTTCCTAGATCTATTGTTTTTTACCGCTTTCACACCGAGAGGATTGCTCTATTGTGTTAGGAGCATCTGTTCCAGTGAGGAACCCCTTTCGTTTCACGCGAAAAGGTTTCTAGTAGCCCTAGCTACGCCATTTTTAAGATCTCAAGATATACATTTTTTTAATAGTTATTTATCTCTCTATTTATTTCAGTTTATAGTCCTCTATGAGTGGTGCTTTTGTGTGTTGCTATGGGGAGTGTTGTGTGCCTAAAGTGTAGTAACGCCCAAGCGCCTAGAAAGTGTAGTCACCCACCAAAGTGTAAAATAGATTCTATTCAAGATTTAGGGACAACTCCACGGGATCGTCGAAGGGTTGAAGAAAAGACAAGCTACTCGGAGGGTCTGGGCTACTATCAGCTACTACGGATGAAAATACAAGCTACTACGACGACCAGGGTCTGAGCTAAGACAAGCGTAGCAGACGAAGAGCGCAGTAAACCTTCGAATATCACGGTCGAGTTTCAATTTACTTATTGGGTGGGGGGGCTTATGGTCGAGCCTGCTTACGCATCCTCCGGGGTTGACAATTTCACTTTCATTATGGAGTTATTTTTTTTATTTACTGGATCTATACTTTTCATTTTTGCATATGTTCTTTGCCCCGCAATTTTGTGCGATCTAGGCAAACCAGAAACAAAAGAAATGATTTTTCTCATGCATATGCTCTTTTCCGTCGTGCCTTAGTGTGGTCTTGGAAAATCAGAAACATTGAGAAAAATATTTAGTTTTTGGTCAAATCTAACTTTAAGTCGTAATACTTGGATTAAACACGCACTCCAAAACTTCAGTAAAAAACAAAAAAACAAAACCCTTTTCCTCATTTCCAAAAATCACTAACCTTTTAAACTAGCTCACTTGGTCAAAAGTTACTTTAAGAGAATAGAAGTCTTGGGTTCAAGTCTTCTTTTTGTTGAACTATTTTTTCAAAAAGCACATGTAACTTATGTTTTACAGTTACTTTATGTAAAAGTATTCTCACCCGTTATAAAAAGTGAGTCACTTATAATTCTAAAGTCTCTTTATCTTTTATTTAAGTTACAGTTTAGTGTATAGTTCATAAAGTACCATTGTAAAAGTGACTCTCACTTATTTATAAAAGTGGGTCACATAAAGTAATCTTTTTTTAAAGTGCGTTAATTAGATTAAGTTTGGAAAGAGAGGGGAATTTTTTTTAAATATAACATTATCATTCACTTTCCAACATTCACGTAGTTCACCAGCATCTTCAACAACTTTTCTTCAAAAAGCCATAACTTCTTCATCCGGAAGCCGTTTTCAAAGTCATATTTTTTTAATCGGCCTAATTTTTCGAGATCTTTCCATTGGAACACTTAGTTTCAACATCTACAACTTCAATTTATTTTAAAAGGGAAAGTTCATCCCTAGTTATTCTTGATAACACCAACTGCTTCCAATGGCTATCCTACATTGTAGATTTACTTAGAAGTAAAGGTCTTTATAGAATAGCCTCAAGCCAAGAGTATAAACCTAAAGATGAAGATAATCAAGCCAAATGGGAAAATAAACAAGATCAAGCACTTGGGTTGATAGGGATGTCTATTTCTCCAGACCTTATATTCCATATCGCAGAAATTGATACCCTTGATGAAGCAATGAAACAACTCAATAAAGTTTTTGGAATTAAAAATGAAATTAGAGCCCATCAATTTGAAAATGAGTTTCTTACGTTGGACCTCAATAATTTTTCTTCCATTACATATTTTATGTCCAAGTTCAAGACCCTTAGATTTCTCTTGGAAGGTGTCAAGGTTAAGAAAAAAGATGGTAGCCTTAATTATTCCATTCTTACTAAGTTAAGACCAATCTACTTTGTGTTTGTTTCCACCTTCCATTCTACTAGAGAAGCCTTTATTTTTCAAGGGCAAAACTACAAGTCCCCCTCTTTTGATGTCTTTTATGATTCTTTAATAAGAGAGCAAGAAAAACTCATACATCTTGGTCTTATTAATATTGGAAACCCTTCTAAGAAAGCCTTAGCAGCCCAACAACAACCAAGGTCAAAGAATCCTAAGAAGTAGCATCCTAAAAAGAATGGTCATAAACCAAACAAGGGTCCTAAGCAATTTCAGTCTCACAACGAAAAATCAATTCAACAAAATGACAAGGCAACTAAAAACAAAGGGAAGAAGACTAATAGACATTGCAACTTTTGTAATCGTGATGGCCAATTAGAATCCAAATGCTTTAAGAAGATGGAAGCCTTGGAAGAAGCAATGAAGAAGCATAACATCCATTTGGAGCACTCTTCAACTTCAACTTCATCTTCAAGAATAACACTTTCTGCATGTGGTTGTCAAGCATCTCGGTCTGGTTATGCACTAAATGTATCTTCTTCTTCTCATTCTCATGAGTGGCTCATTGATTCTGGAGCTTCTTATCACATGGCCAAAAACAAAGCCATGTTTTTTCCTTTAAATGATTGTACACCAAAAATATATATGTTGCTAATGATAGATCTCTTAATGTTGTAGGGACTGGAACTATTCATTTAGACAATGGTCAATTTAATGATGTATTATGTGTTCCTACCTTATCTTTCAACCTTCTATCTGTATATCAGATAACTCATTCAGGTGAAGGTAAAACCTTTGAATTTTCACCTCAAGATGTTGTAATTAAGGACCTAAGATATCCTAGACAAATTTTAGCTACTGGCATTGTTGATGATTCCATAAGGTTGTATAAGTTTAACAATTTTGGGTCATCAACTCTTCCCTCAGTATTTGAAGTGAGCAAACTTTGGCATGAGTGATTTGGTCACTTAAACTATCGCTCCCTTCAAAATCTATGTAAATAAAATATGGTGACAGGTCTTCCTATGGTATCTTGCAGAGATGGTGTTTGTTCCAGATGTGTACTTGGAAAACATCACTATGGTGGTTTTGAAAAACGTGCCTCTTGGCACGCCTCAGCCCCTTTACAGCTTGTGCATAGTGATTTATGTGGTCCACTTCTAGTTGTTTCATTATCTGACTACAAGTATTTCTTAACTTTCATTGATGATTTCTCCAGATGCACTTGGGTATACTTATTAAAACTCAAGAGTGAAGTCTTTAACATGTTCTTGTACTTTAATGCCTTTGTTGAGAAACAATCTGGACATCAAATTCTTAAGCTAAGATCTGATAATGACAAAGAATGTGTTAACAACAAATTCATCAACTTTTGCACTGAGCATGGAATTCAATTGCAACATATTGTTCCATATACTCCACAAAAAAATGGTGTAGCTGAAAGGAAGAATCGCACCTTAAAGGAAATGGCTAATTGTATGCTTCAATCTAAAGGACTTAGTCTTAATTTTTGGGCAGAAGTAATTAATTGTGCAAATTACATAGTAAATTTCACTCCTACTAAGGTTTTAAAGAATATCCTTCCAGAAGAAGCATGGAGCTCAATTAAACCAAATGTAAGTCACTTTCGTGTTTTTGGAAGTGAAGCATGGGCTATATTCCAGACGAGAAACATAAAACCTTAGAACCTAAGAGTGAAAAATGTATTTTTGCTGGGTATTCTGAAGATGTCCAAGGATATAGACTTCTTCAACCTAAATCCAAAAATGTTATCATTAGAAGAGATGTAAAGTTTATTGAAAATATATCGGCCTACAAACCTAGTTGGGCAGATGTGCCACCTCTCTCTATCCCTTCTACTTCTAAAAATATTTATTCTTCAGATGATGACAACCCTCCCCCACCTTCTCGGGATCCTCCTTCAGATCCTCATCTTCCAAAATGGGTCTGCGCTACTCGAGATGCAACAGGTGCTCTTGCAAGTGATCCTATAGATTTGCATCATACACGTTCTCAGTTTGATAGAGCCTCTTCTTTACTGGCTCAAGCTTCAGTGAATTATGATCCTGACACCTTTGCAGAAGCTTTAAGCCATCCAAATTGGGACACGACTATGAATGAAGAATATCGTTCATTATTGGCAAATGATACATGGGACCTTGTTCCTCTTCCAAAGGGACAAAAACTTGTTAGATGCAAATGGGTTTATAGAACCAAGTTTGGACCAAATGGAAAAGTTGATAAACATAAATCTCATCTTGTTGCTAAGGGTTTTTCACAAGTTGAAGGCATTGCCTATACTGAAACCTTCTCCCATGTTGCCAAAATCAAGTCTATCCGCCTTGTAATTTCCCTTGCTGCCTCTTTCAAATGGGAAGCCCATTAGATGGATGTTAAATCCACCTTCTTGCATGGGAACTTGCATGAAGAAATCTATATGGAACAACCTCCTGGCTTTATACAAATAGACTCTAGCCTTGTATGTCGGCTTGAGAAATCCCTTTATGGTCTCAAGCAAGCCCCTCGGGCTTGGTATGCCAAAATGGATAGCTTTCTTTTAGTTACTAGCTTTTCGAGGTGTCATTCTGACAACACTGTCTACACCAAGAAAGTGGGTAAGTCTCTTATCATTCTTGTTCTTTATGTTGATGATCTTATCATTATTGGTAGTGATCCCAACCTTATAAACCATGTGAAGTCCAACCTTAAAAAGAAGTTTGAAATGACAGACTTAGGACACTTGCATTATTTTCTTGGTCTTCAAGTTTTCAATCCAAAGAAGGTATTTCCCTTTCCCAGTCCAAGTATGTTTGTGATCTTCTACGCCACTTTCACATGGAAGACTGTAAGCCAGCCCCTTCTCCCTTTTAGTCTGGAGCCAAACATTTAGTCACTTGTACTTCATCGATGTTACCTTATACCATAAGCTTGTTGGAAAACTTTTGTATCTGACCCATACCCGTCTTGACCTTTCCTTTGATGTTGGCCTTGTTGCTCGGTTTATGCAAAACTGATATGAAATGGAATAGATTAGTAATTTTGTGCTAATTCCCCATTCAGAATAAAACCCAAGATGTTTATCATTTGCTTATCAAGTGCTTAAGGACTCACCATTTTTGCCTAATTAACTGATTCCCATGAGAGTTTCTTATGTAAATGTTCTAAATAATTTAACATAAAACATATGTTGAACATCAACAAAGAACATCAAAATACAACACACAACATAGAGATTTGATGAGGAGTTCACCCCTCCTGGGCTATGTCTCCTTGGTCGAACTTCCAATGCTTGGGTCTCTCTATTATGCTCAAATTTACAACAAAAGTGTGTTTACAATGCTCAATTGTCTTTGAAACCTATCTCAATGAGTTCAGAATATCCAAAACTGCTAGAATTGACTCTTTTTGCACCTAATTTGGATAAGAACTAAAGAAGTTAAGACCTCTCTCAGTTCTTCCACAATTTTCTCAACAAATTCCTCTTTTCCAACCACTAACCATCAAATTAGCCCCAAAATCCACTAACTGGGCAAAAATTTCGCCGTGTAGTGGGCCATATTTTGTCCGCCGAATCGCAATCCTTCCCTACTCGGGGGCGATTTTGTAACGCCTACAATTGTGATTTCCAATAGACGAGGGCCAATGGCGACCTACCACTTGACACCTCCTCATTCGCAAAAGACCTTGCCACATCATCCAATCCTGCCATGTAGACAAGTCAAACTTGACCTTTGACTTGCTCTAACTTCTGTATACAAGCTCAGATTTGAGTGTCGTTCACACCATTAGATTCAGAATGATGAGCTCTTCAATCTAAAGCTAGGTTTAACAAAATTATGACACTTTGATTTTTTAGCATAATTTTGAGCACTTGATCACTCCTCCCCATTGGAAGCCTTTTGGAACCCAAAAGATTATATTCAGTTATTGAGCAGATGAGGGTATTGTTCCCTCACCTTCCCCTCTTCAATCCATTTGGTCTTTGATGGATTTGTACCTTTGAGACCCATTCAAAGATAATCAACATTTCCCCTCTTTGATGACCTCGTTCTTCTACCAAATATGGTGTCTTGTTGAAGCTCATCAAGAAATTCTGGAGAAAAATTAATGTCAGCCTAAGTCGCATATACCACAATGATGCAGCCTAAGCCGCAAATACCCACAATATGCAAATAAAATTGCATGTCACACTATCTGTCCCAGGAATTTTAACATTCTTGTTTAAATAAACCTTCCCATAACCAAGGTTTAACTCTCTTTAATTAAATGCTTAAGCGGAAACATAACATCTGATGGAAACTTACTTTATCAAAGGTTAATTCTTTAAGCGGAAATTGTTGAAAATAACAACAATAAATGTTAAATATAGAAGTGCTAAAAATAGCACTGCCATAAATAGCATTTCGGGATACCTTCCTATTTTAGTTAGTCCGTGAACTAAAATAAAGAAGTAAAATTCGAATTTGATCTTTGCAGTTGTTTGTAAAATAACTAATTAATTCATCTTGAGTTAATTAGTTGGAGAAAATCAAACATGAAGTCTATGTGATGACATGCAACAATTATCCCAATGATTGAGGAATTTGTCCCTAGTTACAAAGATAAGGATGAGTTGTAATTTGAGTTGCAATTAATTAGCTTAGTTAACTGAGTTAAGCCCAGTTAGATTAGTTCAAATAGTTTGTTGAACTAATTGTGAGTTCAGTTAGTTAATGCATGCATGCATGTAACTACTACACGTCACATAACTGAATATTCTCTCATAAATAACTCATGCATGTCAGTTAAGACAGAGACCCAATTGAGATCAGATGATGGGACAGTGTACTATCAGTTGTAGGAATATTCCATGGAGGATATCTCTTGCATGCAGAAGGAATTCATTCCTTGGAGATTGCACAGTTACTTTTGGGTTTGGTGAGTGTGTGATGAGGCCAATTCACACAGGTGGCAGCATTGGACCCCAAGGAAAACTACGCAAGGAAATAGGAGGCTTGGAGGGCTGAGGGAAGGCATATCTTGTGTCTATTCAGCCTGTGAGCTGTATTGTTCGATTGCAGAGAGAGCAGGATAGCTTGTGAGCTGATTCTTTTTGTAATCTGAACATATTTCCACTTGTATGATAATACAGAGATCGGGGTTTTTAGCTGAGGCTTTCCCCAGAGTATTCTTCTGTGTTCATGTGTGATTGATTTCTCATTCTCAGTTATATGTGTTCTATTTGATCTTGCTCATATTCGATTAAGCTTCCACAAGTTTGTTGTAGAAGTAGATCTTGTATTTTGCTTTAGTATATTGCATAATCTGTTGATCTACAGTGGAATTTCTACATGGTATCAGAGCAAAGGTGATTAAAGCGAAGAACAATATACAAAGAAGGGAGAAGTTCGAAGTTTCAAGTTCTTGATTATAGAAATCGAGTTCTTATCACATCTCAATTTCACCAATGGCGTTCAACGATTTAAGACTCAAGTATGGCAGCTCGAATTATATAGCCTGGAAGAATCGCATGGAAGCAGTATTAGAGGACAACGGTCTAAAGGACTTCATTGATCAAGAAGTCCCTAAGCCAGCAGCAGCTAATGCTACAGAATTGGCGGAATGGAAGAAATGTGTGGCTAGAGCAAGGAGAATCCTCCTGGAGGGAGTTCGAGACCACATTGTCTCAAGCCTCCATGGGAAGGAGACAGTGTTTTCGATGTGGAAAACATTGAAAGATCTATATCAAAACAACAGCAATCAGAGGAAGCTGGCGCTGAAAGACAAGCTTCTGAAAATCAAGTGTGAAAAGGGCGACACGATCTCTACATATCTGAACAAGCTCACCACCTGCAGGGATGACCTTGGAAGTGTAGGGATCACCAAGTCTTGCACTCCTCGGTCTTCCTGAGAGCTGGCATAGCTACCAAGACTCAATTAATTGAAGAGAAAAACTGCTAGATTGGGAACGACTTTGGTCGGATCTGATGCAGGAGGAGATAAGAAGAAGCACCAGAGATGGATCTTCATCAAAATAAGATGATGAAGAAAATCTAGCCTTAGCGAGTAAGGCGAGGAAAGGGAAAGGGAAGGCGTCCCATCCCAAATCCAGTTCTTCCCATGGTGGGAAGAAGTTTGACAAATCGAAAGTGTGATGCTTTCATTATCACGAAGTGGGCCATTATGCTACGAATTGTCCACAAAAGAAATCCAAGAAGGGATCCTCGAAGGGATTTGATGGTGAGGCACTGGCCTCACAGTTTGAGTTGGATTTCTCTCTTATCGCATGCATGGTTTCATCCATGGTGGGATGTGTGTGGTACCTAGACAGTGGAGCTTCATTCCACATGTCAGGTGACAAGAATCTTTTCAGTACCTTGGAGGAGAAGGATCTCCAGATGCAGATCGAGATGGGCGATGATGGAAAGTACCATGTTTCAGGTGAAGGTATGGTTGTATTTCAGAGGAAGCATGGAGCTCCTCTCACCCTGACTAATGTATAAAGTATGTACCAGGTCTGAAGAAGAATCTTGTGTCCGTTGCTATGCTAGAAGATAAAGGCTATGATGTAGTCTTTAGTAAAGGAAAGGTATTCCTAAGGCATATCGACACTGGACAGACCAAGCGAATTGGGATTCGAGTAAAGAATCGCTACAAGCTGACGTAGATGAATGCGATGCATTGAGTTCCAAAGCTGAGATGGTGTAGAGCCAAGATGTTGGCGAGCTATGGCATAGAAGATTGGGCCACTTGCACCATGGAGCCCTGAAGATCATGCATCGTATTTCTACCGGACTTCCCAAGGGAAAACTGGAGCAAACAGATACATGCAAAGGTTGTACCTTGGGTAAGTATGCGAAATATTCCTTTCTGGATCGAGACAATAGAGCTAGAGCAATCCTGGAGTGAGTTCACTCAAATGTTTGTGGACCATTCTCTACAGCCTCCACCGCTAAACAAAGGTACTATGTTATTTTTATTGATGATTTTTCTCGTAGATGTTGGACCTACTTTATGCAAAAGAAGGATAGACCTTCTTGAGGTTTTGTGAGTTTAAAGCCTTGGTAGAGAAAGAATCTGGAAAGAAAATAAAAGCCTTGCGTAGCGACAATGGTGGAGACTATGTCTCCCAATAGTTTAAGGACTTTTGCGCTGCAGAAGGAATTAAACGAGAGTTGACAGCATCCCATAACCCACAACAGAATGAGGTGACAGAAAGGAAAAACAGATCGATTGTGGGAGCAGCTCGAGCGATGTTGCATGAACAAAGCCTACCACTGCATTTGTGGGCTGAGGCATGCAATACAAAAGTATACTTGCAGAACAGAAGCCGACACTGTATACTGGGAATGAAGACACCTATGGAGGCCTTTTCCGAGAAGCGACTAGTTGTGAGTCACTTCTGAATATTTGGATCATCGATTTACTTCCATGTGACCAAAGATGCCTAGAAGAAGCTAGATCCAACAGCTAAGTTGGGAATACATGGATACACCCCACAACTATCGGGTGTTTCTGCCTACCAGTCAGAGGACAGTGGTACGCAGAGATCTGAAGTTCGACGAGCAGAAAGCCATGCGAGTATCACTTGAGATGGTGCTTAAGTTGCATGCAAATGAGGAACTTTCAGTTCCTAAGGAGGAGGAGCTTCAAATTGATGCGGAGCGGCTACATGCAGAGGATCCGGGGGAGACATCCACTCATGTTGAGACTTCCAGAGATGGACGGAAACGCTAAAGGGAAGCTGACAGGTTGATGCTAGATGTGCGGGAGAATGTGGGACAGCCATCTTCTCAGCACAGACAGAGGAGGTCACTCGAACGGTACACTGGTTACATGGCCCTGGTTGGGGAGTGTCTAGCGTCCAAGCCTTCTTCATTTGAGGAGGTAGTGTAGCAACTAGTTTGGGTTGATGCAATGGTAGAGGAGTACGACTCTGTCATCAAAAACAATGTGTCAGATGTTGTCCCAAGACCTCAGGACAAGTCAATGGTGAGTTCCAAATGGCTTTACAAGGTAAAGAAGGCAGTTGATGGCAGTGTTGAGAAACATAAGGCAAGGTTTGTTTCTCGTGGTTTCTCATAGGTCGAGGGGATCGACTACGATGAGACCTTTGCTCCCATAGCAAGGTACTCATCTATCATATCGATGTTGGCACTATCAGCTCAGATGGGTTGGAATATCCATCAGATGGATGTAAAGACAACATTCCTCAATGGGAAGATTGAGGAGGAGGTGTACATTGAGAAGCTAGAAGGTTTCGAGACCTTCGATCGTGAGTCGCATGTGTGTTAACTCAAGAGGGCTTTGTATGGGCTGAAGCAAACACCCCGTGCTTGGTACACCAAGATCGACAGCTATTTCACCGAGTTGGGCTTCACCAAGAGTGAAGCAGATGCGAACCTTTACCACATCATGGTAGAAGGTAAGCCATTAATCATTTTTCTTTATGTCGATGATCTGATTTTGGCAGGTGATGATTAGTTGATCTAGTCTTGCAAGGAGGACCTTGCAAGAGAGTTCGAAATGAAAGACATGGGCCTTACGCACTACTTTCTAGGCATGGAGGTGTGGCAGAAAGATGGGGAAGTTTTTGTGTCTCAAGGCAAGTATGCCAATGAGATACTCAGGTGCTTTCACATGGAGAAGTGCAAGCCCATGCAGACTCCTCTAGCAGGGAACTGGAGGAAGGAGGATGCTACTTCAGGTGAGGTAGTAGCTGCTACTGTTTATTGGCAGCTTGTGGGTTCACTTCTGTATCTCGTGAACACATGACCAGACTTCTGCTTTGTAGTGAACCAGTTGTTGGCTGATAAAAGGTGCCTTTTAAAAACTCCTAATTATCCCACATTAATCATCAACCCGGGCAAGTCCTCTTATTTCAAGAGTGTACACAATATGTGGATGCTATAAATTCAGATAATAATGCTTCCTAAATTGTAGTATAGATCTTTGACACAAGAGTAAATGGATGCATCTAATAAACTTAAATTGCAATTATTAGAGGAAATATCAAAACTCAATCCTTTACTGAAATCAAATCCTACAGCAATTCAAATAACAACAACATTAGCCGAGAGCACAGTAACAATAACTCACCTCTTCTTAGCTGATTCAATCTAAATTGTATTCAATCTCTATAAAGTAATCAAACTAGAAATGATATCAATTCTGAGAGTCCAATAGCGATAATCAAACTCTTACAGCTGATTAAATCAATGCGATTCACTATCTAAGTAATTTACTCTGTAATAAACATAACTCAAATCAAATGACAACGATGTAAAGCATATAAAAACATATACTACTGTAATACAGGAAACGATAAACAATGAATAAGGTAAACTCACAGAAACAGGAAAATTATCAAACCAATCAAACTTTATGAGAATCATAAATATAACACAAGAAAGCAGTTAAATCCACCAGAGGTCGGGCCCTTAGCCGCCAGCGAACACTGCTAAGCTACTTCAGATAATGCGAGGGAACAACAACTTCAATTATATATTAATCATCGAACTTAAGTAGCATTACAATATAATCGCGTTCTCCAATAGCGCAAGTCTGTAATTAAATTTACAACTTGAAAAATAACAGAGATTCCTCCCCTTTCTTCCTACAATCGCTTTCTTTTATAATCAGAAAGGGATAAAGGGTAAATGGTAAATGCGATCCCTTATGATCTCCCGATCCTGAGGGATTCGAAACTGATTTCTAACTTCAGACACCTTTCCTATTTCACATTGATCCCTCTGATTCACCCTCAGCCTTGTCCGTGACCGACGCGTTCCTTCCTTTGTTTGTCGAATTTTGTTGTTCCAACGTCAGGGAACAACAATCGTTCCTTTTGTCACTTTCTTGCATAAAGAAAGGTAAAAGTTAGCTAAATCATAACTGCAAATAATTCATCTGTTTCTTACCATAATTCCTCAATGTATTAGTGCATTAAGATATGAAAATGATAAGAATCAAGGAAAAAGGTAATGAAATTAATAGTAAATACATACCCATTTCGCCACTCAACATACTCCCCTACTTACCTTGTTTCATGTCCTCATGAAAAGTAAGTAATTTTGATGGAGTGCAGTTAAAGAGTAGGCTGGAGAAGGAGCATCAAAAATTGGTCTAAAACCATGATGTTGAGCTAGGAGCGCAAAGGCAGGCCCTTCCTTTCCTTCAAGCAATTCGTAGATAGCCCTGTAACCTTCAGGAGGATACCAAATGATGGGGCTACGAAACTGACACCCTAACCAATAAGGTCCCTCTCTCAAAATAAGGTTGCTATAGGTGACAAAACGGGTTGCAACTACTTTAAAATTTCTGTAATTAAATGGCTCCCTATCCTGCACACTACTAGTGGAGACCGTCCACCTGAGCTTGGATGCAGCCAGAGAGCTTTCTTGAATGGATTGAAAATATGATACTCCATTCTGTACAATCTCCTTATGAATAGGCCCTAAAATTTTAATCACCCCTTCCCTTGTCATCAGACTCTTATGGTTAGTAAGCATTTGCAAAGGGTGCTTGGGTTCACTTCTTACCCAAAGATCCAATCCATGCTCTTGTCTTTGGAATGTGTTATGAGCCTTAAACCATTTAATTTGATTGACTGCAAATGAGATAAAGGCCTGGAATTGAACATCTCCCACAAAAGGGTTAGGGTTCTTTTCCACCTCGTTCTCTAATACAAAATTGTGCAGGTAAAATTCACAAAGCAGCCTTTGAACCTTTACACCATGCTGTTTGCAGCAATTTATAAAATCTTCAACTGTTTTTAATTCAATTGATTTTCTAGCTCTCACGACTTTAATTTTCAACAGCAAGTATCGTTCTAACAAAAACAAGGCATAATTAGTAGCAGGAGACCTGCATGCTAAGACATCTGTATATAATGAGCAGATGGTATCTGTTCGACCTATGACCCTATCTAGTTTGAGCTTGATTCTCTCTATTTTCTCTTCTGCTTTTCTGTATCTGTCGAAAGTCTCACTCTCTGTTGCATTCATTTCCTGAAGTTGTCTCTACAACTCTTGATATCTCTGTTGGGAAACGGTTTCTTGTTCAAGCTGTTCTAACGCGAGCCGAGCTTGTGCTAATTCTTCTTGAAGATTTAGTATAATAGGGTCATTGTGTGTCATGACATCTTTAGCTTGTAAGCTTGTCTGAGTGCTTATGCTATGAGAAAGGATGTTTTCTGTCTGAATTTCCTTATTATGGGAGGTCCAAACCTCCGTCTGAGTAGCCATGCTATAAGAGGGTACATCCTCTGTCTGAGTAGCTACATCTACTAAAATTGCATGCCATTCCTTCTGAATGATGATTGATTGAGTGGGTATGGGCTCAGTTTGAGTCCCTGTAGCCCTCCCTTCATATGATTTTGTCTATACAGTCGCGTTTACTGTCTCCGGGGTTTTGTCCGGAACCTTTCCCGCTGATATTTCTTTTATTTTTCTTTTGAGCCTTCTGACTGTTTTGTAAAGCTTATGTTGTTCTTTCCTTAGCTTTTTCAATTTGGCTCTATACTTTTTCGAAGGAGGGACTGTTCTGTTGACAGTCTCGTTAATGGTTTCTGCTTCTAAAGAGCCTGGTTGCCCACCCTGGCTCTTTTCTAATAACACCGTCTCTCTAGATTGGTTATCGGTTTCCTGAATTATTTCTGTCTCGGCTTCTTCTTCTTGGCCTATGTTTTCTGTGCTTAGGCCTACCTGGCTGGTTTCTACTAGAGGCGTGTCACCAGATTGGTTCTCTGCTTCCCGAATGGCCTCTACATCTGTCTCCGCTTCACGGCTTGCATCTTTTGAGGGAGATAGAATTCTGGTATTGCCAGGATTCTCAGGAGATTGGGTTGCTCCTAAATTAAGATTGAGCAGGCTTTCAGGCTGCATGTAAACATTCATGTTGGCCAGGACCTGGGCCAATTTGAAATCGTGCAACAAACACCTTGGGGGCTCATATTTGATGTTGAGGGAAGTCCCAATTCATTTCTCTATGCATCTCCAAAATGCCCTGTTCCTACCTCATGGTCTGATTCAGGGTTATCCTGTCCTTTTAACTCTGGCTGCAGGTATTGTTCACTTACCGCGCTGGATAATTCTATAGGTTGACTAGCACTGCCTTGAGGATTTGCAGACACTCCCTATTTTGACCTCAACCTTGTGGATCATCTGCACTTGTGAGGTATGCTCACTGAAAGGGCAGTCCCCTTTCTTTTTGGCATAGGGTTAGGTGCTGGCAGGGTTATACCTCCTTCGAGGGCTATTATTTGATCATCCCAGGTTGATTGTTGCTGGGAAAGGTTATAGCTAACTATTAACCTGATCAAAAAATGATGGCTCACTACAATTTCTATATGTTGGGACCGTCTTAGCCTCTCGGCAGTGTCATGCAGTAAAGAATTCAACAATGCAAGTAAATTAACAGAGCATTTTCGTTTTAGAACCACTAAAAATTTGAGTTGGTGTGGCCTTACCATGTCCTTACGCCCATCACAAGTAATGTAGGTCTAGATGATTCGTGCTAGTTCTCCCCATGGTTCTCCAAGAGAAGATGGCCAAACGCCTTTGCCCTTCTTGATTAGCTCTTTTCCTTCGTCCCTGAAAGCCTCGATAGCATCATGCAGCTTCAACCGCTTACCAGCCCATACTGGTCCTTATGTTGGTAACCCGGATACTTTTGTTATCACAGCGTCAGATATTGTGATTTGTCTGCCTCTTACCACCAATTGTCCATTCTGTAGATTTCGTAAGAATTCGATGGCAATTTCCTCGTTGGGTGGTTGAAATCTCGTAAAGTATGCTATCCATCTGGCTCGAGCTAAAATTTCCCTAGCTTCATCAGAGACAACCAGTATTAATGGTTGTCGACGCATTGTTCTTCCTCCCATGATGCTTGAATTCTACAAACAATTAGTGTAGCGGAGATAGCACAACAATGAACAGAGTCGAATGATGGAACAACAAATGGTTGTAATGGTTCTATCAAGTGATACTTTATAAGCATAAATACTGTTATTGAGGAATGTTATAATGCCACATGCTCTATGATCATGGAATGTCGTATCATTCTACAAAATCCAATGAAAAGATCACAACGCATGCATAAGTACACTCGAGGTCCCTGCCCCCCTTCAAAATAATAGGTCGCCTTGACCGAATGAATGAAAGGATAACGCATTGGCGGCGAAGTACAGGGGTGATGGATTGGCAAGGTACGCATATTAATGAAAGGATCATAAAGGATATTGAAGTGGTGAAATCAAGGCGTGTACTGAGAATTATGAATAAGTGATAGGCTTCCGTGATGTGACATGATAAAGAACAAGGGACAACATACGCAGGAAATAATACTTTACTGTCGTTATTCCACTTAAACTGTTGTGATTGATAAAAAAAAGATTACTCATGCATAAAGGTTCAAGGTACGCTAGGAACATAATCTCTCCAAAGAAAAGATAAAAACATAAGAAGAGGGTATTGTAATAATTATTGATGTAAAATAAAACTTCAATACCATCAACAAAGCTTCTGTTGCCTGCAGGCGTCCATAGTCTCGATAGAGTTGCTTTTTAACCCTTGGGAACCATGGTCCTCTATGTATAATTAGGGAAGTGCCTTATGATGTCCATAGTAGAGACCAATGTGCTGGCATGGTAACCAAGTGAACACATTGCCATTTACTGGGAAGTAGCAAAAGTGGTCAAGCCAGCTCGTGATGAGACCCCCTATCCTCCATCTATGGAAAAAAATCATAAAACTGTTAGTGTATATATATATATATATATATTAGACTCCCCATTTTATACATAGAGGGTGGCTCAGCACTCCTTAAGAGTAGAGATGGCGGAAGAAGTTAGAACATATCAATAGAAAGAAATATACCCATAATCTTATTGATAATACACAAAGAGAGTTATACAGGAAAAGGGGAACCAGCGTGGTACAAATAATCAATCAGTTTGGTTTATAGTGGAAATGAGGATAGTGAAGTGATATAGATAACTGTGTCCTTTTCTTTTTCAATCATCACAAACCAATCTTGTTAAAGATGATAGTATTAAAGATATTTGCCTGTTCCACTAGATTCCATACTTGTTGTCCTTAAATATGTATTGTAATTTTCATGCCATTAAGAGGATCATAAAGAGTGAAATGGGATGGTCTAGGGATGATTACGCAAGGAAGAGAAAGCGGATGTTCTCAAAAATATTCACAAAGTGTTGTTCCTTGAAGGGAATAGCAAAAGAAAAACCCACACAAAAAGTGTTGTTCCTTATAGGGAACAACAATTGTTCCCTGTAAGGAACAACAAAGAAAAATTGCAAAAAATGTGTTGTTCCTTATAGGGAATAGCAGTTGTTCCCTGTAGGGAACAGCAGTTGTTCCCTGTAGGGAACAACAGTTGTTCCTTGTAGGGAACAACAAGAAAACAAACGCAAAATGATGCTTTTCCCTGTAGGGAATAGCAAGGGGAATACATATGAAAATTGTTGTTCCCTATAAGGAACAGTTGTTGTTCCCTGTAGGGAATAGCAGTTGTTCCCTGTTAGGAACAACAGTTGTTCTCTGTAGGGAACAACAGTTGTTCTCTGTAGGGAACAACAAGGGAAATACACGCTAAAATTGTTGTTCCCTGTAAGGAACAACAGTTGTTCCCTGTAGGGAATAGCAAAGCAAACTGCACGCAAAAAATTTGATGTTTCTTAGAGGGAACAACAATTATTCCCTGTAGGGAACAACAAAGCAAAATACGCACAAAATTGTTGTTCCCTATAGGGAATAGCAAAAAAAAATGCACTCCAAAATTGTTGTTCCTTAGAGGGAACAACAGTTGTTCCCTGTAAGGAACAACAAATCAAAATTCACACGAAAATTGATGTTCCCTGTAGGGAATAGCAAAGCGAAATACACACAAAAATTGATGTTCCCTGTAGGGAACAGCAAAGGAAAATACACACAAAAGAGTGTTGTTCCCTATAGGGAACAACAACTGTTCCCTGTAGGGAAAAAAAAAGTAAAAATAGAGAAAAAAACTAATATACAATCTACTATCCAAGCAAATCCAATCAAATAGAAAGAAAACAGAAAGACAAATTTATGTACAGGTTTCAAGAAAATAAATTCTTCACTGGACTGGTGTTGTGGAAGGGTTTCCCTCCTCAGCAAGAATTTGTATTGTGGAATCTTCCCATAACTGTTGGCAAAAGGATTCCCTCGTAAGCGGTTTGTGATAGAGACGTACTTGATGTCCATTCGCTTTAAAAGAATTGCCAGACCCATCAATGGTGGCTAATGTAAGGGTGCCATTATCGTGCACCTTTGTATCTCGTAGGGGCCTAACCATTTGGTTTGAAGTTTTCCCGGGAAATCCTGGAACCTAGAATCATACAGAAGTGCCCAATCACTTTCATGGAAGATCTTTTTCTTGATGAGGGCATCATGCAATTTCGCTCTTTGTTGTTGGATCAGTGCAGTGTGCTGAAGAGTTGATAGCCGGATTTCATCCAATTCATTGATTTGATGTAGCCTATTAATCTGTGCTTCATTCAGGTCCAGGCCTACTTCTTGAGCTATCCTCAATGTCTGGATTTCAAATTCTATTGGGAAGATAGGTTCTTTGCCAAACACTAGCTGATATGGGGAGTATCCTGTGGTATTCCTCCATGTTGTGCGATATGCCCACAAGGCTTCTGGCAATCGAGTAGCCCAGTCACGTCTATGTGAGGCAACTGTCTTTGTTAGTATAGCCTCGATTAATTTGTTGGTACTTTCTACCTAGCTGTTTGCCTATGGGTGGTATGGAGATGTGATTCTGTGCATAATATGATGATTTTTTAATGTGGCAACAATCTTATGGCCTACAAATTGTGGCCCTCCATCATTGATTATTTCTCTAGGCAAGCCACACTGCACGAAAATTTGGAAAAGAAAGTGGATTATTGAATCCTCCATTGCCCTTGGTAATGCTTCTGCCTCCACCCATTTAGTCACATATTCTGTTGCAACCAATATATATGTCTTTTGATTAGATGATGGGTTTATTGGGCCAATGAAATCTAATGCCCATCATTCAAAAGGTTCAATGACTAACTGTGGATGCAGGGGCATCTCGTCAGACTGGCCAGGGTGACCCATTCTTTGGCAGTTATTGCATGCCTGGACAAACTTCTTGGCGTCCTTAAAAATGGTGGGCCAATAATAGCCCATCTGTAAGACTTTATGCCCAATCCTGCGGTCTGCAAAATGTCCACCGCAAGGCCCATCGTGGCAAGCTTTTAAGATGTCGAAGATTTCGTCTTCCCTGACACACCTTCGAATATGCATATCGGCTCCTATGTGAAAGAGGTATCCTCCGATCCAGGAGAACCGAGTGCTGCGTTGTACTATTATTTTTCTTTCACTGGGCGTCAGGTGCTTAGGTAATTTTCCCACTGCTAGGTAGTTCGCGACATCCGCATACCACGGTGTTTTCATGGTTACAGCAAATAGGTGCTCATCAGGGCACTGGTCTTCTACTGCTGCTGAGTCGTTCGTCTTTGGCACACGTGAGAGGAAGTCTACCACTGGATTTTCCTTTCCTGGTCGATCCTTGATTGTTATGTCGAATTCCTGCAAAAGGCTTAACCATCGTCTCACTCTTCCATTCGTAACAGGCTTATTAGCTAAATATTTAATAACAGAGTGATCAATATACAAAACCACAGGGTATCCTGTTATATAGTGTCTGAATTTGTTAATAGCATAGATTACAGCTAGAAATTCTTTCTCGGTCACGGTGTAATTCAACTCAGCAGGAGTTAAATTTTTGCTGATGTAGTATATCGCATAAGGTTTCTTATCTTCCTCCTGGCCAAGAACTGCTCCAATGGTCGTATCTGATGCATCGGATGAAATCTGAAATGGCAAATCCCAGTTCGGGCCCCGTAATACTGGGGCTGTTGATACTAGCCGTTTTAACTCTTCAAAGGCAATGTCACATTTGTTAGTCCATAAAAAATCAATATTTCCTGTTAAAGCATATAATGGTGCAGCAATTTGGGAGAAATTCTTTATAAATCTTCTATAATATCCAGAAAATCCCAAAAAACTACATACCTCAGTTTGTGTGCAGGGGGTAGGTATTAAGAGGATTATCTGAATTTTTGCTGGATCTACCTGAATTCCAGCTGTTGAGATGTAGTGACCCAGGATGAGGCCCTCGGTCATCATCATGTGGCATTTCTCGTGATTTAAGCAGAGCTTGGTAGCAATGCATCTTTGCAGGACTTTCTCCAACATCTGTAATGTCGGCTCGAAGTCATCTCCATAGGCTATAAAATCATCCATGTACACCTCGAGTCCCTCATTTATCAAGTCTGAAAAAATGTTGAGTATGGCTCTCTGGAATGTGGCACGTGCATTGCATAGTCCAAAAGGTAATACCCTGTACGCAAACATCCCCTAAGGGCAGGTGAAGGTAGTCTTATCCTAGTCTTCAGGGGCAATTTGGATTTAGCTGTAGCCGTTGAAGCCGTCTAGGAAAGAGAAGAATTTTTTACCTGCCAATGTGTCTAAAACCTAGTCAATGAACGGGAGGGGAAAATGATCTTTTTGGGTTGTTTTATTAAGCTCTCTATAATCGACACATATACGCCACTTCCCATTCTTTTTAGGAACCACAACTAATGGAGAAACCCATTTTCTACCAGATATAGGATAGATGAAATTCACATCTAACAGTTTTTGTAGTTCATCTTTAACAACATCTTTAAGGTAAGGGTTTAACCTCCATTGAGGTTGTCGAATGGGTCTCGCATCTTTCTCGGTATAGATGTGGTGCATGCATAATTGGGGATCAATCCCTTTCATATCTGGCTAATCCTAAGCGAAAGCCTCTTTATATTTTCTAAGAAGTTGAACAAGCCTCTGTTGCTGGTCATCAATCAGGTTTTTGTTAATGTTTAGGACTTTCCCTAGCTCAATTTCAATGGGTTTACTGTTATAAACAGTTGTTGTTGGTATTGTTTGGTCATTGATATCTTTTAAGGGATCTTCTTCAATTTCGTTATCCAGGGCTGCTTTGATCATGTGACATTTTAGATTAGATACGGCATCTGGGTGGTTAATGTAAGTGTTAATAATGTCATCTTCTATTTGATTCTTAAATTCAAGAGCATCTGCTACAATTAGCGGTGATTGAATGTTTTCAGTTAAATATGTTACAGGTTGTTTTCTAGTTTTTATTATTGTTAGGCTTGGCTGAGCTGGAGGATATAAAGCTAGATTCTTCACATTACTTCCTCTTGCTATAGTCATACAGCCTATTCGACAACTTATATAAGCATCTGCGGTCGCTAGCTAAGCTCTTCCTAGAATTAGGGAGGGTCCATCTAGCCGGTTTCTAGGATTAGTAATCAAGAAATCTGCTGGGTATTCCCAAGAATCTACAGACACCATTACATCCTATAATGTCCCTTTTGGTTTGACAACCGATCGGTCAGCAAATTCTAGCAAGGTCATAGTTGGATCTAAGGTTGTAATGCCAAGTTTTTGACAGGTTGTTGTTGTGAGAATATTAATGGCTGCTCCTGGATCAACTACTCCATTGGGAAAGGAACATCCATTTATTTGTATTGTGACTATAGGGTTTCTTGGGTCTTCATATTTCACCGATGTTTCTCTGCCTAATAATAAATCAGACAAAGTTCCGACTACGTGGATAGTTGGTGTTGTTTTTATTTTCCTCTTAGGCTTTTTAGTACACAATTCCTTAATAGTTATTGCATAAATTGGAATGTCCTGAATAGCCTAAAGGAGGGGTATTTTTACACAAAGATTTTTTAGTTCTCCCAGAAGCTCAAAATCAGGATATTCTATTGGGCGAGGTATAATCAACCTTTCTGGGAATGGTGGAGAAGAGGTAATAGTTTGATCGTGGCTCTTCTGTTTAACCATATTCTCCATTTGGGGTGTTTGTTCTACAGGTAACGGTTCTTCTAATTGTATATTTTTATCCCCCTCTGACTCAATTATCCATCCAGACCTCAATTTGAGTTCATTACACTCTCTCAACTCAGTTTCTGGCTCCAACCCTTCAATAATTTGTATCGATTGGATTGGTCTATTATTGGGATTCGGGTTGGGCTGGGCTGGGAGCTGTGGTCGTAGATTGGGTTGAGGGTTCTGCTGCAATATGTAAGGCGTTGGTAGTGTAAGTTGAGGTAGGGGGATTGTTCCTGCTGGCTGGTTTGTAGGTCTTTGCCAGCTTGACTGCCAGTTCTGGTTTTGTGAAGTGGAGGGTGGCCATTGGGATGGATATGTATTATTCTGCCAAAATGGTGGAAAGTAAGAGGAATTTGGCCAACTATTGTTCTGATTTGATTGATTGGACCAAGGTGGCATAGAGAATGGTTATTGTGACCAATTAGGAAAGGGTGGTTGGTTCTGCCATGTAGCTCCTGTGTATTGTTGAGAATTATATTGCGAGGGCTGAAAAAATGAAGATGGGTCATTAGACATACCTGTTTGTCGTGTTTGCCATTGGCGATGCTAATTTAACAGGTAGACTGGTTCCGTTTCTTCCTCTACGTCTTTGAAGATTGCTTTTAACCCTGGGAGCGATGGGTAGTTTTCTGTGGCATGAACTTTAGTGCATATGGCATAGGTCTGTACCATATCCATCGGGCATTCTTTATGACTATGCTTCTTCCTGCATCGAGGGCAAAAGATCACCAGGTTCTATTCTGCTTCAGCCTGCTTCTGCTTGGCTTGCATAATGTCTAATTGTGTTGTCAAAGTTCCCAAGATATCTGTTTTGAAATCTTCTAGCAGGTTGTCGATTTCTGCATGAGTAATGCTTCCGCCAGAGATTTTGTTGTCCTTGATGGTCATATCGCGTTCTGGTTTCAATCTCGTACTGCCTCTTGAGCACCTAATACATAAATTAATAATGTTAGCATAGTCTTCTTGATATATATCACCTTTACCCACAATATTTAATGTCTTTATCCATTGGTCTTTCATCCCCTTAATCAGTGTAGTTTTTAGCACATTATCAGGCAAAGGTAGAGTTGCATAGGGAGATCTTTGGAGGTTATATTGAAAATGCTCCACATACTCTTCCAACGTTTCACTAGGTCTTGCTAGCATTTGGAATATTTCATCTTTTAGTTCCCTAGATCTGCAATAATCCTGATATTTTTTAAGGAAAGCAGTTTTCATTTGATCCCAATCATTTATGGTGCCCCCACCTAGTCCCATAAACCAACGCAGGGCGGCTCCCTTTAACGTAGAGGGAAACAACTTCAGTTTCTGCGGATCGATGGTGTAACCATAAACCCGACATAATACATCAAATTCAAACAGAAATGCATATGGATCTTCTGATGTGAGCCCATGAAAGGTGGGAATATTTTGTAGAGGGATAGCTTTCATGGGTGCATTGACAGTTGTGTCAACGATAGGATACTGTAATGTAGAGGTTTGGGGTGCTTGTGGATTATTGGCCATTTGATCAAAGATATGTCAGTACCCTTCCAGGATCTCTAGAGCTAGAGAGTTATCCCTAGGATGTCTAGAAGGGGTGGGAATGATCTTAATAGCACTCCCTTGATCTGGGACACTAGGTGTCCTTTGCTCAATTACTACCTGAGGGGATCTTAGTTCCTCTGTTTCCCCTGTTTCTCCTCCTCCTTCATGAATATTGCAAGAGTTCCCTTCTTGTGAGGGAATTAGGCGCGAATTTTCAATATCTTGAAAACTCTGCTCAGTCCCTTCCGTTTTACTGTGGACCTCAGCGTAGGCTATAGATGGTGAGCCCGTGGCCTGAAGGGAGACAGTAGGTTGTCTGGAAGCAACGGTTCGAGGACCTACTGATGGTTGAGATTCAGCTTTTCTTAAGATGTCGTCGATGAAAGTTGATCGTCCAAGGGTCACCGGTCCCTTAGATTTTTCAGGTTTGGGATGTAGAACTGGATTGTTTTCTGGTTTTCTCTTCTTAGTCATTCATGCAAAAAAATTCAAATGTTTATTTCGACCTTAAGTTCCTAGAAATTCTGTTGGAAAGCGGGTGGGGGAACAAGCATTTTACTTGCTCTGTACGCAGGTTCTTACCTTCCGTTTTCAATACCTAGTTCTCTCTCAACAGACAAGCATCAAACACCTACTTAACTTTTCTGTAATTGTGCTGAAAAGCGGGCGGAAGAGCAAGCGCTTTACTTGCTTGTTATGTAGGTTCTTACCTTCCGTTTTCAATACCCAATTCTTCCTCAACAGCAATTATCAGATATACATCACTCTTTGTAAAATGGCTACACTCTCCCAGGCAACGGCGCCAAAATGTTGGCTGATAAAAAGTGCCTTTTAAAAACTCCTAATTATCCCACATTAATCATCGACTCACGCAAGTCCTCTTATTTCAAGAGTGTACACAATATGTGGATGCTATAAATTCAGAGAGTATTTCTTCCTAAATTGTAGTATAAATATTTGACAAAAGAGTAAATGGGTGCATCTAATAAACTCAAATTGCAATTATTAGAGGAAATATCAAAAATCAATCCTTTATTGAAATCAAATCCTACAGCGATTCAAATAACAACAGCATCAGCCGAGAGCACAGTAACAATAACTCACCTCTTCTTAGCTGATTCAATCTAAATTGTATTCAATCTCTATAAAGTAACCAAACTAGAAATGATATCAATTCTGAGAGTCCAATAGCAATAATCAAACTCTTACAGCAGATTAAATTAATGCGATTCACTGTCTAAGTAATTTACTCTGTAATAAACATAACTCAAATCAAATGACAGCTGTGTAAAGCATATAAAGAACATATACCACTGTAATACAGGAAACAATAAACAACGAATAAGGTAAACTCACAAAAAAGGGGAAATTATCAAACCAATAAAACTTTATGAGAATCATAAATATAACACAAGAAAGTAGTTAAATCCACCAGAGGCCAGGCCCTTAGCCGCCAGCGAACACTGCTAAGCTACTTCAGATAATGCGAGGGAACAACAACTTCAATTATATATTAATCATCGAACTTAAGTAGCATTACAATATAATCACGTTCTCCAACAGCACAAGTTTGTAATTAAATTTACAACTTGAAAAATAACATAGATTCCTCCCCTTTCTTCCTACAATTGTTTTCTTTTATAATCAGAAAGGGGTAAAGGGTAAATGGTAAATGCGATCCCTTAGGATCTCCCGATCCTGAGGGATTCGCAATTGATTGCTAACTTCAGACATATTTCCTATTTCGCGCTGAGCCCTCTCATTCGCCCTCAGCCTTGTTCGCAACCAACGCATTCCTTCCTTTGTTTGTCAGATTTTGCTATTCCAACGTCAGGGAACAACAATCGTTCCTTTTGTCGCTTTCCTGCACAAAGAAAGGTAAAAGTTAGCTAAATCGTAACAGCAAATAATTCATCTGTTTCTTACCATAATTCCTTAATATATCAGCGCATTAAGATATGAAAACGATAAGAATCAAGGAAAAAGGTAATGAAATTAATAGTAAATACATACCCATTTCACCACTCAACACCAGCTGAGTCAAGATGTGGTTCAGCCTACCAAGCTGTTTTGGAAGGCATTGAAGCATGTGCTGAGATACCTCAGAGGCACATCTCAGTTTGGATTGTGGTACAAACGGATAGAGGGAGTGAAGCTTCAGGGCTTCACAGATGCGGATTGGGCATGGAGTCCATCAGACCGGAAGAGCACTTCTGGAGGAATCTTCAACCTTGGTTCAGTTGTAGTTTCCTGGTACAGCAGGAAATAGAGGTCAGTTGCACTTAGCTCAGCAGAGGCTGAATACATGGCTACTAGTCAGGTTGCATGTGAGGCCATTTGGATGCAGAAGATTCTAGTGGGATTGTTTGGTTAGAGGATGGATCCAACTGTGATCTACTGCGATAATCAGAGTTGTATCAAACTCTCTGAGAATCCAGCTTTTCATGACAGGTCCAAGCACATTGATATCTGGTATCACCATCTTCGAGACTGTGTGGTCAAGAGGATCATGTTGTTGCTATATGTTTCGACCGAGGAACAGGGTGAAGATATTTTGACTAAGGCAATGTCAAAATGCAATTTGGAGTTCCACAAAGACAGGATTGGGGTTACTGATAATCTCTTTCTTGTTGAGAGGGAGTGTTGAAAATAGCAACAAGAAATGATAAATATAGAAGTGCTAAAAATAGCACTGCCATAAATAGCATTTCAGGATACCTTCCTATTTTAGTTAGTCCTTGAACTAAAATAGAGAAGTAAAATTTGAATTTGATCTTAGCAGTTGTTTGTAAAATAACTAATTAATTCAACTTGAGTTAATTAGTTGGAGAAAATCAAACATGAAGTCTATGTGAGGACATGCAACAATTATCCCATTGATTGAGGAATTTATCCCTTAGTTAGAGAGATAAGGATGAGTTGTAATTTGAGTTATAATTAGTTAGCTCAGTTAACTGAGTTAAGTTCAGTTAGATTAGTTCAAATAGTTTGTTGAACTAATTGTGAGTTCAGTTTGTTAATGCATGCATGCATGTAACTGTTGCTCTTTAGATAGCTAAATATTCTCTCATAAATAACTCATGCATGTCAATTTAGACAGAGACCCAGTTGAGAACAGATGATGGGACAGTGTACTATCAGTTGTAGGAATATTCCATGGAGGATATCTCTTGGATGCAGAAGGAATTCATTCCTTGGAGATTGTGTTAGAGCCTAGATTTGCCTCAGGCTAAAAAGACAAGGTTCTAGGTCCACATCAAACCACGCTCAGCCTCGTAGCTAGCCCTACGAGGACAGGAGAGGGCTCTCTCCGGGTCTATCTCGGCAAAAGACAAGCGATGGGGCTCGAGATGACTGATTTAGAAACTGATTTTAGGCTAGGTATTAAGTGCAGGGATTTGATTTGGTTTTTTGTGAGTTTTGTTGAAAAAAATGGGAAAGGCAAATTTGGGCTCGGGGATGAGGCACAGTTTCTGCAAAGTTCCGATTGGGGCAAGGAAGGCAATCGTTTTGATGCTTTAAAGTGAGTGAGATGGATAGATCAGACTGGTGAGAAGCTAAGGAGAGCAAGAGAGTCTCAAGAATTCCCCTTAAACAGATGAAAACATGAAAATTTAAACAAATTCAAAGGCAGAGCATAACAGTTATGATTTCTACCTTAATCACTCATTTGTTCAAATTCAGAAGAAGAAGCATGAAATGATACACATAACAATAGATAAAATTACAATTACTCAGAGAAACACACCATCAAAACATAAAGCCACATGGATCCCAAACAGTGCTGCAAAACCCTGGTCTTTCCTTAGCCAAAAATGCAGAAGTGAATGTACAATAGAGTGCCAAACTTTTCCCAAGAGTCCAACCCTGAAAATGACTTAGAAATTACATAATATAGGCAAGCCAACCTATTCCCTTGCCTCTAGGGGTCGAGCTCATCATTCTAGGAGTTGTTTCAACCAATTCTAAACAAATCACTAAAATCTAGGCAGTAAAAACAACTTGCCTCTATAAGGTAGGAAACTTATTCATTCATTAAATTTTCACTTTTTGGTGAATGAATCCTCTAGAACAAGTAAATAAGTACCAAAATTACATCATGTCCACCCAATTACATCAAGATAGATCAAAAATTACATCACAAAGCAAAACTAGTCAAACTGGCCGAATTTCTGAGCTGAAAGGTGAAAAATTAGGTAAAAAACCTTTGTGCGTCGCGTCAATTTCTGTATGCGTCGCGCCACTTTGGTTCTGATTTTGAGGCACTTGCTGAAGTCCAAATTGAGCCCAAGTGTGCTTGTTGGAAAGCTTGCTTGTCTACTTTCCAACCCAAGTGGAATTTCTGAATTTGGTGCCCATTTGCCCCTCCAAAACTTCAATCTCCCAACACTGTTTCCTGTGTGTGAAATTAGGGGCAGAGAGGTCATTTTTAGGGTGCTTTTGACCTCCTGAGGACTCAAAACTTGCCCAAACTTTTTTTCCATGCACCAACAGTCATGATTTTTCATGAAAAATCCAAAACTATAAACTTTTTTGCATTTGGAGCCTCCAATCATAAGCGCGCGCCACGTGGCGCGGCGCACAGGGAGAAAAACCCTGTTTTTTGTACAAAAATACCAAAAATGCCCCAAATTTCTTGAAATTTGGGCTGGAGCTTCCTCATTAAGTGTTATGTTGGGCTAAAGAGGCTTCGGCCAATATCTGAAGACGATCGAGCTCCCTTTGCCTCTTTTGCTTCTTGATTGCCTTCCTCAATTTAACCTTCAAATTCCTGATTTGGACCTTGCACACCTTGTTTCGCGCCATGTAGTGGAAAGCCATGTGTCTCAGCAATGCATGGTCTTTGTCATCCTTGTCCAAGTCCAACAACCTCTCTAAGTGCATGTTAACTCTCTCGAGATTGGCCTCTCGATCCTCATTAATCTCTTGCTCCAATGACGTGAGCTTAACTCTTCTCCTTTGTGCAGCTTGGCGATTCTCGCGGATGTTTTGCAGCTCCATGATTGCCTGCTGATCTTCAAGCTGTTTGTTCCTCTGCTCCAAGTATTTCATGGTCCACTTAGCCCTCTCTAAGTCAAGGGATAGGGCTTCGATCTCTGTTTGCTGCTCCTGTATGATCTCTCTAAGTTTGGCGCTTTGTGGACCTGTATCTGTATCATCATTGTGAATGAGAATGAAGTCGATCTCTTGTTCACCTGATGGCTCACCTGAAGGCCCCTCATCCTGCATTGGCCTCTTGCCTTTGTCCTGTACCTGTGATTCTGATGGAGGAAGCGAGGCCCCTTCCACCCCGGGTGGAGATAACACTCGCTTTGCCGCTGCAAACAAATGTCTAGTGCCTCTCTGATATGTGATGAAAACTAGCACACTAGCAGTCTCATGGCGCTCATACTGATGAGAAGGTTCACCTTCATGCTTAACCTCTGATAATCCCCGTGAAGCTCTGAAGAAGTCATGAGAGATGAAATCATCCCAAGTGATGCCCTGCACTCCAAGCTGATGAACCACCAAAATCTTAATAAGAGCAAAATGATAGACACTGTTAAGTTGCTGCTGAGGGGTTTTATGCTTTATAAAGGTGGTCATCCTCTCTATGTTCCGGCAAATGAAATATGGAATGTTCATCATCCGTACCTTGGTAAAATGCATGAGCAACCTGATGTGATAAGCATAAAGACGAGAGAACCGTCCCTCATAGCTGAAATATTTCATGATCAATCTCATTAGTGGAGCATATTCATCTTTCAGATACCAGAATGGGAACACTCTCTTGAGCTGCCTCAAGAAATTGGTTTTAATGTATGGCTCATAATGTTGCCGGTCAATCTTTGTTTCTTGTGCCATGGTTCACCAATGTTCGGTATACCGGTTGCTAATGAGACAAATTCTAGTGTAAGTGTGAAGGTGACAGCAGCCAAGATAGCTTGATCTCCATGCAAGTGCAGCACAAAAAGACGAGCCAACTCATGATGAAATTGGACACTAGCCACCTTTTGACAAAACTCATAGCATGACTGATGCTGAAAACACTGCATAGCAAGAGGGCAGGCCTGCAATTCTGTAAGGGTGGTCGGTTCTTCCCTAACATGTCTACCACTTTTATAAGGCCTCCCGGGTGCCTGTTCTTCCAAGGGAGAGTCACTTTGGGTTTCCACCTCATAGTCCGATGAATGCTCAGATGCCATGACTGTTGTACAATATACCTTGAAGAAAAGATGTTGTTGTATATGAACTGTGCTTGGACTGCTCTTTATGAAACTGCTGTGTTGTAATGCAATATAGTTGGATTCTGCCACCAAGGGGAAAAAACAAATGCAACCAGGGAATGTTAGGAAGAGGAGGGGATTAGGGAATTTTTGAAATAAATTTTATTAGGGAGAGGAGGGGAATAGAGTTTAGGGTTTGGGATTGTTGTATAGGGTTGGGAGATTTTTATAAGGGCTAGGGTTTGGGGTTTTTACATTTGGAAATGTGTGGTAGGGAATTGGGAATAGGAGTTTAGTAATTTTTTAGGATAGGGAAGAATGAGATTAAGGAAAAATGTAATAAGGGAGAAGGGAATGATGGAAAGAAGGGAAAAATGGAATGGAGGGGGAACCTTGGTACCAAAACAATGGATTTGCAACCCTAACAGAAATTGGCTTGAGGACTTTTAGAGGTAGGGTTTGAGAGTTTTTGTTGCAACCATTAGCAACCATAAACCACCATCATGTATCACAAAATTTGATGCAACATCAAGAAGAAGGCCCTACCTGGCAAATCCACGCAAGGAATGAGCAACTTGGAGAGATTTGAAACAATTTCGGGCTTTGGACTATATGCGCCACGCCAAGAACCCAGTGCGCCGCGCGCTCCCTGTGCGCTGCGCCCGTTAGCTGCAAGCTATTTCTCCCCAAAACGCGCCTTAGCTCACCCAATTCATTTTGAAATGTTTCTCTCTGACCTTGGCATGCAGAATGACATTGATCTTCATGGCAAAAGCTTATAAAGACATTGATTTGATTTTTGGTTCCTCAAAACCCATTTTTGTAATGTTTTGAAATTGGCACTTTTTCATAATTAATACAACTCTGACTTTTTGTTTCCTCCTTGATTTTTTGGTTGAAATGATGAAATTCTTGGAAAATTTTTGCAGGAATAGCTGACATGGGATTTGGCAAAGGAGACCAGGGCTGCGCCTGAAGAATTCAAGAACTGAAAATTTTGGAAAATTATTACAAAAAACGAAATGTCGACTTGTCTTCAAAATAGAGTTTTGAAGAAAAGTCATAATCCATCCATATGACGATAAAAATCTCTGAAATAACAACTTATCAAGAGCCTCCCTCTGGCCTGTTGGCTTTATTAGACTTTGTTGAAGACCAAATTGACTAACCCTAGACCTAATGACTGTTATGACCTAGAAACTGAAACAGGACTGCAAATGACTTTTAAGACTTGATTTTGATGAACAGACCTGAGCCAGCAGTGTAAAGCATGAGGGGGATGAATGAAAAAAGCCCTTCCGACAGATTTATGGCATGCTCCTAACGGAATGCAACTGATCGAGCGAGATGGGACACCTAAACATGAAATGCAAAAAGAGTTTTGATCTCTGACGGAGGGATGACCAGACCGACTCTAATAGATTGCGTAGTTACTTCTGGGTTTGGTGAGTGTGTGATGAGGCCAATTAACACAGGTGGCAGCATTGGACCCCAAGGAAAACTGCGCATGGAAATAGGAGGCTTGGAGGGCTGAGGGAAGGCATATCTTGTGTCTATTCAGCCTATGAGTTGTATTGTTCGATTGCAGAGAGAGCAGGATAGCTTGTGAGCTGATTCTTTTTGTAATCTGAACATATTTCCACTTGTATGATAATACAGAGATCGGGGTTTTAGCTGAGGCTTTCCCCAGAGTATTCTTCTGTGTTCATGTGTGATTGATTTCTCATTCTCAGTTATATGTGTTCTATTTGATCTTGCTCATATTCGATTAAGCTTCCGCAAGTTTGTTGTAGAAGTAGATCTTGTATTTTGCTTTAGTATATTGCATAATATGTTGATCTACAGTGGAATTTCTACATAAATATATTCAGTTCTCTCTTAGTCCTTATAACTTAACCCTTCAGTTGATTTTATTACCCGCAGTAAAAAAATATCATATAAGCTTCGATTCTGATTTTAATCACCTGCGCTTATCAACCATACCATGGTCTTTAGACTTTCGTTAACTCAACTTACACCATAATACCTTAACCTCGCTTATTTCTATTATAATTTCCATATAATAGAAATATTTCATAAACCACACTTAAACCTTACCTTTCCACCATTCCACAAACCTTTGCACATATATCGATGCTCTCTTTAGCGCATTCAACCTCCGTCGTCGATCTCATTCCTTAATCTGACAGTTATCGCATCACCCAATCATCAACTAGCCCAGACAATCTCCACCATTGATCCACCTTATCAAATCCAACGACTATCGCACAATCTCGCGCTCCAACTAGCACGACGGTTATCACTCCGAAAGCACGCGAGAAAAGTGGTTTTCTCTTTCCACCGTGTGCTACGTGCCGGCCGCTAAAGGTTATAAATACCGCTTACCGCTTTGAGACCGCACGAGATACCACTTACTGTTTCCGTTGACTGCTCCACTATTCTGCATGTGGTTTTAATCTTCGCCATCCATCTTCTTAACTTTATTCTATGCGACTTAATCCTGGCCATCTATCTCCATCACTCTCGTTCGTTGATCTCATTGATCCAACGACTATGCTCCACTGCTACATTCTTATGTTTCTTATTGTGTAATAGTCCATTTGTTCGGGTTTCTGCCTGTGTATTTGTTCTCGCTTTACGGTCTTCACTTGTTCTGATTTCGATCTCCGCTCCATTACTTTATTCCTTCCCACCTTTACGCTTCCGCTGTGTAACTCCTTAGGTTTTAAGAACCCTTACAGTATACCTTTGTTGTAACATTAAGGTTCCTCCAATACTGTCTGTGTATAAACTCGTAACACACTTCTCTACACTTCGTATCTGGTTTTGCACACCTGCAAACCTATATTACGCAGATTTACTTCTAATTCACACACAATTTATCGTTCGATTACTCAATCCACACTTGCACAATTTAGAATTAAATCCTCTATATATATATAAACAAATGATTACATAATGAGTCTCTCTCTCTCTCTCTCTGGCCTGATTTTCTAATCAGTGGCCTTTTCCTTTCCTGCCCGTAGGCTTACAATCAAACCCTATCTAACTCTCTCACTAACTCCTCAACTAACTCCTAGTTAGATAACCCTCTTCCATGCCTTTTAGGCTTACATTTATACAAAAGGTTCTGTAACCCATTTCTGGTTCAGATCCTTAATATGCTCATCAAGTCCTAAAATCTCTCAATGATCCCTTGAGGATCTCAACAACTTAACTAAATCCTAAAGATTCTCTTTAATCCCCAAAATCATGAAACAAATTCCTAATCTAGGATTTACAATATTTCAAAATCTTTCAATCCTCACTAATCACTCATCATCACTCACGTCCTCCTACATTCGATAACATTTACAAATATGCCTCACAATACTTAATTAATTCCTATTCTAAATATCTCATATTAAAATCACTCAAAACCTTAATAATTACATTAATTTAATACTCAGGAAACCAACTTCCTTAAAACACAAGACCCCCTATGTCTACTAAAATACAATGATATTTCTGAGCTAGATGCTCCTGCATCAAAAATATTCAATTGATGGAATCTATACACTTTCTCCTTGATCTTCAACCAAAGGAGGCTCATACAATCTCAATTTTTCAACATTAATAACGGAAAAAATTTGCATATATGAAGGAAAATCAAGCTTGAAAGCATTAATACCAATCTTTTCCAAAATTTTAAATGGACCATAACGGATTGGTTTAAGCTTTTTACCTTCACCTTGAAGCCTTTCCTTGCTAATGTAAAGCCAAACTTCATCACCTACTTGAAATTGATGATCCACATGATGCTTATCATGCCTTGCCTTATACTTGCCTTGACTCTTTTCTAGTTGTTCTTGAACTGTTTGGTGAATCAATTGAATTTGCTCAATGAATTTATTTGCTCTGTCTATGTCGCTATGTCCATCTACAACTACATCTTTCTCAAAGATGAAATCCAAAGGCGATTTAGGCAAATAACCAAGACATGCCTCAAAAGGTGAAGTTAGAGTAGAAGAGTGTTTTTCTCGGTTGTAAGCATGCTGAATATAATGCAACTATTCATCCCACAACTTAGGATGTTTGTTGCAATATCCTCTCAAGAAATGAACAACTGTCTTGTTAACCACTTCAGTTTGACCATCTATTTGTGGATGGAAGACTGTACTTTTCTTCAACTTGGTGTCCATCAAGTTCCATAAATTTGACCAAAAATTCCCAACAAATCGGGAATCACGATCACTTACAATAGAAGTAGGTAATCCAAAATGAACCCATACATTTTGAAAGAAAAGTTGAGCTGTTTGTTTAGCTGTAATTTGTTTTTTACAAGGCATTAATATGCACATCTTGTTGAACCTATCCACAACTACGTACAAATAATCATGACATTTTCTTGATAAAGGAAGACCTCTTACAAAATCCAATGAAACACTCTCTCATGGACGTGAAGGCACTGGAAGTGGTGTGTACAATCCTAGTTTCCTATTACTAGGCTTACCAACTGCACATAATGAACAACCTCTGATAAAACGTGACACACTTTCAAGCATACGAGGCTAGTAAAAATGCCTCTAAAGATTTGCCACTGTTTACCTTACACCGAATTGTTTAGCAATAAGAGAATTGTGTGCTTCCCTTGTGACATTTACTTTCTCTCCCTGTGGAACAAAAAGTTTTCCCAAATGATACAACAGATTATCATGTACATGGTAGTCTAATTCCTCAACTTGGTGGCCTTGACTCAAGTTTGAATATACCTCTTGAAAGTCAGCATCATGTGCATATTGTTCAACATAACTTTCAGGAAAAACATAATGATTCTTGAGTAAAATGGCTACATTAACAACCGGTCTAGAAATCATATCAGCAACTCTGTTATAAATACCTTTCTTGTACCTGATTATCAAGTGGAATTGCTGTAAGAATCTCATCCAATGAAAGTGCCTTGATTGCTGTAATTTTGTTTGAGATTGCAGATATTGCAAAGGTTGATGATCAGTGTGGATAATGGTTTCTTTTCCCATTAAGTAATGCTTCCATTTATTCACACTTTACACCAATGCGTAAAGCTCTTTATCATATGTAGGATAGTTAATAACATCACCAT
Source organism: Pinus tabuliformis (assembly GCA_031772625.1). Lineage (NCBI taxonomy): Eukaryota > Viridiplantae > Streptophyta > Pinopsida > Pinales > Pinaceae > Pinus > Pinus tabuliformis. Next base: position 268,491,592 of record CM062820.1, read on the forward strand.
TAAAAATCTTAGAATGAAATGAAATGGTCTTATCATGTTGTAAAATAATTGCACCCATGGCATAGTCACTTGCATCTATTTGTATTTCAAATGGTTGTTTCAAATTTGACAATGCTAAAACTAGGGCTGAACTGATCTTTTGTTTTAAAGCATTGAATGTTTTTTGTTGTTTGCCTCCCCACTGGAAGACAACCTTCATGTTGGTTAAAGCATGTAGCTGCTATGGAAGAGAAATTAGCAATGAACTTCCTCCAGTACTGCGCTGCTCCCAAAAAACTCCTTACTTTTGTGACTAATTTGGGTATTGGCCAATTCGCAATGACCGAAACTTTAGAAGGGTCAATCTTCAGCTCACCTCCTCCAACTATGTGGCCCAAATACACTAAGGAAGTTTTTCCGAATTCACATTTAGACATTTTCAAAAATAACTGTTCTTTTTTCAAGACATCAAACACTTTCCTCACATGCTTGACACGCTCTTCTTGTGATTTGCTAAATATCAAAATATCATCTAAATAGACAATTACAAACTCATCAATAAGGGATCTTAAAACATCATTCATAACTCTCATGAATGTAGCTGGAGCGTTGCAAAGACTGAAAGGCATAACCAACCACTCCAACAATCCTTGTTTGGTTTTAAAAGCAGTCTTCCAAATATCCTCCTCAGTTATTCTAACTTGATGATATCCACTTCTCAAGTCTAATTTAGTGAAATATTTTTGCATTCTTCAACTGATCTAGTGAATCATCTATTCTGGGAAGTGGGTATCGATTCTTTATGGTAATTTTATTCAAAGCTCGATAATCTACACACATGCACCAGGTTCCATCTTTCTTGGGTACCAAAATAATTGGTGAACAACATGGCGTAGTAGAGGGGCGAATTACACCTTTATCTAACAATTCGTAGACTTGTTTCTTAATTTCTAAGCTTTCCAGAATTGACATTCGATACATACCAATATTTGGGAGTGGACAGTCTTGTTGTAGCTGAATTTCGTGCTGAATTCCCCTTTTTGGTGGTCATCCCTTTGGCTCTTGAAACACATCTCCATATTGATTAACCACATCAACCAATTCGGCTTTCAACTTCACGTCATAGCGTGCAAAGGATTCACACTTCGTGTCATTCTTCTGCTTGATCATAAGGAGCACGAGATTCTTGCTGGAATTGACCAGTCACTTCATTTGCCCTGCACTTGCTAAAGACAGATTAAGCTTTCTACGATGGGCTCTTACAATATAATCCACTCCATCTTTGAACAAATGATATTTGTTCTCAAATCTAAGGAAAACAACTTTCCGGTAATACAGATACGGGCTTCCCAACACAATTCCAGAAATATCCAGCTGCACTACATCTAATTTGACTTCATCAACGAAATTGACAATAATAACAAACCTGAAAAAACATTTCCTTGTGACATGAAGATTTGCATCCCTGGTTATCCAACCCAACAGATACGATTTATGATGTCTAGATTCAATTTCTTGACCAAGTCTGTAGAAATTAAATTTGCCTGGGATCCATTGTCAAACAACGTATCAATCTTGGTGTGTTTGGAAATAACTCTGATATGGAATAACTTAGTTTTGTTTTCTTCATTTGAAGCGTGGTTGGAGTTATTTGTTGCGTTGGTGCTTGCCACAACTTTTCCTTTAGTGACTGTGGCTGCAATCTTTATTTCATCATATGAGTCAAAACCCAAGTCTTGTTGTACACCATCGTTTGTCTGCTGCTTCCCTTTATTGTTAAATTTCTTCGATCTTGATTCAGGATGAAGCTTCCAGCAATGCGCTTCATCATGGCCCTCTTTGGAACAATTATTGCCACGCGGGTTTTTCCCCTTCTTTCTTAACAAAAGCATTTTTCTTTTGCTTTCCTTTAGATTTCTTTCATTTTTCACCACTCTGGAATGGCTTCTTCTTACCTTCTTCTTGTACATTTTTTCCTCTTGCTTCGAGGTGTGTAGGTTGAACACATACCTCATCAAGATTCATGGGATTAAACATAAGAATTGTGTGTCGAAGATAGCTATGCAAACCTCGTATGTATTTCAACAAAGTATCTTGTGACTGCAAGTCTACTCCTGGCATAAGGGCTCTTCTCCTAAACTCCTGAGTATACTCTTGCACATTTTGACCTTTTAACTGTTTGAATTTTTACCAATTCATGATAGCTTTTTGCATATGAGCTAAAGGGTAGAATTGTATTTTTATAGCAGCAATGAAATTAGACCAAGTAATAGAGATCTCATCATGTTTTCTGATCTCGTCTTGAGTCCTTGCTTCCCACCAAATGAGTATTGCACCCTCCATTCTCAATGAAGCCAACTGAATTTTGATCTCATCCTCTTGAAGGTTCTGAATCCTACAATACACCTCCAATTGACGAATCCAATTATCAAGCTTCTTTGCATTTACTTCACCATTATACATGGGCAACTTAAATTTAACATCCAATTTTAGAAAAGGTGATTTACTAATTCCTTTTGAAGAATGATGATGAGTATGAGTAAGGGTTGTATTAGTGGAAGAGTGTGAAGATTCTTGTGAAGAAGAAGATGAAGAAGATGGTGGAGAGGGTGGAGGTTTGTCTCCATTCCCATTACCTCCTTTTCCATTACCTTCTCCTGAAGAACCTTCTCCATTGGGAGGTTTGGAACTTTCTCCTTGCAATCTGCTATTCCTCTCTTCATAGAGGACCTTAACCATCTCAGTCATATCGAAAAAATCCTTTCTGAATGCTCTTTCATCATCGATCATGGTAGGTTCTCCTTCATGAGACATGGTCTCTAAAGACTCAATTGCAACTTCTGCAACTTGAGGATGTACTGGTGTAGAAGACTTTGGCAACCTTGCTCTTCTTCCACTTGAGCCAACTATAGGGCTTTCAACTAGCTTCCCTTCTCCTCTTTTGAGTTTTAACCTTGTTAGCATGACACAAAACTAGCAAACAATACTCCTTTGCATAAGCAAATCTAGTAAGCAAAAACCATTGCTCTGATACCAACTTGATCTGAAATGGAGTAGATTAGTAATGTTGTGCTAATTCCCCATTCATAATAAAACCTAAGATGCTTATCATTTGCTTATCAAGTGCTTAAGGATTCACCATTTTTGCTTAATTAACTAATTCCCATGAGAGTTTCTTATGTAAATGTTATAAACAATTTAACATAAAACATATGCTGAACAATAGCAAAATAACAACAAAGAACATCAAAATACAACTCACAACACAGAGATTTGATGAGATGTTCACCCCTCCTAGGCTATGTCTCATTGGTCCAACTTCCAATGCTTGGGTCTCTCTATTATGCTCAAAATTATAACAAAAGTTTGTTTATAATGCTCAAATGCCTTTGAAACCTATTTCAATGAGTTCAGAATAGCCAAAACTGCCAGAATTGACTCTTTTTGCACCTAATTTGGATAAGAACTGAAGAAATTATGACCTCTCCTAGTTCTCCCACAATTTGCTCAACAAATTTTCCTTTTTCGGCCACTAACCATCAAATTAACCCCAAAATCCGCTAGCTGGGAAAAATTTCGCCACGCGGTGGGCCATATTATGTCGACCAAATCGCAATCGCAACCCTTCCCTGCTCGGGGCCGATTCTGTAACGCCTTTCCGCCTGCGATTGCGATTTGCGATATGTGGGGGCCAATGGTGGCCTGCCACTTGGCGCTTCCTCATTCACTGAAGACCTTGCCACATCATCCAATCCTGCCATGTAGACAAGTCAAACTTGAATTTTGACTTGCTCTAACTTTTGCATACAAGCTCAGATTGGAGTGTCATTCTTACCATTAGATTCAAAATGACGAGTTCTTCGATTTGAAGTTGAGTTTGAGCACCTGATCAAAAACCCACATGAAAGTCATTGGAAAACAACTAAAAGAATACTTTGTATGTTCGAAGTACAGTTCAATTTGGGATTCATTACAGTGTAGAAGCATCTCCTCTATTGGTTAGTTTCACTGATTCTGATTGCGCTAGTGACCCTGATGATCGGAGGTCTACTACAGGTTATGTCTTCACTCTTGGTTCTGGACCTATTACATGGGCTTGCAAGAAACAAAGTGCCATTTCTCTTTCTTCAGCAGAAGCAGAGTATACTGGCACTGTTGAAGCTAGTAAGGAAGCCTTGTGGCTTCGTCAGACCTTGTTAGAGTTTGGTTTTCAGTAGTAGCATCTTACTACACTTTGGTGTGATAATCAAAGTTCCATTCAATTATGCAAAGATCCCATCTAACATCAGCACAGCAAACACATTGAACTACACATGCACTTCATCAGAAAGATCATTCATGATCATGTTCTTGAAGTGCAATATTGTTCAACCGATGATCAAGTTGCCGACATATTTACAAAGGCTCTCACAGAGGCGAATTTTACTAAACTTCGATTTATGGTTCGAGTTCAGGGAGTTGTCACTAAGGGGGGATAGGCTCTACTGCCTCCTTCCTTCTCATACTGTGTCATCTTTGTACATCCTTCAATCCTATCCCAAATTGTTCTTAAGGGGGGATGTTAGGATATTCTGACACATAGGAAATAATTAAGTATAACTTGGTCTAGTGTATAGTTAGGTAAAGTGTGTTTCTTTAGTATGTACTTTTTGTAACTTACAATCCGACGGTCACGATATGTGTAGACATGAAGTGATCCAACGGTTCATTCTCTCCTTGGTATTACTGACACTTGATCTGTGGCTTAACACCCTATTGGTCCATGATCTCTATTTAAAGAGCACGAAGGGTCATTAGTTAGGTGACTGTTTATGAGAGAAGATTATGTAAATTTTCTTTCTTTTACATTAATAAATTGCCTGAAGTGGCTGCGTTGGCTTGACTCAGACCGTGGACTGTTTCCATCTTTGAGGGTTTTAACCACGTCAACAATACTGGTGTACTGATATGTGATCTGTTTGTGAGCGGTGTCCTTTGGTGTTCTATCTAAGGACCTTACGCTGTAAATTCCTACACTTTCAATGTGATTTTGATCCTACTGTTTTTCCTGGTTTGAGTGCAAAGGACCCAACTCCTATTTCCTATTCAAATTCTTAATGGTTTGCAAGTTTGCTAGCTGTTTTTCTTTTATGTATATTTTGTTCTTTCAAGATATACTCAAAATGTGTGGTTTTGTTTTTTTGAGTTTCTATGTAATAATTAAGTGGGTGAATTCGTGTGGTTTTGTTTTTTTGAGTTTCTATGTAATAATTAAGTGGGTGAATTCTTTGGTCGCCCTTGAGAAAGGGGAAACCTCCTACAAAGAATTAACATTGCATAAATGAACAATATATAAGAATGAACACTGCATACATGAACAATATGTAAGAATGAACACTGCATAAATAGATAATATAAATTTTTTAATTTACCAAAAAACATTAGATAGAAAGATAGTTAATTTTATTATATAAAATTATTACATCAAAATTAATTGTAATTAAAAACTTATTATTTTTCATTTAAATTTTTTTCCCTTATCATAAAAATAATTTTTTAAGTAAAAATCACATCAAAATTAATTAATGAAAAATATTTAATTTTATTAGGTAAAATTATTACATCAAAATTAATATTAATTGAAAAATATAATTAATTTTATTATATAAAATTATTACATCAAAATTAATTCTAATTAATTTTTTTTTTTTTTTTTTTACAAATAAAAAACTTGGCATAAAATCACATCCTCAAAATTTTGTCTCCACATTTAAATAACACCATCAAAATTTTGCCAATACATTTCAAACCATCACGTGTGTAAAACTTTTTAATATTTAAAAAAAAAAAAAAAAAACTACTCCTAATTTAATATGCTAAAACATAATTAAAAAAATATCATAAAAGTATTAAAATTTCAATTAAATATCTCTACTGTCCCAACCACCAAGTCATAAAAGTATTAAAATTTCAATTAAATATCTCTACTGTCCCAACCACCAAAATGAAAGACTGATATTTTTTAATATTTTCAACAAAATATTGTCTATGTAAAACTTTTTAATGTTTTAAATAAAAAGTCATATAAAACTACTCCTAATTTAATATGCTAAAACATAATTAAAAAAATATCATAAAAGCATTAAAATTTCAATTAAATATCTGTACTGTCCCGATCAAAATGAAAGACTATGATATTTTTTAATATTTTCAACTAAATATTGTCTATTGAAAATCACGTCGATGCGACCCCTTTGAAATTTGGGGCCTGTAATTCGATATTTATGAGAGAGTGGGCTGGGTGCAATGTACGTCACTGTCTGTAAAATATAACCTTTATTTTTCTACATAAAATTAATTGAAAACCCCATAAAATTTATTAACCGACATACGTAAAATAGGAAAAAAATAAAATAAAAGCCCCAAAATTGCCCAAAAACAAAATGCCACAAATCCGAAATTTATTAACCGACATACGTAAAATAGGAAAAAAAAATAAAATAAAAGCCCCAAAATTGCCCAAAAACAAAATGCCACAAATGCGAGAACAATTTGAAAACAAAATCTGTGGCGTGACAAGCGAGAGTCACTGAGAGGAAGGCCAGATGTGTCATGGGGAAAATGTGTCATGATAGTTGGGTACAAATAACGAGCCACCTGCTCTATGTTTTCGAAGTTTTCTGTTGGATTTGTCCGGGTGAGAGAGCGTTCGTTCGTTGCGCGAGAGGGGCAAAATGCTGAGCGTGGGGAATTGCCATTGCCGCCCCTGGAAGTGCCGTACGAACGCGATCACATTTAAATCACCATTTACTTCATCATCACCATGGTTAAATGCAGGCCCTGCTCCTTTAAACAGGAACTTCAGATTCTTCAAGCTCGAAATCTCCGCCTCTGCTTCCCCCAAGACAAGACTCTGTGAGGAGGAAGCGCAGCAGCTGAGCTTAGCGGATCGGCTGAGGCCCGGCGGCAAAGCCCCCGATGGGCTCTCGTACAAGGAGAACTTTACCATTCGCTGCTATGAAGTCGGAGTTAACCGCACTGCCACCATTGAGGCCGTCGCTAATCTGCTCCAGGTGCCCCACATTGCCTTGAAAACCCACCGCAATTTTTTCTTTCAATTTGTTTACTTATTTTTTCGAGTCTGCAGGAAGTTGCATGCAACCATGCCCAGAGTGTGGGGTTCTCCACCGATGGATTCGCCACCACGCCTACCATGAGAAAGCGTCACCTCATCTGGGTCGCCGCTCGCATGCACATCGAGGTCTACAAGTATCCCGCTTGGTCAGTACCCAGTAACTTTTACCTTTCAACGGGATTCGAACCCCTGATACAAGTCAATGGGGTTCGAACCCCGGACAGTCTTAAGGCATAGATCGCGTCCGGGTGTTGGCCTCCGCGTGAGCCTTCGTATATTCGAATAAAATTTAATATGCTAACAGACGGAGTTTCTTGTTTGGTATCGTTATGTATGCTATGTAGAGTGTTCTTTAGTTTTGGGCATTGAGAAAGTAAAGTAGAGATGAATGTATGAAGCAGGGGGGACGTAACGGAAATCGAGACATGGTGCCAAAGTGAGGGGAAAATTGGGACAAGACGTGACTGGATTCTCAAGGATGCGACCACAGAGAACATCATTGGACGAGCCACGAGGTAATACTAGTTATACGAGATTGTTTTAATTACAATTATAGGCATTCAATTTCAGTCCATGGAGAATGTATTGCAGCATTTTCCATCAAATTTATTAAAATAAATAAATCATTCAGAAACAGCTTACTAAGGTGCATTCTACAGCCTACCAGCCCCGTATAGACGAGATCTATGCATGTGCTACTTTATAATCCAAAATGCAAAAATGAGGCAAGATGGGCTTATGCTAGTAAATTTACAATGAAATTGTAATTTGAGAAATATATATTCTATATTGGCATATTCCACATCATCTTTGTTTCCAAGAAAAAAATTATATTTGATACTCAAGGAGAGATCAATATATATCGTACATGTCTGCTCGACACTGCTAGCAATTCTTCGTATTCATCAACATTTTTTGACTAAAACGGTTTATTTTGTATCAAAATGATGCTGCAGCCTTACTGTACAGCTCAGCAACACAAACTGTATGGTATTCTTGATGCCATTGTAGCAAAATTATTGCAAAATTTTCAAAACACATTGTTCTTTTGTCTTCTTCTGAGGTAAAGCTATTGATTCTACGGGTTTATTCCTTATTGAACTGCTCTAGAATCAGTACTTTTTTGCAAAATATATAAAAACTTGGAGTTATACGAGATGCATAATTGCTATGTGCTTCATTTTATTCCTCCAATGGGGATTGTTCTCTTGTTCCACTGTTTCCATCTTGACATCACCTGGGTCCTGTTGCACCGAGTCTTTTTCCCGAGCCTCCTTTGGGACTGAACCAATTGATAATCTCTGCTGTAATATCCCAGACTGCGTGCTTCCTGCCAAACCAGTCACCATATGTTGTGATATCCTGCGTTCCTCCACCAGATTTTCTATTTGCCTCCTCTTGCCTCCTCTGTTGAACTGCCATTTAAAAAACCTCTGCTTACCCCTGTTTCATGGTTACCTGCTGGTCATGGAATTGATTGGTGCAGTTAGCAATTGCAGAGTGATTGATTGAATTCAAACTTTCTTGGTGTCTTAGAACTCGTTATAATCCCAATATCTCACAAATAGCACACCTATCCGCATGTCTTTTCTCCTCCATGTCAAATTTTTGAAAATTGAAGTACCGAGGCTGAAATTGAACAAATATTTCAGAGGGCAAGCTTTTGTTGGTTTCCATATTGTAGAGGGAACCACCAGAATGCCATACACATTAGATAGCCAACCAATTTTTTGATTAGCGATGGGATTGAGATGACTTCTAGATTTCATTACCAAAGATTTAAACCATAACAACAGCAAATTCAATCTACATGGAGATATCCCACCTTCATTTGTCATTTCAAATAATTTGCCATATTATTTTGATCCTCCTCTTTCATGTATGTGGGCATACGATGATGACTAATGCTTACCCACTGTCCTCGGGAATGAACTGCCACTTGGGTATGCATGTGCCATGAGCATACTGACTTTACTCCATAGTGTGTAGTATCTTGCATTGGGTTGTTCATTAATTAAATAATAATAGGATTGGAGTTAATATAATATCCCCTTTTGTTTGTAGTTTTCCAACCTCCTATTGAGTAGCGGAAGTGGCCAAACTGTCTACTCGTTGATTTATTGCTTGTAGAACGAACGTGATAATATTCAACTGAAGCACTGTTTTGCTTCTTGTTGGATTTTGGATATCAACCTTTCCATGGTCAATGTGCCATAATTGCCCTTGAAGTTGGTCACCCTTTCTAGAAGTTGTATAAGTAAACACTCACAAGGAAATGGTCAAATCACTTCTTAGAAACTTCTAGAAGAGTAATGGTGATGACTGTTGTGATCACATTCATGGATGTGACACACTAGCTCACAAATACATCAAATAAGCTCTCATGTATGAACATGAATACAAGAAAAGGGGACTCCCCTCATGCATTTTCAAATAATACATATATATTGAGTGATAATGATGATCAAATAATGCTGAGTGTACATGAATGCTGATGTAGATTTTTGGTGATGATGCAACATCTATGTCATTGTCCATGTCAGTTGATATAGATCCCAATGCACGAACATACATCCTAGGAAACTTTGACGCATCCTAATGTGATCAAATATAGTTGTATATAGGTAGATGGATCCTAATGCAGATAAATGGATCATGAGGCACTGTGCATGCACCTCGAGGCATGGTACATGGGTTCCAATGGATGGCTTTCACCTATAATGAAACATCGAGCTTCAATTGGTTTTTGCCACTAACATAGATAAGGTTATCTAGCACAAATAACATAAACAAATGTTACCAATCTACATAGAGCCAACCGATTAGGACAACCTTACCCTTGTTACATGTGTTTATGGGCTAGGACATAGGTTTTTCCCAAGTCCTCTTGGTTAGAGTATGTAAATGATGTTAATTTGTGGAAAGGGAATATAAGGGTAACCCATGGATTAACTTTCAAAATCATGACATGATGGGTTTATGTTTTGGCCCAACTAGCAAATTAAACTGTGGCTAGGAGTCTTCATTTATTAGCAAGGCAACCAACTCAAGGATGAATGTGCAAGATTCCTTGTAGTCAAAGTGCTCCACAAGAAGGCATGTGGTTAAACCCAAAAAATAGAAAGTAATAGGCGTCACTAGAGGTCTCCACAAGTGCACCCTCGAAGATGATCTCCAAAAATAGAAGGGACGAAACCTTCAACATGTGCACCCTCCAGGATGAATCTCCAAGAATAGACAAAAGACAAGTAGTAGGCATGCAAAAACCACACTTGTGGCCCTCCAAGTATGCTACACACCTCACAATAATTGCCGTCCAAAACCACCTCAATAAAATAATATATGTCCCAAGTCAAAGGGGTGAGGACACTCTCTGAGAAGGTCAAAAGATGCCAGGTGTAGCTGAAATATCCATGCAATAAAAAGCTGAAGGAACACCTAGGAGAGGTATGCCCTAAAAGTGTGTGCCATGCAACTACGTCATCCACCCACAAATAATAAAATACTCTCCAACAAAATATTTTCTAATGAAATTTGCCCTAGGAGACTATGCTAAGGTGGTTAGAACTCATCAATAAAATATTCCTCCATATGCCATGTCATAAAGATGTCCATCCAATAGAAAGGAGTGTGCCCTAGAGAAGTGTGTCAACCTCTCCAAGAAACAAAGAAAATATTGCATGCCTTGGAAATTGTGTCCAAGAAGCAAGGCACAACACTAGAAAGCCTTAATTGACTCCAATTTCTCCCTTCAAGTGTGAAAAGGAAGCTAGTGAAGTAGGGTACCCAAGCTATTAATCTTCATGTGTGCCAATGAAGGTTGCACTCTAATAAAGTGTTGTATCATGCAAAAAAATGTTCTTTGTAGCAAACCCCACCATGATAACAACAAAACATAAAGCTTGAACCTAAGGTGCAACACCACCAAGGGATTGTTACATCAAAAATCATAATCTGACCTTATGGAAAGGTTAGATCACCATTAAATCACATGCAATACCCCCCTCCTCTAACTCAAATTTAGGAAATAACACATCAATGAGGGTACTAATATCATCAAGCACTTTTCCCCCTAGGTGATGTGTCACTAATGTACCATAATTAAGGTATATCACAGGAAAATGCCACAAAGGCAACTTGAATCACCCGACCATAGCAAAATCATAAGAGAAAGGGACATAACAAAGTGCTAACTCATCCAATCATCAAGTATGCCCCTCATCATACATCCAACACACGAGGATCATGTAGGACACCCTCTTCTAGTGACACCAACATCATACATCAACCACCCAAGTCACTGAGAAACATCAACAACAATGTCATGAAACTTCTACTTCCTACCACTATCATCATCTAACCTCTTGGGAGGGTTAGAACCATTATCCATATCCAAGATAAGCATATCAAACATACGCTAATGAGATAAAATGCTCCACAACAATCAAATATCCAACCAAAGCGGTAATCAACAAGGCCAACACATGTAAGAAGACCACCAAGCAACAACCACAATCATCCAACCAAGGCGAAGGGAGACTCCCTCAACCCAAAGACTTACAACGAAGCAGCAACAAATATCCATCAATGTGATGAAAATCATAAAGTGAAACCTCGTAAAATATGAGATGTAACAATAGGCTCCATATTGGAGATATGCATTCTTCTTGAGAGTGCACAAGAACTCCAAAAATCTCTGGTCAAATCTGTCAAGAAAAAATAAGATTTATGTAGTGGAATGAATACATTTCAACATTCACAAACACCATATACTTTTTCTTGAATACATCACCAAGAGATCAAAATTTGGCTACAACAATGCCCAAAAGATACAAGAAAGTAAATTTTCAGCTTAGTCATCCTAGTCTGCTCTAACTTAGGATGGAACAAAAGGTTGGGTGAATTTTAATAGCCCATGCAACCAGCCAAACATCTCCTCAATGCTATGGATTTTAACCTTGTGTTTGGTAATGAATCATGATCCAAAACAAGGTTACATGAATATAGGCTGAAATCTGTAGTACATCATAGCTGCAAAATGAAATTACATTATGAATATGGTTTTCAATACAAAATCTGAACAAGAATAGCATGCTTCAGCAAGTGCTAACTCAATCCCATGTTGAAGAGGGCTGAAATATGAATATGGCAGCCCATTATCTGTCTCCAAATGGTAAAAAATAGGCCTTTTAAAAGGCAAATTTGCAATAAAAACATTATTACCACTTACGAAAAAAGAGGAAGTTGGTTGCTCCAACAAAGAAATGTCTTCAACCAAGCATAAGGATGTGGTAGAAAATGAAATAAAATTCCTAGATTTGGAAACAAAATTTTGCACACAATTGGATGGCTGGAAATGGCTGTCATAAAATATGCATTCATTATCATGCTGTTCCAAACAATTTCCAGCACCAAAAATATTATTTCTTGCTGAAAAATCACATGCATTTTCTCAAATATTTGAATAAGAATATGACTGCAAATTTGCAGCACTTTCAAAATCACAAAAGGGCACTAAAATTTGAAAAATTCAAGCATTTTTTGCCATAAAAAAGGCTGAAAATTTCTGCATGATATGACAATCACAAAAGCATGCTGCTCTAAACAAAAATTAGCCCCCACTAGTGGAGATGTTGTGCTGCGTGCGTAAAAATATGGAAACATGAGGATAGATATGGATGGAAAATGTCTGCATATTTAAGACCAAGAATATGCCCCACATGCTCAAAAAAACTTGCAATAACCATTGACACACATGGCTGAAAAATGCTACTAAAAAAATCTGCAATATTTTCCAACATATATGGTTGTCCAAGAGGATCAAAATGTGCAATATTAGTATCATTCTCCTGGCTGCCCTCTTTATAATGTGTAGCTGCGATAGAATCTTCAATAGCCTCATGCAATCCTAACACACCATATTTTTCTTTAGCATATTCAATAAAAGATGTCCATGCTTTCTTTTTATCATTTATTTTGTCGAAGCGAGCTTTTGAAGGGTTCTCTTATATACAAGATTAATACTATCAAGTTTCCTTTTCATGTCTTTACAAATTTCAGCTCAAAAAAATCATTTAATTCTTCCATTTGATCCTCTCTACATCAATTCAAAATCCTTGAAAAATTACGAGGAGATAACAAAATGAAAATATCTCATTTGGATTGAGATTACAATACTATTCTCCAAAGTGTGAACATTTCCATAATTACATATTCATGGACAAAATTACACTTTTCAATAAACTCCATGAAAGATGCAACAAAAGGTAGAAAATTATTATGGTTTCCATTGAATCTCAGAGTGTGCTTCGTCAGTATTCATAGTGGAACTCATGTGGATATCCATGAATGAATAAGAAATTTAAAAGACCAAGCAACTTTGCTCCCAACTCCTTGCAAGATGGGTTTAAACTTCACACCTTTTTACTTCAAATCTAAACAATCTGAAATACACATCATTATCATACCTCATACCCATGATGTGGAGTTGCCAAGGTAAGCATTCAAATGCGTTCAATATTGTTGAGTGTGCTCATCTAAATAATGAAGAATGTCCTCAAACTTCTTCAAAAAACAAAGGCTTCATTCATGTTAATTTTTCATCACTTGTTCTATGCTGCAACTATTACTTCAACAATATTTAATAGCATTCAATTTCTCAATTTCACTTCTTCAATTTTCCAATGACAGTAGAGCAATAGTAGATAGAACAAATAAACAAATGCACATAGAAAGACAGCCAAAAGACAAGAGACACAAATTTGGTCAAAGACTAGGGCAAAACCCACTGTGGGGAAAACTCTTGCATATCTTCTTCTTATTAGACTGTCTTCAAATGTTCAGCAGAAAGAGTACATCATCCAAGAGTCAAAGTCAAACTGTGACTTAGTCAACATCCAATGTCAATATTCAATATCAAACTGTTATCCAAAGCATAGACAAAGTAAAGAGATGTAGTCAACAATGGTCAAATCTGAACCTTCTGTAATCTGATTCGGTCAACAGCAGTCAACAGCATTAGAGTCAACCCTAACCAGTCAATGGTCAAGGGTCAAAACTGTCCTCCAGCAGCTTGGTCAAAGGGCTTCAATTCAGTCTCTTTAGCAGGTCAAAAATCTGTCAAAACAGTGCCAGTCTGAACAGTCAAACTTGGTCAATGCATAGGTGAAGTCTGCGGTCAAAGTGCCCAGATTTCCTCGGATTCTGTGCCCTCCAATGCAGCCTCTTGAAACAGAAACAGTCCCAAAGAAAACGCAGTCAAAGCATGTCAAATGTGCCCAAGTCAACGCAGGTCAATGCCCTGAAACAACCCTGCAATTCGGCCCAGTCAAAGGTGTCTTCTGTCCTTCGCACGTGTGAGAGGAGTCCTTCCAAGTCTGAGCTGTACGAACCAATAATAAGAGGAGAGAGAAGATATGTTGTGTTGCTTGATGCTCCAAATGAGGTGTGATGTCTCTTGTATTTATACCAATCCGAGTGGGTGAAAAAACATATTGAATGGGCATCATGAGCCTACATAAATGTGTGGCTGACCTTAACAATTGTACATGTGTGAGAATAAATTAAAATTCCAACTTCTTCTTGTCCAAAATGAGTGATCTTTAGGTCGATTTTGGACCTCTCGAAGAGAGAAATTTAATACAACAATTATCTCCATCAAATGAGCTGTCCAAAGTGGAATTTAACCCTAGTTGAATAATTTAACAATTCATTCATGAAATCGCCATATGAGCAAGAGATCTTCAAAACATGTACCCATAAAATCAATGTGGCAAATCTACCCAATCCAAGAAATAGACTCTATCCCAGGCAGTAACAACAAAATGTAGCACTTCCAAAGTGATGTAAATTCCCAAGCATCAAGGGGCTATTTTTGTGCAACTTGGAAAGACTATCCACTATAGCCATAACAGCTCTTCCTTCTCTTTTGGTTGGCTCTTCTCCAACACAAGTGGAAATTCCCTAAAAAGTAGTATTGCTAAAAGGCTATCGAGTGGAAGCACAAGGTGATTCAATGGAGACAACTTGGCCTAAGCAAAGCATGTGGTAATATTATAATTGATTGAGTGGTGTGAGAAGGGAGAAAATCCAAGCCCATTAATGACTTGGTCTTGGATTTTCTCTTCATTTTTCCCTTCTCACACCACTTATTAATTCATTATACTATGCCCCCCTGTTTTTGCTTAAACCAACTCTAAATTAAATCATCTTGTCTCCACTATATAGCCTTAGCCATCCTACCTTTTATAGAAGCCCCCGTTGGGTTGGACACGAGCCAACCAAAAGAGAGAGGAAGAGCTACCATGGTGACAATAGGGAGCCTTTAGAAGTTGCACGAGAATAGTGCCTTGATACTTGGGACTTTAGATCACTGTGGAGGTGTTATATTTTGTTGTAACATAGTTGAAGAAATCTTATGTACACCAAATATTAATGATGTCGCATCACATTCCATGGACGTTGCCAATGAACAAATATCCTGTTGGCAATATGGTATTTCTAATAATAAACAAAGAATGGTAATGATTTCCTGGTTTGTGATCATTCATGGTTTTCTATGCATACTGATTTCTGCAAGCAATATTGAGAGCATGTATAATGCATATTTTCTTTTAGAAAATCAATGAGAAGAATAATGGCTTTTTATTGCACAAGTGTCTGTCATTGGATTTCTTGATTTTTTTTACGACATGTGTTAAATAAGAATTCCATGTTTTATTTTCTTTTTGTTAGCACATGGGTGATGATGAATCAGGATACCAGACGGCTTTATAGAGTAACTGATGATGTGAGGGATGAATACATGATTCATTGCCCAAAATCTCCCAGGTATGTTGCCAGTTTGAAGCTGCCAAGTTTCTTTGTGTGCCCTCTGATAATGTTGGATAAACATCTAAGCTGCATGCATTTACTTAAAGAATGACTAGAAGGGGTTTTCATTCCCAGGCTGGCATTTCCGGAGGAAAATAATAACAGTTCCAAAAAGATACCTAAGCTTGATGATCCTGCACAACACTCAAGATCTGGTCTTATGGTAAGTGGCATTGAATTGGTTGCAGACAAAGATGCATTGTGTTGTTTTCCAAAATTATCTTTGTGATATATTTTTTTAGAAATTGCCATACAACGTTCAGTGCAGTCATTTTACATTGGAATGCCATCATGTGTGCTATCTAGTTTTTATAGCACATAATTTTTGAACTAGAAAACATTCTTCTTCCTCTAAATTATAGGATCATTAACACTGCTATATTTTGTAGATGGCATGACACTGATTTTATAATTATATGTCAGAGAACTTTCATATAGTTTTAGGTCTGATTTTGATCTTGAGTTGATGAGGATTAGGGATTCAACTTTATTTCATGTTTATTAGGCACCCATGTACCAAATTACCCACGGAAGTTCTGAGATACGAATGCATGTGTCGTAGATTTATACTGTATGAAATATCATTGAATCTGAAGTCGCTGATCAATGGGCGATTCTGCAGGCAAATAATCTTGATGTAGCTGGAAAAAATGCATGTGAAAAATTGCAAGCCCAGTTAGTTTCTGCCTATTTGTGGAAAAATTGGCCTGCAGTAGTCATATTTTTAACAAATAGAAATTAGATATTAGGATTAAAATAGATTCCACATAGATTTAGGCAGGTGACATAATTGCTTAAATATGTAATACAGTTTCATGTGATTATTATGTGTCTGTACCTCTGTAGACTTTAGCATTCAAAATGCTACACAGAGGGGGGTCCCTTGTCCCACTAAGTTCTAACAAGGGGGCCTCATACACCAATTTGGTGTTTGGCTTGGCCATGACCTTAGAATTTAGATTATTGTTATTATTATAATCGGTAGAAGACCCGCATCAGTACCTACTGTCAATTTTTCAAGGAAAAAATGTTGCTTACAAATTCAGAAATTGCACTCCAACATTGGGGTTCCCTGGCTCTTTTCCCTGTGATTTTTCAGCCTTCAGCTGAATCTGAAATATAATTGACAGCATTATATATTTCATTTGTTCCAACCAAATACACAACACAGCTCAAGAAAATAAACACCAAACAGTTGTACTTCAAGGAAACTATGTTTTCAGCCTTTCGGGAACAATCCCCGACGTATAATAGATCTGAAAATAACTTGTAACATCACATTATTACAACCACAAGTCTGCCCTTTTGGCTTCTATGTACTTTTGAAATCTTTCAACAAAGTCTGCCAACTGTTCATGATAAATCAGCATACCATACAGTGCTAGAAACTACTCATTCACTGTGAGAATGTAAGTTAAAAATAAAAAATGCAGGTGCACAAGGCTTGGACAACAAATTAAAGTACATACCAACATCTTGTTGAAGCTGGTACAAGATTGTCCTTCAAGCATATCACAAGCTGGTACAAGATAATCTTTCAAGCTTATCATGAGGTGGGATTCCCCAATGCCCCCAAACCTTAGCTCAGGCATTCACTATCAATAGAAAAGCCTAGACAACAATACAAAGGCATAGCAAGGCATTCCACCAAGCCTTTTAGCCAGACTAAATGCTCCACAATGGGCTAGCATCAACATCAACAAGCCCACTCTCGATCTTTCACTAAGCTTTCCTTACACGAGGTCTCCAAGCAAACCATGCCCAAGTCTCCTGTAAGGTTTCTTTGCCACAAACCCTAGGTCCATCTCACACAACAACTTAAGCAGGTCTCCTCTAGGTTTTTGCCTCCCACAAACTCTAATGCTTTCCGCTCTTACATAAAGACAAGTACAAAGTTTCGAGATGAGTTCCTTTTCAAGATACAAAATGATCTAATGAACTCTCACATGCTTCTACATGGGTGCTATGATTAAAGACTCTTTTCCCCTTCTATATAGAATGGGTGAGGGAGGCCAACAATGGTAAAGTGGACTAGGTCCAAAAGTAGCCTAATCTAATCTTTAAGATAAGATCTGCAAGTGAAGTGTTCTCTCCCCAGGGTGTACACATGTCAAGACAATGTTTCTCAAGTGGTGTGTTGAGGAATAAAGTTTGAGCAGGAGCTTCTTGTATATGTTAGGTGTGAATGTGCAAGTAGTTTGAGGCAACTTCTAGTGACGACTTGGTAAAAATGGGAAATAGTAGCATCGTGTAATTTCACTTAAATAAATAAAAGTGAAAGTTGAATTTCCTGTATTCTCCTAGCCTTAGAAATCTAAATGAAATACTTAAGAGATTCTAAAGTATTAGTGTGTTAGATTTGATCTAATCTTAGCTGTGCACTTCATTTTTGAGATGAGGTGGTTGCTAGGATTTGGGAGATTAGTTGCTAGGATTGAGGAGATTAGTTATCTCTCTCAAAGCACAATAGAACAAGATGGGAGAGGTTGAAGACACACATTTTGTACTCCCATAAGACTCGAGATCAGAAGAGATCAGTTGAGCAGATTTAAAGCACATGAGAGGAGCGGAGGTCGAGAAGCAGAAGCAGGTCAAAGTACAATATGTACAATACCATATAACAGTTCATGCAGGTGCCAGGCATATTAAATTTAGAATATGTATATTGTATGGCTGTAAGTTTGACAGCTTGTGGATGTTTTCCTGTAAGCTTGGAATATTTAAATGAAAGGCTAATTTGAGGGTGTAATTATTGGTGTATCGTTTTATGCTTTTGTTGTTCATTTTTTAGCTATATGTGTGAATGTTGCATGTTCAGAAATATTTATTTCTGTAGTTAAATAAATTCAGAATCGATCTACTTAAATTAAGAGAAACATAGGACAAGAGTCACAAAGGGCTTAAAAATTGAAGTGGTGCACTTTCCAAGCATGGTCTCCAAGTGTCAAGTGCTCCTTATCACAAGGCTCCTCGCTCTCCAAGACAAGCATCCAATGTTCCAACACTCAACAACATACGTGTCTTGTGTCGACATACAACCCTAAGTGATGTGCTCTTAATCTAAGCATCCTCAAGTGAGGCGCTTATCCTCTTAAGGCGTGCCAATTAGTTCTAGTTTCCAGGGCTAGGTGCCCTTCATGTTAGTGCCTAATTCTCCTCCTCCAAGGTAGATTCAAGACCCATGCAAGCAACCCTCATCCTCAACATGTGTACCATGTAGAAGATATTAGTGTCACATAAGATAACCACCTCATCAAGGAATGTGCCACATCTAGCACTAAGTCCAAGGTCATTCAACCACTTATAGGAAGCTCTCCATATGTGATCAATGAAAAGGTGTAAGATACAACTAAGGGTTTAGGGTTTCAACATACTTTGTATGATGTCATCCCTAGCATGGTGTACATTGTAAACACTTTTAGAGCAACCAATGCTAACACCCACTGACCTCAAGAATTTGCGTAGGTCACCTGGGACAATGAGCGTGATAAAAGAAAATTTAGGTTGACATGGAGCATCTCGAAGAGACTTAACAATTATTGCCTCATGAGATATGAAGAAACACTTGAACTAGGCAATAATAGAATGCTAATAGAAGACTAATAGCCTAATAGGAGAAACAATAGCAAAAGAAAAGGAGGAAGGAGAAGGTGATCTAATTATTGCTTCATGAGATATGGAGAAACATTTGAGCTAGGCAAAAATAGAACACTAATAGGAGAAATAATAACAAAAGAAAAGGATGGAGGAGAAGGTGATCCCGAAGGAGGGAACTTACCTTTGAAGAAAACACCTCTTTGACTCAAGGCATCATTAGTAGATGGATTATACTAACAAAATGCCTTGGACTCCTTACTGTAACCAACAAAGATACATTGGTGACACTTGGCTTGAGACAGAACAATACCTAACGAGGCAAAACCAAGGTAGAGGGAGTCGCTACCTAGGGGGATTTCTAGCCAAGAAATCCAGATCAGTGTTGTAGGTGCATAGGAGATCGGAGAGGTGCGACTCGACGATTGGAAGGCAGATTTCTAGGAGGGAAATCGAGACTCCGAGGGAGTCAAAGAGAGAACTTTCAGAGGGAAGTAGAGACTCAGAGGAGTCAAAAGGAAGAGCAAAGAGATGGCCATGAATGCACTGAGGGATTAGGGTAGGCTGGACAAGGTGTCCAACTTTGTGGTCTGGAAGGCTAGGATCCTGTCCATTCTAGATAGACATCGCATCAACGCCTTCACCTTGAGAATAGTGGCTATCCCAGTTGACCCTGTTGACAATGAAAAGTACGAGGAGGCAATGGCCAAGGTGAAATGTATCATCCTTGATGGGGTCAAGGAACATGTGGTCCAACATATTGCCGAGAAGGAGACAACAAAGGAAATGTGGGACACCTTGAAGACGTTGTACCAACATACTTCTGTGCAGAGGAGAATCAGCTGCGCTCATACTAGATGCAGAAGGGGGAGCAAATAGATCACTTCCTCGGTAGATTGAAGGAGATCGGGGACTAATTAACTTCCATAGGGGCCATGCTAGATCAGGAGTTGATGGTGAGGACCGCCCTAAACGCAGTCTTCGAGGAGTGGGAGACATTTGTCCAGAGCATTCTGGGCAAGTCGAATCTTCCAGATTAGGAAGAATTGTGGGCAGCTCTTTGCCAAAAAGAGATTAGACCACTGCCCAAGACGGGAAGTAGCAGCGAAGGAGTCCGGATCAAGAAGGAAGAGGAAGAGGATGTAGCGCTGACATCTATGGGGAAGTGAGAGAAGAGGAAGAAAAAGGACCTCTCCAAGGTTGAGTGCTTCAACTGTGGGGAACTGGGGCATTATGTGAACCAGTGTTCGAGGAAGAAGACTAAGGGTAGGTGTTTGACTCCAAGGCAGTGCCAGCGAAGGCGGAAAAGGAGGTAGAGGAGGATGACGATTGTGCCATGAGTGCTCATGTACCTCTAGAGAAGAGGGGGGGAGACATTGAGCTGTAGTCAAGAAGACTACAGGCAATGAGGGGCAGGATCCTTGAGGTACCCAAACTCTTGGTATGGGAGCCCCGAAGAGAGAGTAGCAAGATTGGTGGATGTCGGTAGAAACGGATGCAGATCAGGTGGCAGAGAGTGCTACAGTGCAGTAGTCCCAGGCAGTGCAGAGAGGGTTGCAACAGTGCGAGAGGCACAAAGGAGGTTGCAGCAGTGCAGGATGGCACAGAGAGGTTTGCAGCGGTGCGAGAGGCAAGGAGTTGTTGCAGCAACACAGAGGCAGTGGAGGGAGCACGAGATAGCGACAGAGAGAGCTTCAACATCGAGAGTGTTTCTAGCCTAACAAGGATGTTAGTAGTTGGGTGGATCAATTACTTACTTCTCAGTAATTGAGTTGCAGTGCAATAGAAGTTAGCATTAGCACGATGTAACATGATGAGAGGGGGTTGCAGTGCAGATGCAATGTTGGGAGAAAGGACCAGCAATAGCACGAATGCAGAGGGAATTGCCCTATGGATGTAGAAGTGGCAGTGGTAGAGCCATGGGCAGCAGTACATGATGCAGCAGTGCAGAGGATGTTGGGCGGGGAGGCCTGGCGTCAACACAGGTATTGGTGTCGTATAATTAGAGTGATGCTCAGTGTGGAGTGTTATTAGAGCACAATCCTCGCTAAGAGGGAGTGTTGATTTGGGGTAGCATCGGATATGCTCTAGCCATGAAAATCGGTGGAGAGGCTAAAGCACATGAGATCTCCAAGACCCAGAAATGGTTTGGGCAGATTCTACCTGGGTTAAGGAGATATTAAAATAATTAATATTTTGAATGGAGTTCCTAAGTTTAAACTTAGGAAAAATAAAATATTAATGGTTATTAATATAAAACTGGGTTTGAAGGTTCTAAATGACATGGATCAAGCCAAATCTAATCTTAGCCATTGATTAGAGATGCAATCTCGACTGTTGAAGGACCAACAAGAAAAGTATAAGAGGAGGTTTGAGGGCCAGTTGGAGAACACACTAGAGTGATCAGTCATTCGATTTTCTAGAGCGAGCTTTGCTAAGAGGAATCAAATCAGTGATTAGTTTGCAGCGAGGGGCAGTGAGTACGAGGCAGAGAGGCAGAGATAGTGTCGGAAGACCAGCGCAGAGGCAGAGAGGTAGATGTTGAGCCAAAGGAAGCCACGCAGAGGCAAAAGAGACTGCGCAGAGGTTAGAAGGGCCTGCATCATCCACGCAGAGGCTGCAGGAGTGACGCAGAGGGCCGTAGAGGCTGCACAATGCCTTAGAGGGTTGACGCAAAGGCCAGGGGGGCTGACGCTGAGCTTCAGATTGTGCTGGAGAGGGTTTCGTGAGGCAAACTTTTCGAATATCTGCTTCCGAATAGAGAGGTATTACTGACGGATTATTTTCTCTGTCGGGTGAGCCAGTTTGGCACCTAGTTGTACTCAAAGACTGCATAATAATATAACCCTCAGAATTGCTGCACTGGTTTTCCCAAGTTGGGTTTTTCCAAGGACGAGTTGTCCAAAAATAATGGTGTCACTTGTGTGTTTGCTATTTCTTTCAGCTGTTGATCTATAGATGGTTGAGACTGTATTGTGTTTATTTCGATATTTATATGTTTAAATAACTTGTTTGTAATTAACAAGTAGGAGAAATAAAACAAAGAATACAGATAAAATTTCTAACAGGTAATACTTAGAAATTTCAACAATTGAGTTGTTACATGCCCTTCTCAAACTTCTTCTATGATGCTTGAGGAGGATGCATTTTTCATAAACATCATCCATTGTAGCCAAAAAAAGGTAAGTCATGAACCATACTGAACCTGCACATAAACTGCAAATTGTCAAGATTCGAGTGATGTGATCCAATCCTTCATACCTTAGCTTACTAATTTCATCAGCGTGAGCAACAAAAGCATGAAAATCTTGGTAAAAATTAGTTCCAATAAGCTTAGAGAACTCATAGTTTCTCATTAGTGTCAACATACCCACTGGTTCAAATTGTCAAAATTCAAGTGATTCAATCTTTCATGCCATAGATTATTAACTTCATCAGTGTGAGCAACTAAATCATGAAAATCTTGTTAAGAATTAGTTGCAGCAAACTTAGAGAACTCGTATAGTTTCTCATTAGGGTGACCTAGTGGACACAACGTTAAACTTGTTCTTACTATCTCTCTCTTTCACACATACACTTACAAAAAAAATACAAATAGAGAGTGCAGTAGTATCCTAATATGTGTATTTTCATTACAATTTTTGTTAGTATCTAGGGTAGGGAACATTGAAGACTGTCTAGCCATATGATGAGTAAAACAAGAATCAACAATGCACTCATTGGCAGGATTAAGATTGGGGAAAGGTTAGAATTAGCTGCATGAAATACCTTGCCATCATTTCAAGGGTGATTTTTCTGATGAGTGGATATAGCAAGCTCCTTGCTTTACTTTTGAAGGATCTCCAACTGAGTAAAACATCGATCTTCAGAAATCCCTGATTTGCCACAATACCACAAGGTTGCTTCCTGATTGGTTCTTTCCTTGTTTTGGTTGTGCTCGAGGTTGGGAGTCCTTTCAGGGACTACTGATTATAAACAGCCTATGGTCTATCCATCTTGCCAACACAGATCCTTATGTGGAATTGAAAATTTGATTCTTTGCACTCCACTTGCAAGTTTAGATTTAGCTTCTTCAATATGAGTTCATCAACCAGGATGAAATGGAAATGTCTGTTCAGATTTGGGTTTCAATGCTTGGTTTGTTTGCTATGGAAAGTCAAGACCAATACCAGCTATATGGATACCAATGCACTATAACACTATATCCCAATTAGACAAACTGTACGTCTAATGGCAAACTCAATGCTCAAATTAACCATTCTTCTACCTTTTGAAGGTTTGAATACATGCATATGTTCCAGCACTCTTGTGAACAGAACACCAGTGGTACATGACTCATTTGAGCAATTAACATAAGCATTTTCTGTCATTGTTTTCCCAGTTGAATATGACCCACATAATATATATATGTTTTCTTAGGTGGCTATCATGAATTAAAAAAACGTAAAATTGTAGAACACACTCTACTATTCAAAAGTTATAAGATATGAAGCACTTCTCATTCTTATTATGATCACTGCAACGAAGAAACAATTAACATATAATTCACAGGCTGATAAGCAATGGCTGTAGGTACATGGCATATTGATGCTGTTTTTGACTTGTATAGAACACAAGGGATGGCAGTAGCGGTGCTGGGAGTTGAGGCATATGGCAGAACAAGTCCAAAGGATGGCTGTTTGTGACTGCCTACACTTTGTACAGAGCATTCAAAGCAATCCCGAGCAAGCCAATGATTTAGATATTAAGAATAGTGTTGTGTTTGTATACTAGCGATTCCACCGATCAATAAAGGGGTTGTATAATGTGGTGTACACAATAGAACTCAAACTAATGATCCATCAAACAATTAATTAGCTGTGGGTAATCAATTAAAGGTAAAATTGAGCTATGGGTGCCAAAAAATAATTGGATGTGTAATTGGAAGTGTGTGTCGCATCCTGGTGAGCAATACATACAACAATTTACTAGAATGAACCAAGCACGCTACAGTTAAACCATCTCTTAGCAATTAAACACACCTAAGACATGGAGATTACCCTATAAACCGAAATGGGAAAAACAACATTTGATGGCTTCTATTCATGCCTAAGAATTTGTTTCAAACGGGAGCTACACACTCTCCATCAGAGATTTTGTGTGTTCTTATCCACTGGCAGTGTTTTGCAGATTGTGGCTTTGGGTCAAAGACGATATTTGTTCACCATGAACAGGCTCAAAATCCTTGCTGCTCTGCAATCTTTTAACATATTCTTCTTCCAAATCCTCCATTCTTTTGCTATTGCCCAAGCTTCATTTTTTCCGACCTCTCTTGGCTTGTTTTTGCATCAAACACACATTCTTTATTAGAATGCTGCCTTGCTATACCAACCATCAAGTATTTTGTTTCAGTTTCATGTGTCCAAATGAGATCTTTGGCCTTTGGTTTTCAAGATAGTTGCTAGTGCACCATTGGCTTTAAACTTCGCCAAAACTTAACTTTTTTTTCAAAGTTTGGAGGAGTTATTTTGGATCCATTTCAGATTACACATTTCCATTCACACACCTTTGGTCCCCAAAAACCTCGAATCGAAGGTGCAACATGGCGTTTTCTTCTTCAAGAAACACTCTATTCCTCACATCCTTGTAGAAATTCCTTCTAGGATTGAAGAAATGTTTTTCATAGCATATTTCCTTGAAGAATTGTTGCTCCTTGGTCTGCAAGTGTTAAAATTTGGGTACCAGAGGACAAGTGGTTCCCTAAGGCTTTGATCTTTGGCCTAGGGAAAAGTGTCCAAATTTATTTTTTACTTTTCTCCTAAAGTGACTTTATAAGTGGTAAAGTCAATTTAATTTAAAAGTGACTTTATAAGTGGTAAAGTTACATTCTAATTTAAAAGTGACTTTATAAGTGGTAAAGTTACATTCTAATTTAAAGGTGACTTTATTAAAGTGAATGAAGAATTAGAAAGTGAAAAAGTGACTATGGAAATAAAAGGCTAAGTGGGTCTTTATTTAAGTGGGTGAATTAAAAAATAGAAAGTGAGAATTAAATGCACATTTATTTTCATCCCTAGATCTAAATGAATCTCAGCCATTAGATATTAGGGTAACCCAAAAGGTCATTTAGAGAATAAAAGGAGAAGAGAAGAGGAAAAGATCAATTCAATCTTTCATGAACATTTGAGAGAGAGAAGAGAGAGCAAGGAGAAAATTTTTGAGCAGTGAGGAAGTGAAGGAGAGCAGCAAGAAGACATTTCAACGAATCTGGGCAGCAATATTTATTGGCACGCATCCTAAGGAAAAATTGTACAACAGGAGAAAGGCATAGAAATCGAGGAAGAGGGACAACAAGTTTTGGGCACATTTTTCGAGGCTGGACGTACAACGTTTAATGTTGCTTTATTGCTGTAAAAATTTCTGTTTTGGCTATTTGCTGATTGGCATGTTTTTCGAGGTGGAGTTCAAGCACGAAAATCGAGATAAGTTGTAATTTGTGGTTGCTGGAATTTTTACTGTGTATTTTAGTCTCTGTAAAATGATTTTCAGAAATAAATAAGAGCTCTGAAACTGGTTTTCCCCAAGATTTGTAGGGGGTTTTTCCAGGGTCACATTGACCAGAAATCACTGTGTTATTTTCTATGTGTGGCTGTCATAATTTTGCTGTGTTTTATTTATGCAATTTCAACAGTTGTGAAATCTCTAAATTTGTGTTTTCAGAAAAATATTATTATTTCCAGATTTTAGAATTTTTATCATGCTTGGATTTAAAACTAAATGCATGGAGTGATAAGAAAAACTGATAATTGGAGTGGGGGTTGAAATTTCTCCAGCAAGTGTAGAATTCTCTTCTTTCCCCTTAACCTTGACTCTCTAAACTTTCCTCTTGGATGCGCAGTTCATAGGATGAAGTTCTAGATGAGAGGCCTTCAACACGTGGCTTCCTAATGCCTAGTTAAGTTGCAATACTGGCTCAAATTCTTGTGACTGCATGGGTTGCCTGGCATTATCTTTTTGTCTTCCTAATGCCTAGTTAACTTGTAATACTGGCACAAATTCTTGCGACTGCATGGGTTGCCTGGCATTATCTTTTTGTCCATGTTCCTTTGAACTTGTTGTCTTGGGGAAGTTGTCTTGCCAGTCTTTCCCTGGGCAAAAATTGGGCTTTTGGCTACATACTTCTTCCCACAAGAAGCCCTGGGCTGGCCTTTCTTCACACAGTAAGGACACACCTTAGAATACCAACAATGAGTAGCTTGATGGTCCTTCTTGCAGCAATAACAAACAACGAATGACCTGCTTGGTGCATAACTATTCAGTTTGTTCTTGTGCTTGCCAGCTTGCCAGCTTATCTGCTTGGTCCTCTAGGTGTTGGTGCAGTATTGGATGGTAGCAACATCCCTTTGCTGCTCTCTTTCAAATTTCTACAAGCATGTTGGAGTAATGGCTTGTTGCCATTCCTTTTTTTCTTTCCATTTTTTCAACCACATGGCCTCTTTTTCATTCCCTCTTACCTTCAGAAAGGTCATCTGGGTGGTCTTAATTGGAGCCAAACTTTTAAGAGATGAGTTGCATTCATTGGCTTCCTCTTTTCCTTTGAAACCTAGGGTTTCATTCTTGATCCTTTGTTCGACTACTAAATTCTAACGGGTTTACAATCCCTTAGCTTCTTTTGCGTAGCTCTCATCCTATTTCTTTCATTAGCTTGGAATCCATACCTTTGGTATGTTTTTAAAAAACACCAAAGGGATTTTTCAAAATAGATTGAGAAAGGTCCTTGGAGGGTGAGCTTACCATGCTTGTCTCACTTGTGTTGGCTTCTTTAGTGGCATTGGAAGGTGCTATGCTTCCTTGGTCCTTTGGACAGCTACCAGAACTTAGGCAACGACTCCATTGCCAATGCTTGGTACAACCAAGCCATCATCTAATTGACCCTCTATTCTTGCTGATCATCTAGCTAAATTACTTTTTCCCAGTTGCAAGAGGTTGAACCTTCCTTTTGTTCCAATATACTATAGCAGTGGTGAGATAGTATTAGACTCTTCACACTGAACTAAGTGTTCCTTTAACAAAGGTAAGAATGTTGTATAAGTTTCAAGATCCTTTTCTAGGTTTGCTATCCTCTTGCAACCTCTATATTTTCTCCTTCTTGTTTTGATTCTTCTTTTGGATTTGCACATTCATGACCCTTGGGTCTTCCAACATTTCTCTTTTCAGTGCTTTTCCCATATTATGTTTTGCCGCCTCCTCCAAGTGTTGGTAACTTCTTCAAGGCCACAAATTCAACCACTCTGTTACCAATATGATTGTAAACAGTAGGCCTCCGGCTCACTGCACAAGCATATTAAGGCATATTGAGATCTAGCTTCTTCAATACAAGTTCATCAACCATTATGGAATGAAAATCTTTGTTCAATTTGGGTATCAATGGTTGCTTTATTTGCTGCGGAGAGCCAAGACCAATGACAACTAGAGATGTGAATGCACTCTAACACCATATCCCAATTAGACAAACACTCTATTCATCTAATGTCAAACCTAGCATTCAAATCAGTCGTTCCTCTACCCGTTGACGCTTGTGAACAATATGCCAGCTATACTGAAACATGAGTAATTTGAGCAATTAACATGAGTATCTCGCTTTTATCTTTGTCATCATTTTTGCAATTGGATGACCCAAACATACATATATATGTTTTCTTGGGTGGCTATAATGAATTAACAAGTCCTACAAATTTTATAGCGCAATTTGCCCATTCAAAAGTTATAGGGTATGCAAGCCCTTCGCCCTCTTATTATGATCACCACAACCAAGAAATGATTAACATATAATTCACAAGCTGATAAGTCAATGGCTGTAGGTACAAAGTGTATTGATGCTTTTTCTTTGGTCTAACAAAACACAGGGGATAGTTGTAGTTGTATTGTGCATTGCGGCATGTGACAGAGCATTCCCAAAGGATGGTTGTGGGTAGCTTCTGATGCTCTATATAGAGCATACAAAGTAATTCTAAACAAGCCAACAATTTAAAGATCCATAATAGTGTTGTGTGAAGTCACTTGATTCGATTTTGACGACTTTGAAGTTTGACAAGAAAATTTTTAGTAATAAATTTGACATTAAGTTTGAAAGACTATAACATTTGAAAATTTAAAGATGTGTTATAAAATTAAAACACATTAAGTGCATATGATAAATATGAAAATAACATGGCAATAACATGAAAATAGAAATGGAATTGGAAATCTAATGGAAAAAAAAATTAAAAATATACTAATTTGAAAATTATAAATATGCATAATAATAAAATACGATATTATAAAATATACATAATAAATTACACATTCCAGGGGGTGGGATGATCGTTTAACCCCTATATTCATCTCGTCTTTTATTTACCTGGGTGCACCGCATTCCCAGAAGCTTCCCAGCTTGCTCCAATTTCAATCTATGTTGGACTGTTAAATATACCAAAAATGAAGTCCCCTGTCAACCGGTGGAATACGTGGCAACAACCTAGGAGCATTACCCAATCTGGCACAGCAATACATGTTCCTATGTTCATTCCAATCTTATTTAATTTTGCTACTATATATATATATATACACGGGTTGGACAGAGGAAGGTAGCAATATATATTACCTTCCTCTGTCCAACACGTGTGTATATATATATATAGTAGCAAAATTAAATAAGATTGGAATGAACATAGAAACATGTATTGCTGTGCCATATTGGGTAGTGCTCTAATATATATAATCTGGCACAGCAATACATGTTCCTATGTTCATTCCAATCTTATTTAATTTTGCTACCTTCCTCTGTCCACAATTGACATTGGGTTTGTACTCTGTCACTGAGTGAACCTTGGTCCTTAACCTTGTCAGTGTGTCACCTGTGCACTTGGCGTCACAATAGACTGTTTCACTCAGATTCGAATTTCAGCCTTCAGGAATGAAACTACTTGTCGTTTGCTTGGAGGATGGTACTGATTATAGTGAGAGTGACTGAGTCTGGATTCGGGAGTGCAGTGTCAGGTGGAAGGAATGATACCATACGTAGAGGGAGAGGAAATCTAAGGTGGAAGAAATGATACCATATGAAGAGGGAGAGGAAATCTAAGGTGGAAGAAATGACACCATATGAAGAGGGAGAGGAAATCTATGTGGTGCTTGTCCTTTTTTAATAATTTTTTAACCCTTCAAGATGAACTCCAATTCAAATTTGAAAAACAAATCTAAACAAATTCCATCAAAGTTAGACAAATTTTATTTCGCACCTGAACAATTTTATTTGATTTGTTTTGAAATTCAACGAATTTTGAATTTAGATTAGATGTTTGCGGAACTTGGTGACTTAGGTATCATGTTTGTATAGCAATGATTCCAATAATCAATAATGAAGGTGTATAATGTGGTGTACACAGTAGAACTCACACCAATGATCCATCAAACAATCAATTGGCTATGGGTAATCAATTAAAGATAAAAGTTAAGTCACAGGGCTCTAAACAAATTGGATGTGTAATTGGAATTGCCTATGGTCTCCCAACAAGCAATACATACAACAATTACTAGAATGAACCAAGCATACCACAAGTAAACCATCATGTAGCAATTAAACACACCATAGACAGAGATTATCTCAGAAACCCAAATTGGAAAATCAACATTTTGATGGCTTCTATTCAGTTCAGGAATTTGTTAGAAACGAGAGCTATGCAATCTCCATCAAAGATTTCATGTATTCTTGTCCATTGGTGGTATTTTGTAGATTGTGGCTTTGGCTCAGAGACCATCTTTCTTCATGATGGAAAGACTCAAAATCCTCTTCATCCTTTGATCTTTGAACATACTTATTCTCGAGTCTTATCATTTTGTTGTTGACCATGCTTCGTCCAAGCTTCATCTTTTTCCATCTCTTTTGGGTTGGTTTTGCATTAGACAAGCATTTTTTTAAAGAGGGTGTATATGTGGTGTACACAGTAGAACTCACGCAAATGCTTCAACAAACAATTAATTGGCTATGGGTAATCAATTAAATGTAAAATTGAATCGTGGGCTCCAAAATCAAATTGGATGTGTAATTGGAAGTGCGTGTGGTATCCCAACAAGCAATACGTTCAACAATTACAAGAATGAACCAAGTACACCACAAGTAAACCACCATGCAGCAATTAAAGACACCATAGACAGATTATCTCACAAACTCAAATGGGGAAATCAACATTTGATGGCTTCTATTTACTTCAGGAATTTGTTAGAAACGAGAGCTGTACAATCTCCATCAAAGATTCCATGTATTTTTATCCATTGGTGGTATTTTGTAGACAATCTTTGTTCACGATGGACAAGTTCAAATCCTCTTCATCCTTCGATCTTAGAACATACTTATCTCGAGAATTGTATCATTTTGTTGTTGTCCAAGCTTCTTCCAAAGCTTCATTTTTTTGCATCTCTTTTGGGTTGGTTTTGCATTAGACAAGCATTTTTTATCACGATGCTGCTTTAGAATGCCAACTATCAAGTGATTTGTTTCATCTTCTTGTGGCCAAAATGATATCTCTAGCCTTTGGTCTTCAAGTTAATTGCTAAGTTGCTAACAGACCATTGACTCCAAACCAAGGTTGCACAAAATGGGGAAACAGGTACGAGTTTCCAAAACAGGCACGGGTACGAAACACGACCTCCCCAAATTTTGGAAACGGGGAAACGAAAATATCTATATATATGTGTGTGTGTGTGTGTGCAATAAAAAAGCATACATGATACATTATAATTTATTACATTTAAACATTATGATTAAATTTACATCACATTTACTCATGAATGATCACATAATGAAAATAAAAATATCGGAATATCCAAAAGCAACCTTTATTATATATCGAAATCTCAAAATCAGCCTTTATTTATTTATTTTCATTCATATTCTTTCTGATTTAGTCCTGATGATGGACCCCCTTTGGGGTTTGAAACGTCGACAGAATGAACACGAAACTGTGGATAATCCGGATCATACCACTGCAACAAAATAATAATAAAAAAATTAAAAAAAAGTCAACCTGCGTGTGGAAACGCTGCCATATGGCCTAGAAACCCGTTTCCAGCCATACTGACCACGTTTCCTCCTCGAGAAACGTGCTAGTACGGCTGGAAATGCGTTTTTGTACGGAAACTCCTCCTCTGCCCACGTTTCCTGTAACTTAGCTCGAAACATTACCAAGATTTAACAATTTTACAGAGTTTGTAGTTATCTTGGATCCATGTTGGATTACTACTATTATTCCTCTTAAAATTCCGATGTTGTTTTGTCTCTCTTTTTTTTCCACTGGAAAAATCGTAATCTTTCATTATGATTGAAAAATTACATGTTGTAGATGCCTTTTGCCATATGCTGTAAACAGATTTCAAAAATGGTGCTCAAAAAAGATGCAAAGATCCTTCATCACCACGCAGGGTGTACGGATTTCAAGAAATAAACATGTGACGCAAAAATGTTAATGTACAAGTGGGGAAAAGTCAGACTTTTCGCCCTTTTTTCTTCTCAACTTTTCTCCAAACCCCCTGTGACTCTGTTGGAGTTATAAGTGCTAGTGCTGTTTCAGCCACAGGTTGTGGATTGTCTTTATCAGAGTCTGATGTGTCTGATATGTGTTGACGTTTATTTCTGCCCATATCCATAGTATCTGATAAACTTGCCAGTGTTGTGTCTATATGTTCCTGTGGATTTGTGTCTTCTGCTGCTGGTTCTTTGTTCATCTGATTGGTCTGGTTGGGGTTAGCAAAATCCATCTCTTCTTCCTCCTCGTCATCTGAGGCAGGTGGAGGAAATTGCCATCCCTTTACTTGTTTTTCCGCTTTCTTCTTTCTGCGATTGTCTTTTTTGACTGTTGGACACGTGCTTTGAAGGTGTCCTGTTTGTCAGCATATTCAGCATCTGAAAGCAGTATTTTCATAATCTAGAACCTGTGTCCAGCTCCTCTGTCTATGCTTCAGTTGAATCTGGTCTGGCAGGCCTTTGATGAGGTCTACTTCCACACATATTGTGCAAAAGTACAAATTCTTTCCTCCACTTGCTGGGTGTCCATTTTGATGTAGCGCCCAATAGTATTTCCGATTCCAGCTAGTACACGATGATTCCAGAAATGTATTGGGAGATTGTGTAGCCGCACCCAAACTGGCATCTTG
Source organism: Pinus tabuliformis (assembly GCA_031772625.1). Lineage (NCBI taxonomy): Eukaryota > Viridiplantae > Streptophyta > Pinopsida > Pinales > Pinaceae > Pinus > Pinus tabuliformis. Next base: position 268,524,320 of record CM062820.1, read on the forward strand.
GAAACGACCATTGTGTTTGCATCAAATTCTGGGAACCATGGTGTGATGAAGAGTCCTGTGGATCCCCAGAACCAAGGTCCTTCCTGTATTACTATGTCTCTGTCTATTGCTGATAAGAATTTCACTATGAAAAATCCTTTGGAACAGAGATGTATTTCGCATTGCATGGTCCAGTTCGTGAAGATCCAATGGAATAGATCAACCGGTTTGGGCCAATAGCAGTTAAATCTGCATATTATTGCTTGTCTTTCATATGTAGTGCAATGCTCATCTATTTCTGGTGTATCTATGTTGTATTCTGGGGTATGATTCAGCTGTTCCACAATGTATGGCCTGGCATCCATACCTGATTGATTTGGTGTTGCTCCTTCTGTGTTTTTCCCTTGTAGGATGTTTTTGAAGGAAATGCTACCTGGTTTTTTCCCAATTGAACTAATACCACTTCCTTCAGCCCTGTAAGGATTTCTGCTATTGACGGATGCGCCTCCTCTTATTCTCAGATTGAGGATGATTGTTGACAGGGGTGCAATTTGGTATTCCCAGAGGTAATTTGTATGTTGTAGCACTCTGCCCCCATGTATTAGATTTTGAGATCTGATGGGGTATCCCAGCTGTTGCATTATAATTTCCTGCATTTGCTTAACAATATCAGTTTCTTTTACTGAAATTAGTTTTGATTTTCCTTCTGGGAGTTTTACAAATACTTGGAATCCTCTTACCGGGGATCCAAATCTTGTATTCGGCAGATCTAACGCTGAGATTTTGTTCTGCGTCTTTTGCTCACCTCTAATCAGTGGATGGACTTCCAGATCTGACCAGAAATGGGGTCGATCTACCATGCGAGGGTCTAGATCGAAGAGCCCAAGGCTCGATCTGTGCATAGTACCATGGATCAAGATAAATGTTGCCCAATCTGGACTCATTGACAGTAGCTCAAACAGGTAGAAATCAAGATCTGCATCATAATAGTACCGATCCGAGGTCTGATATGCAACGAGTTTAAGTTTACGCTCCCTTACCTCTGGATTTAGGTCGCTGTGAGCTTCTTGTCCTTGGATCTGAGCCAGCGTATAACTGTATGCTTTTGGAGACGCCAATACAATGAGATAAAAAGCCCTCCTCATTATTTCCGGGCGCGTTTCCTTGAATTTGTCATTGCTGCAGCCCCAGGGAGCCAAATCTGTCTGGTTTGTGGCAGATTGGGAGGGGAATGTGATATGTAGAACGGCGACAGTTCTCCTGTATGCTCCAAAATCTCGATTCGCCGTTTTTTGTCTCTCTTTTACTACATGAACCTTTTGCTTTTAAGTCAATGTTACATATTTTTTATTTTCTACAATCAATGCTTGCAAAAGGCATTGAAATCCAGAGTTATCAAGCAAATTTCTTTTAGAGCAATAACCGGAGAAAAAGCCTCATGAGGCATGCAGGTTTTGGAGAATAATCTACATAATTTGCCTATTCCTTTTATTGAAGTTGTGCAACATTCCTTCACTTTTAATTGCAGATCCTTTAACCAAACTAAGTAAAATCTTCAATGTGGTCCAATTCTTGCAGCTCCATATGCATTAGTTGGTTCTCAAGATGAATAACCATGATTCATTAGGTTTGAAGAATATCTTCTCAACAATGTACCATTATAGGAGTTTCTTGCTTCTGAATGTGGAACTGCAGCTCATTCACCAGATGGATGCTTTTGAGACCTCAATTTTCATTTGACCTATTTAGCCATTTTTACTTCACATCATCTTCTTTGGATACCTTTTCATCTCCCTTAGAAATTCCCCACGAGCCACGAGTACAAAGCACATCTTACATGTTTTGTATCCACACATTGCAGTTCTGACCTGTAAACGTTTTGTGGGTTTCATGATGAAATATTAGTGAAATGATTATTCTAAAAGAGCAAAGAGCCCAAGTGGGTGTGCAAAATGCGAGGGTCTTGTAGAAAAAGGATTATGTACCCTGTTTCAAATGTCCTTGGGAAAAATTCTCCCCCCACTCTTAAGGAAATGTCCTTGGGAAAAATTCTCCCCCCACTCTGAATGTGGAACTGCAGCTCATTCACCAGATGGATGGCTTTGAGACCTCAATTTTCATTTGACCTATTTAGCCATTTTTACTTCACATCATCTTCTTTGGATACCTTTTCATCTCCCTTAGAAATTCCCCACGAGCCACGAGTACAAAGCACATCTTCCATGTTTTGTATCCACACATTGCAGTTCTGACCTGTAAACGTTTTGTGGGTTTCATGATGAAATATTAGTGAAATAATTATTCTAAAAGAGCAAAGAGCCCAAGTGGGTGTGCAAAATGCGAGGGTCTTGTAGAAAAAGGATTATGTACCCTGTTTCAAATGTACTTGGGAAAAATTCTCCCCCCACTCTTAAGGAAATAATATAAAGATCTTCTAGTTAGAAATAAAGGTTGCTTGACCTATATAAAAGAGAATCTGAACCTGTTGAAGTGAATGAAAGCATTTGGGACATGCCACGCTCTATAGACTAATTTAGAGAGACGGTTCTGTGCCCAACTTGAGTTGAGCTCAAGACCATGAAGTATGCACTCAAGTTACACTTAAATTACACTCATACAAGAGGGCACATGCGTCTCCACTGGGTGGAGAAGATGGAGGTGCGTTTGAGGATGTGGGCTAGATTGCACAACCTATATACAAAAATGTGGGTTCATATTCTGTTGTCAGGATGAGTTTAAAAAGGTCGTAGATTTGGACGCAACTCTATTCTGATTGTAGCAAATCATGGGGGACAAAATTGTGTAGATGGATGAAACTTCGAGTTGAATGAGTACACAAATGAGCCACTTCTGCACATGGGATTCATTCAACAAAGAAATGCACAAAGGTTGAAGGAGCATTTAGGCTCGACCTTGTCTTGCACAATCATGATGACAACATTGTTGATTTTTGGAATGTTGTGGGAGGTATTCCTCAACTACACAAGTTAAAAGAAAGAAAATTCAATTTAATTTGCAAAGAGACATGTCTCTTGGGCACCCTAAAACACTATAAAAGGACACTTGGACTTCTGATTTTCACACACACTCATCACTCACATTTTTCTCTCTCTAACACGTGGGAAGTAATTTGAGGAAGAGGCCGAAGTTTTGAAGAAGTTGAATTTTCTGAGTGTAAATTCTTATATTGATGTTCTGGGGTGTGCTAAAGTAATATCATAAATCATTGGAAGAAATTATTAGTTGGAGAAAATTGTGTTTGTCTAATTAACACTAGAAAATCAACATGGCATCAAAGCTTTGGTTGAGAAATACATCAACGGAGTGTTAATTTTTGGAGTTGTTACAATGTTTATGTACACCATATTTACTTTTACTCCTACCTAAATTTATGCAAAGAATTGCATAAATTATGGAGGGTAGTAATTCTTGGTAAATATGATTAATTACCGAAATATAAAGAATGTACTGCATATTTACTATTTACTTCTACATAAATTTATGCAAAGAATCGCATGAATTATGGAGGAACAATTTAACAAATTCAAACACTATGTGGGTGGATAATAGCTTAATTCTAATGGAGTAAAATACAAGTTTTTAATGTGAGGAGAGATTTTACCTCATAACATCAATGAGTAAATGGTTAGAGAATATGTGTGGGGTGAATAACGATATAGATCCACTAGTGTTCGTAAGAAATTAACCTAGGAGATTTAAAGGGCATCTTAGAGGATTCTCCTAGGGTCAAGCATAAACACAACAAGAGTGATTTGTGTTCGAGAGGGAGAAATTGTACAGACATCTAGAACCATGCCAGATGATTGGAAGAGTTTCTAGTTTAGAGGGAGCAGATAATCAGGTAGAGTGGAAGGATGTAGCCTACTGGAGATCCAAAGGGTCTCTCATGATGATGAGGAGCCCAAGGATATGGGTTTAGGTCCTTTTGTACCTGTGGGACATCCTTTAGATCATCAAGGGCCAATTGAGCCAGTGGACTCACTTAGGATTATTGTTCCAGAATCCAAGAAGAGGTTGGCATGGATTCGAAGTACATTGCAGGATGTAGAGGGGCATGTAGCTCCCTGTAACACTTTCAAGGTACGCAAATGTCCTAAGAAGTACTCAGCATATGTAGCACTAATATGTCACATCATTGATTCCGAGTCATCCAACTCTAAGGAGGCAATAGGCCAATAAGTTTGGAAGGATGCCATGATGGAGGAATATCAGTCCATCATGAAGAATGACGCGTGGCAAATTGTGTCGAGGCCTGAGAGGAAGTCGTAGTGACTTCCATGTGGATCCACAAGATCAAGCATATGGTAGATGGCAACATAGAGAAGTGCAAAGTAAGATTCGTGGTGAGAGGGTTCTCCTAGAAAGAGGGAGAGGACTATGAAGAGACATTTGCTCCAGTTGCCAGGAGCAGAAAATCTCATTGATCAGTGTAAGAGGTAGTTGACTTATGAGTTCGAGATGAAGGATCTAGGTTTGATGCATTACCTCTTGGGATAAGTATGGCAGAAGTCTATGGCCATTCCCATGGTGACCAATCTGAAGAAGATGAGAGGCTTTGACTCAGATTTGGTGGATCCCACCATGTATCAATAGTGGATGTGATCCTTGATGTATCTAGTTAATATCAGACCTGATATTTGCTTTGCAGTGAACACTTTGAGCCAATTCATTCATGGTGGAACCTAGGGATGTGCATTGGATTGCGGCAAAACAAGTGTTGAGATATCTGCGTGGTGTAATCAATTATGGATTGAGATATGTCTCAAATGGTAAAGTATAGGTACAGGGATACATAGATTCCAATTAGGCAAGAAGTGACTAAGAGGGGAGGAGCACATCAAGATGTTGCTTCGATTTGGGGTCTACTATGATATCCTGGATGAGTAGGAAGCGAACATTTGTCGCACACAACACTACAAAGGTCGAGTATATTATAACTAGTTTGTTGAGTTGTGGAGCAGTGTGGCTTTGGAAGCTGCTCGCAGGATTATTTGATTAGGTGCTAGAGACAACGATGATACATTGTGACAATCAAAGTTGTGTGAAGCTTTCAGAAAATCTTGTTTTCCATGATAGGTCGAAGCACATTGACATCGAGTAACACTACATCTGAGAAATGGTACAAAAGGGAGCAGTAAGGCTCCAATACATTTCTACATATGATCAAGTTGCTGCCATTCTCACAAAGTCTCTGTCTCAGATGAAGTTTGTATACGTCAGGGACAAGCTTGTAGTGGTTGAGAATGTTTCCGTCGTTGAGAGGGAGTGTTGATGTTGTAGCACCATGACAAACATTCTCTCGAGGTCAAGGGTATTGACGGGTGCCATGTAATGTGGCTAGGGAGAATGGCCCAAATAGCATCAGGACTTGGAGTGCTCCCCCAGTTAGAAGGTTTTGACCATATTGCCAAGGGTTACTTGGCTAGTGGATAGAGTGAGTGCCTCAAAACATCAGACAAGTATTTTTACGATTCAAGTGCCATGTGACAACATGGAGGAATGGTCTCTTGGGCATCCTAAAACACTATAAAAAGACACACTTCAACATCTTATTTTCACACACATTCGTCACTCACATATTTCTCTCTCACATGTGGGAAGTAATCTGAGGAAGAGGCCAAAGTTTCTAAGAAGAAGACTTTTTTGAGTGTAATTGCTTAATGATATTTGGGGTTTGCTAAAGTCATATCATATATCATTGGCAGTAATTATCATTTGCAGAAAATTGTGTTTGTCTAATTAGCACTAGAAAATCAACAAGCATTTCATTCTTCTAGTCAACATTATGGTTGTCCCCGGTTTAGACTCTTCCTAGATTGAAAAAAATTCACAAAGGAAATACTTTCAGAAAGAAAATGGATCCAAGTGGGTGCACAGAGTGCGATGGTCTCCGCACCCCCCTCCCCCCAACCGAAAAAAGAAAAAAAAAGAAAAGAAAGATTACGAGCCCTCTTACATGTGTCGTTAGGAAACAATTTCCTCGTGTTTAAAAAGCTATAATGATTTCCTACATAAAAATAAATTGAACTTTTGAAAAGTAAATTTCAACTTGTTGAGTGGAAAGGGGAAGTTTGGAACAAGCCAAACTCAACAGGCCTAATCCACAGATCATTCTGCACCCAGCGCAAGCTAAAGCTTGATCTGAAATCACACTTAGAATATGCATATACAGGCGGGCACATGCTTCGTGATCGGTGGACAAGCTAGAGGTGATTTGAAGGAAGGTTTGAGATAGACTAAGTGACAACATGCAAGTGTAGGCTTGTTATTCTGTAGTCTAGTTGAGCTAAAAAAAGGCCACAAATTTACACACGATTCCATTGTGGCTTCAGTGGATTGCTAGGGATAGAATTGCAGATAAACGATACTCAAAGTCAATCGACACAAACGAGCTACTTTTGCACATGGGACTTGATCAACTATGAAATACGCCTCAATGGTGACAATAAAAATATCGTTTTTAGAACTTGCAGTAAAAATGTGCATACAACAGGTATAATCAACTACACACTGTTGTTGTTGACCTATCTTTCCTGATCATAAGTAAGACATGCCCTCAAACAATCTCATGAAGGAGAAGTTCCTTTTCGGATTGTCAAGTATGGGAAATGAAAGACCCTTTTCACCAACCTCTTTGGAATGGGAGGAGTAAGAATTTACAGCTCATCCTTGAGCACAATTGTTCAAAAATGGGGAGTCAACTCCTTGGCTCTGGTATTGTGTAAACAATATAAATTAGACATTGGGATCAAAAAAGTTTCCACACGATTTTAGGAAGGTAACATAATTACCCAAATATGCAGTTCAGTTTCACGCGATGATTACAATCGGGTACAAGACCCCTTTGAAGTAGATTTATGTTGACTAGGTCTAATCGTAAAAGACTTGATCTTTTTGGTCTCCATCAATAATAATACTTTTATGATAAATCACTTCAATATACATTAATGATGAAATGGCAATGAACTATATAAATATATATATATATATATATAAAAGACCCCTTTTGAAGTAGATTTACGTTGACTAGGTCTAATCCTAAAATACTTTATCTTTTTGGTCTCCCACCAATAATAATACATTTATGATAAATCACTTCAATATACATTAATGATGAAATGGCAATGAAATATATATATATATATATATATATATAGTAGTTTATTGTGTTTAGGTTGGGTTGTACTTGCGTGGCACAAAGTCGATTCTGACTGCTATCACTATAATCTATAGTTGCACCGCACACCCCTTAGCACGACACATGGGCTAGGTGAGGTTTGAATTGAATCGACGACATTGCAAAGAGTGCTTTAAAAGTACATTATATTGACAACTCATCTACACCCCTGGGGCTAATCTCTAGGTGGACGGCACATGGGCTAGGTGGGGTTTGAATTGAATTGACGACATTGCAAAGAGTGCTTTAACAGTACATTCTATTGACAACTCATCTACTCCCCTGGGGCAAGTCAAGATTATATATTAACATTAATATGTTCTCACATTGAAGTCAAAATTGGGGGTTCATTTTACCTCTTTTTCCATTGTTTTTGTGTAAAAGAGTGAGGACTTTGATTCGGCACCAAACTAGGAAGTAGCAAGACGATTATTTGATGTTGTTTTAATTTTATATTTCAATTTAGTTTTAAAAACACAATTTTATGCATTTTTCTATTGCTCAGTTTTTCTTTCTTTCTTTCTGATTTTGATGAGTTTTAAATTTTCCCAAAGTAATCGATTTTGGACCATGGCCAACTCATTGCTGAGTCCGGGTTATGTACTCACCCAAAGCCTTAAACTTGGGCCTCTTGTTTGAATCTTTTGTTTGCATCCTAGATTATGTTATATGCATTTCTATGGGGATTTCCTTTTCTTTACATAATTTTAAAAAAGTCAACCTGCGTGTGGAAACGCTGCCATATGGCCTAGAAATGTGTTTCCAGTCATACTGACCACGTTTCCTCCTCGAGAAACGTGCAAGTACGGCCGGAAACGTGTTTTTGGGCCATACCGTACACGTTTCTGCATTTTAGTTTCGTTTCCGTACGGAAACTCCTCCTCTGCCCACGTTTCCTGCAACTTAGCTCCAAACATTGCAAAGATTTAACATTTTTACAGAGTTTGTAGTTATCTTGGATCCATGTTGGATCACTACTATTATTCCTCTTAAAATTCCGATGTTGTTTTGTCTCTCTTTTACTACATGAACCTTTTGCTTTTAAGTCAATGTTACATAGTTTTTCTTTTCTACAATCAATGCTTGCAAAAGGCATTGAAATCCAGAGTTATCAAGCAAATTTCTTTTAGAGCAATAACCGGAAAAAAAGCCTCATGAGGCATGCAGGTTTTGGAGAATAATCTACATAATTTGCCTATCCCTTTTATTGAAGTTGTGCAACATTCCTTCACTTTCAATTGCAGATCCTTAAACCAAACTAAGTAAAATCTTCAATGTGATCCAATTCTTGCAGCTCCATATGCATTAGTTGGTTCTCAAGATGACTAACCATGATTCATTAGGTTTGAAGAATATCTTCTCAACAATGTACCATTATAGGAGTTTCTTGCTTTTGAATGTGGAACTGCAGCTCATTCACCAGATGGATGCCTCTGAGACCTCAATCTTCACTTGACCTATTTAGCCATTTTTACTTCACATCATCTTCTTTGGATACCTTTTCATCTCCCTTAGAAATTCCCCACGAGCCACGAGTACAAAGCACATCTTCCATGGTTTGTATCCACACATTGCAGTTCTGACCTGTAAACATTTTGTGGGTTTCATGATGAAATATTAGTGAAATAATTATTCTGAAAGAGCAAAGAGCCCGTGCAAAATGCGAGGGTCTTGTAGAAAAAGGATTATGTACCCTGTTTCAAATTTCCTTGGGAAAAGTTCTTCCCCCACTCTTAAGGAAATAATAGTTTGAAATAAAGGTTGCTTGACCTATATAAAAGAGAATCTGAACCTGTTGAAGTGAATGAAAGCATTTTGGACATGCCACTCTCTGTAGACTAATTCAGAGAGACAGTTTTGTGCCCAACTCGAGTTGAGCTCAAGACCATGAAGTATGCGCTCAAGTTACACTTAAAATACACTCATACAAGAGGGCACATGCGTCTCCAGTGGGTGGAGAAGATGGAGGTGAGTTTGAGGATGTGGACTAGATTGAACAACCAATATACAAAAGTGTGGGTTCATATTCTGTTGTCAGGATGAGTTTAAAAAGGTCGTAGATTTGGATGCAACTCTATTGTGATTGTAGCAAATCATTGGGGGACAAAATTGTGTAGATGGATGAAACATAGAGTTGAACGAGTACACAAATGAGCCACTTCTGCACATGGGATTCATTCAACAAAGAAATGCGCAAAGGCTGAAGGAGCATTTAGGCTCAACCTTGTCTCGCACAATCCTGATGACAACATTGTTGATTTTTGGGTTGCTGTGGGAGGTATTCCTCAGCTACACAAGTTAAAAGAAAGAAAATTCAATTTAATTTGCAAAGACACGTCTCTTGGGCACCCTAAAACACTATAAAAAGACACTTGGACTTCTGATTTTCACACACACTCATCACTCACATATTTCTCTTTCTAACACGTGGGAAGTAATTTGAGGAAGAGGTTGAAGTTTTGAAGAAGTTGAATTTTCGGAGTGTAATTGCTTAATGATGTTCTGGGGTGTGCTAAAGTAATATCATAAATCATTGGAAGTAATTATCAGTTGGAGAAAATTTTGTTTGTCTAATTAACACTAGAAAATCAACATGGTATCAAAGCTTTGGTTGAGAAACACATCAACGGAGTGTTAATTTTTGGAGTTGTTACAATGTTTATGTACAACATATTTACTTTTACTCCTACCTAAATTTATGCAAAGAATTGCATAAATTATGGAGGGTAGTAATTCTTGGTAAATATGTTTAATTACCGAAATACAAAGAATGTACTGCATATTTACTATTTACTTCTACATAAATTTATGCAAAGATTCGCATGAATTATGGAGGAACAATTTAACAAATTCAAACACTATGTGGGTGGATAATAGCTTAATTCCAATGGAGTAAAATACAAGTTTTAATGTGATGAGAGATTTAACCTTATAGCATCAATGAGTAAATGGTTAGAGAATATGTGTGGGGTGAATAGCGACATAGATCCACTAGTGTTCATAAGAAATTAACCTAGGAGATTTAAAGGGCATCTTAGAGGATTCTCCTAGGATCAAGCATAAACTCAACAAGAGTGATTTGTGTTCGAGAGGGAGAAATTGTACAGACATCTGGAACCGTGCCAGATGATTGGAAGAGTTTCTAGTTTATAGGGAGCAGATAATCAGGTAGAGTGGAAGGTTGTAGCCTACTGGAGATCCAAAGGGTCTCGCATGATGATGAGGAGCAAGAGGCTTCCAAGGATATGGGTTTAGGTCCTTTTGTACTTGTGGAACATCCTTTAGATCATCAAGGGCCAATTGAGCCAGTGGACTCACTTAGGATTATTGTTCCAGAATCCAAGAAGAGGTTGGCATGGATTCGAAGTACATTGCAGGATGTAGAGGTGCATGTAGCTCCCTGTAACACTTTCAAGGTACGCAAACGTCCTAAGAAGTACTCAGCATATGTAGCACTAATATGTCACATCATTGATTTCGAGCCATCCAACTCTAAGGAGGCAATAGGCCAACAAGTTTGGAAGGATGCCATGATGGAGGAATATCAGTGCATCATGAAAAATGACGTGTGGCAAATTGTGTCGAGGTCTGAGAGGAAGTCGTGGTGACTTCCAAGTGGATCCACAAGATCAAGCATATGGTAGATGGCAACATAGAGAAGTACAAAGCAAGATTCGTGGTGAGAGGGTTCTCCTAGAAAGAGGGAGAGGACTATGAAGAGACATTTGCCAAGTGGATCCACAAGATCAAGCATATGGTAGATGGCAACATAGAGAAGTACAAAGCAAGATTCGTGGTGAGAGGGTTCTCCTAGAAAGAGGGAGAGGACTATGAAGAGACATTTGCTCCAGTTGCCAGGAGCAGAAAATCTCATTGATCAGTGTAAGAGGTAGTTGACTTCTGAGTTCGAGATGAAGGATCTAGGTTTGATGCATTACTTCTTGGGATAAGTATGGCAGAAGTCCATGGCCATTCCCATGGATCCCACCATGTATCAATAGTTGATGGGATCCTTGATGTATCTAGTTAATATCAGACCTGATATTTGCTTTGCAGTGAACACTTTGAGCCAATTCATTCATGGTGGAACCTAGGCATGTGCATTGGATTGCGGAAAAATAAGTGTTGAGATATCTGCGTGGTATAATCAATTATGGATTGAGATATGTCTCAAATGGTAAAGTATAGCTACAGGGATACATAGATTCCAATTAGGCAAGAAGTGACAAAGAGAGGAGCACATCAAGATGTTGCTTCGGTTTGGGGTCTACTATGATATCCTGGATGAGTAGGAAGCGAACATTTGTTGCACACAACACTATAGAGGTCGAGTATATTACAACTAGTTTGTCAAGTTGTGGAGCAGTGTGGCTTTGGAAGCTGCTCATAAGATTATTTGATTAGGTGCTAGAGACAACCATGATACATTGTGACAATCAAAGTTGTGTGAAGCTTTCAGAAAATCTTGTTTTCCATGATAGGTTGAAGCACATTGACATTGAATAACACTATATCTGAGAAATGGTACAAAAGGGAGCAGTAAGGCTCCAATACATTTCTACAAATGAGCAAGTTGCTGACATTCTCACAAAGTCTCTGTCTCAGATGAAGTTTGTATACCTCAGGGACAAGCTTGGAGTGGTTGAGAATGTTTCCCCCATTGAGAGGGAGTGTTGATGTTGTAGCACCATGACAAACATTCTCTCGAGGTCAAGGGTATTGACGTGTGCCATGTAATGTGGCTAGGGAGAATGGCCCAAATAGCATCAGGACTCGGAGTGCTCCCCCAGTTAGAAGGTTTTGACCATATTGCCAAGGGTTACTTGGCTAGTGGGTAGAGTGAGTGCCTCAAAACATCAGACAAGTATTTTTATGATTCAAGTGCCATGTGACGACATGGAGGAATGGTCTCTTGGGCACCCTAAAACACTATAAAAAGACACATTTCAACTTCTTATTTTCACACACATTCGTCACTCACATATTTCTCTCTCTCACATGTGGGAAGTAATCTGAGGAAGAGGCCAAAGTTTCTAAGAAGAAGACTTTTCTGAGTGTAATTGCTTAATGATATTTGGGTTTTGCTAAAGTAATATCATATCATTGGCAGTAATTATCATTTGCAGAAAATTGTGTTTGTCTAATTATCACTAGAAAATCAACAAGCATTTCATTCTTCCAGTCAACATTATGGCTGTCCCCAGTTTAGACTCTTCCTAGATTGAAAAAAAATGCACAAAGGAATTACTTTCAGAAAGAAAATGGATCCAAGTGGGTGCACAGAGTGCGATGGTCTCTGCACCCCCCCCTACCCCCAACCAAAAAATGAAAAAAAAAAGATTATGAGCCCTCTTACATGTGTCGTTAGGAAACAATTTCCTCGTGTTTAAAAAGCTATAATGATTTCCTACATAAAAATAAATGTTGAACTTTTGAAAAGTAAATTTGAACTTGTTGAGTGGAAAGGGGAAGTTTGGGACAAGCCAAACTTAACAGGCCTAATCCACATATCATTCTGCACCCAGCTCAAGCTAAAGCTTGATCTCAAATCACACTTAGAATATGCATATACAGGTGGGCACATGCTTCCGTGATCGGTGGACAAGCTAGAGGTGATTTGAAGGAAGGTTTGAGATAGACTAAGTGACAACATGCAAGTGTAGGCTTGTTATTCTGCAGTCTAGTTGAGCTAAAAAAAGGCCACAAATTTACACACGATTCCATTGTGGCTTCAGTGGATTGCTAGGGATAGAATTGCAGATAGACGATACTCAAAGTCAAACGACACAAACGAGCTACTTTTGCACATGGGACTTGATCAACTATGAAATACGCCTTAATGGTGACAATAAAAATATCGTTTTTAGAACTTGCAGTAAAAATGTCCATACAGTAGGTATAATGAGCTACACACTGTTGTTGTTGACCTATCTTTCCTGATCATAAGTAAGACATGCCCTCAAACAATCTCATGAAGGAGAAGTTCCTTTTCGGATTGTCAAGTATGGGAAATGAAAGACCCTTTTCACCAACCTCTTTGGAATGGGAGGAGTAAGAATTTTCAGCTCGTCCTTGAGCACAATTGTTCAAAAATGGGGAGTCAACTCCTTGGCTCTGGTATTGTGTAAACAATATAAATTAGACATTGGGATCAAAAAAGTTTCCACACGATTTTAGGAAGGTAACATAATTATGCAAATATGCAGTTCAGTTTCACGCGATGATTACAATGGGGTACAAGACCCCTTTGAAGTAGATTTACGTTGACTATGTCTAATCGTAAAAGACTTGATCTTTTTGGTCTCCATCAATAATAATACATTTATGATAAATCACTTCAATATACATTAATGATGAAATGGCAATGAACTATATATATATATATATAAGACCCCTTTTGAAGTAGATTTACGTTGACTAGGTCTCATCCTAAAATACTTTATCTTTTTGGTCTTCCATCAATAATAATACATTTATGATAAATCACTTCAATATACATTAATGATGAAATGGCAATGAAATATATATATATATAGTAGTTTATTGTGTTTAGGTTGGGTTATACTTGCATGGCACGAAGTCGATTCTGACTGCTATCACTATAATCTATAGTTGCACCGCACACCCCTTAGCACGGCACATGGGCTAGGTGAGGTTTGAATTGAATTGACGGCATTGCAAAGAGTGCTTTAAAAGTACATTATATTGACAACTCATCTACACCCCTCTGGCTAATCTCTAGGTGCACGGCACATGGGCTAGGCGAGGTTTGAATTGAATTGACGACATTGCAAAGAGTGCTTTAACAGTACATTCTATTGACAACTCATCTACACCCCTGGGGCAAGTCAAGATTATATATTAACATTGATATGTTCTCACATTGAAGTAAGAATTGGGGGTTCATTTTACCCCTTTTTCCATTGTTTTTGTGTAAAAGAGTGAGGACTTTGATTCGGCACCAGACTGGGAAATAGCAAGACGATTATTTGATGTTGTTTTAATTTTATATTTCAATTTAGTTTTAAAAACACAATTTTATGCATTTTTCTATTGCTCAGTTTTTCTTTTTTTCTTTCTGATTTTGATGAGTTTTAAATTTTCCTGAAGTAATCGATTTTGGACCATGGCCGACTCATTGCTGAGTCCGGGTTATGTACTCACCCAAAGCCTTAAATCTGGGCCTATTGTTTGAATCTTCTGTTTCCATCCTAGATTATGTTATATGCATTTCTATGGGGATTTCCTTTTCTTTACATAATTTTAAAATGTTACGAGTTTCACAGTTATTCCTTGCCACCTTATTGCTGTGTTTATGGTGCTAATGAATTTCATTATTTTCACGATTATGCAGCCTAGGAGAGCTGATCTGGATATGAATCAGCATGTGAATAATGTGACATACATCGGATGGGTTCTGGAGGTTTGTATTGTCTTTATATGGTTTTTGGGTCACTGGTTTGCATGTCCATGGTTTGAAGATCTGGTATGAGTGCAACTTAGCAAATTCTACATGCCCTTTTAGATATGTTTCCCCACCCTTGGAAATGATCCCCTCCCCCCTCCCCTCTCCCCTGTCTTCTCCCCCCCCCCCCCCAATACACACGGTTATTTGCTGTAGCTATCATGTTTCTGTAGCCATGGAACTTGTCGAAGTTGTGAATTAATGCAAACGCGTTTCTCCTTCTCTGCTATATGAAATTATGATGGTCATTTTCCCTTTGCATGATTTCTTTTGTTTAATAAGTGCTAACTTCTTTTACATGTCCATGACAGAGCATGCCACAAGAAGTTTTAGATACGCATGAGCTAGAAATGATAACTCTTGATTATAGGCGAGAATGCAGCAAAGATGACATTGTTGAGTCTTTGACAAGTTTACTATCTGAACCATCCGATAGTAGTGCAGTTGAAAATGGTACTTTTCAATCTAATGGAAATGCAACGTCCACAAATGGAGCTGCAACAATTAGTCCTGGCAGTCTCTCATCGAATAATAGGGGCTTTGAATTCTTACATATGCTAAGATTGGCGGAGAGTGGTTTCGAGATTAATAGAGGTCGAACTGAATGGAGGAGGAAACTCGCTAGATAGTCAGAAAGACCGATTTTAAGGTCAGATCTCCATTGGCCGTTGCGTGTGAAAAGTTTAAAATTCTATTGTCTTTGTTAAATAACTCGTGTTCAATGGATTAGAAGTTTTCATGCTTTTAGCTTTTAGGAAATAGCTTTGAGTTTCCTCACATGGCCTCTACATTACAGAGTGCTTGTGAAGCTTCGCAAGGGCTGCTAAACGTTGGCAGGACTATAAATGCTTCTGGTGTGCAACTTCATTATTTTATTGCGAGTATCACTTCTGTGGGGTATAGATATGATGGACTATTAGCATTTAGGTAGGAAATGCTTTGAGAAATCTTCCAGTCCTTCTATACGCGTGTATGGAGATTGTTATTGAGTTGGAAGTTTTGAACTGTACTTTAGAAAACACTCTGAAAACATCCATAATGTTATTTGTATTGTTGAACAACCTTTTTCAGGGATTAAGAGCCAGCTTTGGTCCGTTTTAAGTTGGGGTGATATGATATATGTTATCGTTTTTCTGTAAAGTTGTATGTACTATGGATTGCCATAAAGAATCGTAACCTTACTGCGTTGGATAGATTTACTTCATAATTTGTGCTCAGCCAAAAAGGTTAAAAGGAATGCATCGCAGGCAAGCTCACGAATGCTTTCAGGGTGAATGCTATATAATTAATTAGTTTAGAAAATTCTTGTTTCAATATGAGTTGGAATCACTGCTTCGAATTTGTAGTGTTCTGTGTCTTTCAATTGCTTAACATTGCTATTTTTATTGTTCGAGGATTTGATAGGGAATTGATGGATCTTTGAGTTTCTTCAAGAATCATATCTCATTGCAGTTGGATAAGTTTGTTGATGTTATCTTACTACTATCAATTCCAGTTCATATTTTCTGCTTGTATTATTTTGTAATTTCTTTTCACAGAGGGTTAAATATTTCATCTAATTATGTCTGCTTTCAACAATGCAGTAAGGGATAAGGGATTTGCAAAGGGATTTTCACAGGGGTTAAATATTTCATCTAATTATGTCTGCTTTCAACAATTGCAGAATTGAAACTTTTTTTTTCTCTTTTTTCTTTTTTTGCTTCTTCTTCTATAGTTTTCTCTTTTATTGTCTTAGTAAGCTGCATGGACTGGGAGTTGGGAGCAACAATATATTAAATCATGTATGTCTTTCGACCTCTGGTTAATTTGAAGATTTTTGGAAGCGATAAAGCAATTTTGGACGTTTTCAGCCTTATTCAGAAGGATTGTCTCCAGCATTATTGATTTAAATTCCCATTAATTTGACATTAGGAAAATTGACAATAAAAATGCTGTACATCTTACCTGTATATCTCTAATTCTTTTCTTCTCAGTTTCAACTTTTACAGTTATATTGAAGCTTGAAGTACATTCACAACCGTCTTGTTAATTATTGTTCATTCACGACCATCTTATTAATTATTGTTATATGAGCCTTTTGCTTCCTAATACCGTTGCCATAGTAGGGCTAGAATAATGTGGTGGACAAAGGTGCCTCCTGGGTAGGACTAAATTTCCCTTTTGTTTCTTAATTCCTTTACCATAGTAGCGCTAGAATAATGTGGTGGACAAAGGTGCCTACGGGGTAGGACTAAATCATAGTAAACTAAAATAATATGGTGGACAAAGGTTCCTTTAGCAAGACCAGAATAAGGTGGCGGCCAAAGGTGGAAGGTTGTGGTGGACAAAGGTTCCTTCACATAGCAAGACCAAAATAATGCGACGGACAAAGGTGGTCCTATTCTAGAGGACTAGAATAACGTGGCGTGGTGGGCAAAGGGTGATTCTAGGGTAGAACTAGAATATGAGCAGAACTAAGAGCACTAAAATAATGTGGCGGGAAAAGGTGATTCCAGGGTAGAACTAGAATCATGTGATGGAAATAGTAGTAGTAGTTGTGTTTTTTTTTTTATAATTAAATTGAGGATGAAGATTCAATTGTTTTTCAGGAGATTTATGGTTTTAATTTTTTGAAAATTTAGTATTAGGAGCGAAGTTACTAGAGTTTGAAAAACATGGTAAGGTAGAGTTTGAAAAACATGGTAGGGTTGACTTTGAAAACATGGGAAGATAGAGTTTGAAAAACATGGTACGATTGACTATGGTGAAAATTTAGAAAAAACAATTTTTTATTGAAAAATTCATATTCACTATTATGCAAATTCCATTACCTACATGTTCATATTTTCATGAAATTTCACTTTTTAGGATGGAAATCAAAATAATCAAATTAAATTGGATGAAATTTCACTTTTTAGGATGGAAATCAAAATAATCAAATTAAATTTGATTCAAGGCAAAAGATTTGAGTTTAAATCTAATAATAAAAAAATGAATAACCATTTTCATTTATATTAGATGTCCATATAATACAAAAATAAAACTCATATTCAAAATTTTGTGAATACGTTATCTCCACTAAAAGTGAATGCTTGCCACATGATTATTCCAAAAAAATATCGTGATTATTCCAAAAAAATAATAAGTAATATGAATGTATCTCCAAAATTCATATATACACTGAAATGATTTTTAAGCATCTATCTGATAGGTTGTCCGAGTTGATGATTTGTGATATTTTTTCCCTAGTGTTTTATCAACAAATTAGGCTACTAAGAATTTGATAGCTTGTCTATTGATTTTTAAGCATCTATCTGATAGCTTGTCCGAGTTGGTGATTGTGATATCTTTTCCCTAATGTTTTATAAACAAATTAGGCTACTAAATTAGAATTTGATAGCTTGTCCGAAATGGTGATTGTGATATTTTTTTTCCCTTGCGACTTTAGGCTACGAAGTTGGGATTTTTATTATTTTAGTAAATAAAATTCACTACAATTATAATTATTTTAGTAAATAAAATTCACTACAATTATAATAAAATTATTTTAGTAAATAAAATTCACTACAATTATAATAATTGTAATAAAGCATGTAACAAGATTTTTAAGCATTTATCTGATAGTTTGTCAGAGTTGGCGAGCATCTATTTGATAGCTTGTGAGAGTTGGCGCGAGCATCTATCTGATAGCTTGTGAGAGTGGGCAATTGGGATATTTTTCCATAATGTTTTTCCATAATGCCCTATCAACAAATTAGGGCACTAAGTTGGAATTTGTATTATTTTTAGCAAATAAAATTCACTACAATTCTATTAAGCGTGTAACCAATTTTGTGTAATTTTTTATTATAGAAAAAGTAATTAAAAAAATGCCTCATCCATTTGAATTTTTTTTTTACTTATTATCATAATAATAACCTAAATCATTTTATTTTTTATTTTTATTTATCTTTTAATATAGATAAATAATTTAAATATTTAATATAACAAATATATATATTACATTGTAATTTTTTTTATATTAAAGTTTAATAATATTTTACATTAAAGGTTATAACCCTTAATATTTATTCATTGGGAACTTGTATAACTTGTATATATATCTAAAATAATAGTTCATGTTAAAATTAAAAAGGATCATTATTATGTATTAATGATTGAAGTTTTTAAATGTTGATTTTTATAGGCTATTTAATAATGATTGATTTTTTATGAAAATGTATTGTTGCAACATTTTTAGTTTTCTAGAGAGATAATTTATTATAAAGATGAAATAATCTTTAAAAATTTAATTGAAAGATCATAAATAATATATAATGATTGAAGTTTTTAAATGTTGATTTTTATAGGCTATTTAATAGTGATTATTTTTTATGAAAATGTATTGTCATAACATTTTTAGTTTTCTAGAGAAGGATAATATATTATAAAAATGATTAATCTTTAAAAATTTAATTGAAAGATTTTAAATAAATTGTTTTTCTAGTAAATAATATACTATATTATCATATCAACTTTTGCTTATTAACAGGTAAACTGTAAACTATAAACCATTAAATATAGTTGATTTCTATAAACTATATTTAATGGTGATTAATTTGTGTGAGAAATGCATTGTTGTAAATTCATAGTCTTGTAGGGAAAAATAATATATTATTAAAGTAATATTAAATGTTGGTTTTTATATACCATTTAATGGTGATCTTTTTAATGGGAGAAATGCATTGTTGTAACATTCTTAATCTTGTAGGGAAAGATAATATATAACTTTTGTTAAAAAGGCATAGAAAATTATAAATATAGATATTTAAGTTTAGTTAAGGATTTTGAATAAATTGTGTTTTTAGCTAATAATATACAATGTTATCATATAAACATTTACTTAACTTACTAATAGGAAAATTGCAAACTAAAATTATTAATGCCAATAAGATCATATCATTTAAATAAAGATATAACTTAGTTAAATTGTTGGAGGAGGAGTATTGCCAATGAATGATTTCAAAAAGTCAATAAAATTGTAACTTATGTTCAACAATGTCAAGAAATAGCAATAATAAGGTAAAACCAAAATTGGGATGACCTTGTTCTACTAAAATAATTTTGGAGCTCTTTGTATAACATGATCATAGGTCGTTACTATGAAAATATAGAACAATATGGGGCTTCAATGACACCCAACATCATTGGGTTTCCTCAATCACAAAAGTTTAAGAGGGTCCCTCATGTTCTATGTTGTGGTTGAATTGAAATTGACACTTGAGTTGTTGAATTTTACAAATGGTAATAAAAACATTATTTTTAGCTTACCTAAGTTGTTATTGATGATAGCTTGCCGATGCATCATCGTATATAAAAGATTATCAGATACCAAGTCTCTTTCAAGGAAATTTGTCCAAATTTCCATGATAAAAAAATTGGGGAATATGGAAATGGGATTAAAACTATAGATTAGTGTTCTTAAATAACTTTGAGATACAAATATTTTTGGTGTTGGTACCCTCAACTGGTATCAATTGTGATTTGATTGTATTGAGCATATACTAGATTTGTTTTTGTTCATGGAGGGGCTAAAGTGATAGTTCGAGGGAGGACTTAGGATAATTCTAGTTTATTTGAGAATGTAAAAACGCTTTAAAATAGTGAAATAATATGTCGATATTATAAACCATCAATCTTAATGACAAATTCATATCCTTTAATTTTACAAACAAAGATACTATTCATATGGCCCTTTTAATAGTTATAACAACTTGGGGTATAATTTGATGACATATTATTGGTCATTTTTTCACATTCAAGCAAATGTACTTGAACCCAGATCTATCATCATCCATTTACACCTTCCAAACATCCCTACAAAGCCAAAAGCATTCTCTTTCCAGAAGTTATAAGAATCTTGTATTACATTGGTTGAAAACCCTAATTTAAGACCTCATCACACTTACTCTCTTGACAAACTGTGATGGTGCAGACCGCATACATGGAACTTGTGTTGGTCGATGCAGGTCTCTCTTATAGAAATTGTGATGACACCTGGAAATGGGAAAAAATAAAAAATAATTTCGAAGTTTCTCTCTAGAAACTTCGGGAATGGATATCGAGCTCCTACTAATGATGTCCTATCTCTTATCTCTTAGAACTTACCTCTTTCTAAAGTGGATCTAAGCCATAGTATGGTAAATCCAAAGCTACCTCATTTACCCTATAAATGCCACATTTGACTTAGAGTCTGGGTTAGCTTTTGGAGAGTGATTATGCCTTTAAACTGCTCATTTGTGTCTAGAGGTCGATGATCCATCCTTGTACTTTAGGTGTGATTGAAGACTTACCATTGTGGCAAAGGAAGGACATGATAGTTGGGAGAGATTCACAAAGTGAAGGCCTACAAGGGTTGTAAACTTTTCCTGCTATTATTAATATAAAAGTGCATTGTTTCTCGTATACATTATGTCTTGATTATGCATATGTAGAACATGAATCCTTGACTTTTTATTTAGAGCTGTTTGTATATGTTATCTTGTATATTTTGTTCTCTTGCTTGTTTTGGATGAATACTTGGTTCCACTTTTAGAAATTGGAGTTGGAGTTGGAGCTAACAAGTAATGAGAAGAAGGAAGCTTGCATTGAATTCCAAATAAGTTTCCTTTTCATATTTCAAACATCTCTAAGGAAAAACATTGTATTTTTGTCTTGGTTGTTTCTAGGCTAAGCCATTAGGTCTAGGGAGATTGCTTCTGTCTACAGAAGGAATTTATCCATAAATCAACTTGGTGACTCCACCAGGGAACAAGATGTTCTTTAGTGGTTTTCTTTTTCATGGCCCTTTAGACCTCTATAGTCAACCTTTTTCGTCTTGTTCAAACTGTCATTGGACTTAGGAAAGTTTAGTTTCGAGCTTAGTTAGGGTTTTTCTTTCATTTTTAAGCGAATTTGATCCATCACATTTGTCCTTTTGAGACAATGCGTATCATCATAGTCTCCTTGTTTAGTAAGTGTGATGACTCGCACTGGTTTTCATATACTACCTGTAATGATCCTTGAAAAACGAAAAGTTACATTTCGCTACCTTGCTCCGAATTCTGTTTTGCTTACAGTGTCTTCCCGAGTCTATGGTTTGTCCAAAGTCTCTTTAAAG
The DNA here is from genome assembly GCA_031772625.1 of Pinus tabuliformis. Lineage (NCBI taxonomy): Eukaryota > Viridiplantae > Streptophyta > Pinopsida > Pinales > Pinaceae > Pinus > Pinus tabuliformis. The sequence continues at coordinate 268,546,079 of CM062820.1, forward strand.
CCAACAATTTGTGTGAAATTTAGTGTGATTGCCTTTTTCATAAGCGATTTCTTGTTTTTGCTTCTTCTTGTCAATTAGGGTTTTTATCATTTGACTTAGTTATTGATTTGTTAAAGGACTTTCATATTACGGGTTCAATCTGTTTGAATTCATTCCGACTCAATAATCTAGTCATATTTTCATTTTTCTTTACATTGAAAATTGAAAGAAAAAGAAAAGAAAAGTTTCATTTTCTCATGCATTAGGGCTTTGAACTTTTGAATTGGAATAGTAAATTTGAAGATCTTGTTTGGAAGTTGTTGTTTTTTGCATCATTGTTTGAAACTCCTTCCCTTTTTTAGTTAGATCTTCATCGAATGAAAAGAGTGCTTTCTCATGCTAGTTGCATTCTAGGAGTTCAGGCGAATTCGTTTCAATCATTAAAACCAAAAATATAATCAAGATAAGCATTATAATTTAGTAATGAATCTAAGGAGCATTTGAAACATTAAAAACACATTTAGTGGTATAGGCTAGAAGATGTGTTCCGACGTCTTTAAACGTAGGAGCTATCATTATTTGTCTATGTTACATTTTGTGGGTGGTTGATATTACATGTACTTTCGAGTATATAGAATCGTTCTTCCACATACCCTCGGGTATATTGGAATATCATTCCACGTATGAGGAGTATATAGGTGTGCTTCCCATCGTACATGATGCATTAGACAACACTACTACGGAATGCGCTTCCACGTACCCTCAGGTATATATAAAAAGTCCCCATTAGGTTGCAAACCAACCCTAAGTAACTGAGTCAACCACCTTGTTATTGTGATACACCGAACACAACATTCATGGAGATTTCCTGCATGTACTTAACGATATATTTCACTTCGCAACAACTTAGTAAGCCCTTCATACCTAGTGACCCTTGTTGTTGTTTCTTTGATTGAATTCTCAATTTTTACTCCTTAGTAGACCTTAGGTTGAGTATGATGGAAACAATTATATAGTCTGTCAGTCAAGGAAACCCCTCTGACAGGAATCCTAGTCTTTTTCCTTCTTTTGGAAATATTGGTTCCCCTTACATGACTATGTTGTCACTTCTTGGATTCATGATAGGTTTACCAGTATGGCTGTTTTCAACCTCCTTGGTTTCGAATGTCCTAGCTACTTCACAAGAAATTTCTCCACCTGAACAATACCAACCTCAAGTTGACCCTTTGCCTTCTTCGCCCATTGTTCATTCTTCTCTTTCTTCTTCTTCGCCTAGTGAGAGTCTTGATGCCAGTAACCAGGAGGCTAAGAAGAAGAAGAAAATGAAGAAGAAGAAGAAGAATCGAAATAATCAAGAGGGAAACCAAGCAATCGTTGCTATGAATGTAGCTAATGTCGAGAAATATTCCACCAAGCCTCGTTAATTAAATTCCCTTGCAATCTTTGTAAGGGTGACCACCTTCTTAGAGATTGTCTTGGCATTTCCCAAGTATTAGAAGTGTGGTCCACATGCTCACATCAACCCTTGTCGTCAGCCTCTAGAGACCATGCTGGGGACAAATCATCAACTAGTGATAATAAGGTTCCTGGGAAAAAGGGAAAAGTTAGGTTTCCCTATAGGTTATGTGAAGGGAGTCATCAAACTCACCTTTGCCATCATATGGATGAAGCATCCAAATTGTTGGAAACCTTACTGTTTCTCTGCAACAACTTCAAACTGGTTACTGTAAGTTTCCCCCGATCCTCCATTAGTTGATGAAGTGGTTGCTCTGATTCCATCTTCAGAAAATCCCACTCTCCTTGAGCATGAATCCCATTAGTATTTTTCCAACCAACCATTGGTTAAGAAGGTGGTCCACTCGATTCCATCTTCAGTGGATCGTACTCTCCCTTTAGAGAGTGAAGTTAATAATGCTCAGGTTCTTGGCATTTTCTTGCTCAAAAGGATTTAAAATCTATCAAATGGATGTAAAATCAGCATTTTTGAATGGGAAAGCTCTGATACCAATTGTTGGAAATACTGAGAGGAGGGGTGAATCAGTGTTTATTTTCAATTGTTATTTTTACCAGTTAAATTATTTACATTTAGAACACAAAATGAATAGTAGGAATAAATGCTTTTATTAATATAATCCTTACAATAAATCAGGTACAATATATATAAGGCTCCAATCTGTTGCCAAGCACCAACTTGGTCATTTGTGAGGCTCCAACCTCTAAGGCTCCAACCCTATCTTCTCAAGGCACCAACATTGTGTTTAAGAGCACCAACTTCAAGAACACCAATCCTTCCAATTCTGAGGCACCAACCCCAAGGGCTTTGACCCTATAGTTTTGCTTTGTCAAGAAATATTTTGATTGTATTACACTTCTCTCAAACTCTTCTTCACTATGTTCTGTCAATCTACAACTTCACTGCTACATCAATGACAACCTGTCTTCATATGAAGGAGTCTTCACCATTCTTTATAATGCCCACACAGAGTCTGCAAAGTTAGCTTATGATGATTTCAAATAGCCATCATGATCTCCAATAATGTCTCCAAGATTGTTGTGGTAACTGTTTCGGGAGTGACTTCTTCTTATTGTCGCGATATCTTACTTCCAAGAAACAAATTCACAATCACTTCAATGCTGGTGCTCTCTACTTCTCCATTCAAACGATGACAAATGAAACTTTATTTCCTTTCACAGAACTGTTCTTCAAAATTGTGTTTTGTACTTCTTCCACCAAATCAATTTATCATAGGTGTGAGACTTTTTAAAGATTAACCTAATCAACAAAATGTTTTTACCTTCGTCTTCTGCTGGCCCTTCAGCTTCCTCTGCACTCACTTGATCTTCAACGTTCTTTCTACTGTTCACTCAACCTTTGGCTTCCTTTCTTATGCTAATTCACGTTCATGCATTGTGAACTATCCTTCTTCTCCACATGGAGGTCCCACATGCCACATCATCACCTTTAATTCCACAGTATCACAAGTTTCAAAGGGATGTTAAAACCTCTGATTGCAATAGAGTTGTGGACCCGATGGATTCATTAAAAAAAATCATTTAATATCACATCCATTCCATTGGAAGACAGAGCATGTGAACACTTGTAAAACCACCGATTTTTTATGAAATTGCAATTGCGATACTGAGAGGGGGGTTGAATGGAGATTTCTTTTCAATTGTTATTTTTACCAGTTAAATTATTTATATTTAGAACACAAAATGAACAATAGGAATAAATGCTTTTATTAATATAAGTTTTACAATAAATCAGGGACAATATATATAAGGCTCCAATCTATTGCCAAGCACCAAATTGGTCATTTGTGAGGTTCCAACCTCTAGGGCTCCAACCCTATCTTCTCAAGGCACCAACCTTGTGTTTAGGAGCACCAACTCCAAGGACACCAATCCTTCCATTTCTGAGGCACCAACTCCAAGGGTTTCGACCTTATAGTTTTGCTTCGTCAAGAAATATTTTGATTGTATTACACTGCTCTCAAACTCTTCTTCACTGTGTTCTGTCAATCTACAGTTTCACTGCTACATCAATGACAACCTATCTTCATATGAAAGAGTCTTCACAATTATTCATATTGCCCACACAGAGTCTGCAAAGTTAGCTTATGATGATTTCAAATAGCCATCATGATCTCCAATAATGTCTCCAAGATTGTTGCGGTAATTGTTTCGGGAGTGACTGCTTCTTATTTTCGCGATATCTTACTTCCAAGAAAAAAAACTTACAATCACTTCAATGCTGGTGCTGTCTACTGCTCCCTTCAAACAATGGCAGATGAAACTTTATTTCTTTTCACAGAATTGTTCTTCAAAATTGCGTTTTGTACTTCTTCCATTAAATCAATTTATCACAAGTCTAAGCCTTTTTAAAGATTAACCCAATCAACAAAATGTTTTTACCTTCGTCTTCCGCTATCCCTTTGGCTTCCTCTACGCTCACTTGAACTTCAGCTTCTTTCTACCGTTCGCTCGACCTTTGGCTTCCTTTCTTATGATAATTCATGTTCACGAGTTGTGAATTGTCCTTCTTATCCACATGGAGGTCCCACATGCCACGTCATCACCTTTAATCCCGTAATCGCAATTTCATAAAAAATTGGAGGTTTTACAAGTGTGCACATGCTCTGTCTTCTGATGGAGTGGATGCGATATTAAATGCACTATTTTTAATGAATCCATGGGGTCCACAACTCTATTGCAATCAGAGTTTTTAACATCCTTTGAAACTTGCGATACTGTGGATGCGATATTACATTAAACAGTGGTTAATAAATCCGTCGGTTCCACAGCCTTACCGCAATCAATGGTTTGCGGGACTTTGACTGACACATGTATTAAAAAAAACCTTAACCTCTGCAGTTGACCGTGATCTAAGGGTTGACTATGAGATCGACGACGAGGATTGAGTGCGGGACTTCAGCCACGATCAAGGAAGTCCGTACTTTCCTACCCCCGCTCTTCCGATAGCTGTTACTCCTATGACTTCTCTTCACTCTTCCGCTCTTCCGATAGTTTTCTTCTTTACTCCTTTGTTATCGCTGTTTCTCTTTGTTCTTTTGATAAACTCTTCATCTTACTCTTTGGCTTCTTGCTCTTATTGCTTCACGGATCCACTGCTTCTATTCTGTCTGTATATATATATATATATATATATATATATATATATATATATATATATATATGTATGTCTATATATATATATATATATATATATATATATATATATGTATGTCTATATATATATATATATATATATGTATGTATATATATATATTCAATCCACTTGGGTCCTCCATCTCATCATACCATCATATATCAAACGTTCATCACTATGAGCATTATGATCAATGGGCAATCATGTATCAAAGAATTTGCCATCACAAACACTGCTATATTGACATCAATGACAACTTATATTAACAGATGAAGTGGTTGCTCTGATTCCATCTTCAGTCGATCGTACTCTCCCCTTAGAGAGTGAAGTTAATAATGCTCAGGTTCTTCTTGTTACTTCAGATCCCACCGAACAAGGGGCATTTCTCCCGTTCTCACGAAACCCCCTCCAAGTAATCATGCCATTGCCTTTGATTGGAATCAATTGACAGAGCCTCGTCTCCCTTCTTACATGCCTTTCCAAATCATGGTGAATTATTGTGATAATAACATATATCACACTGTTATAGATGAGGGTGATTCTATTAGGATTATATCCTCAACTTCTTGGCAAGCTTTAGGTTCCCCACAACTTGTGTTCATTACTTAGAATCCGTTGGATTTTAATAAAAGAACCAATGAACCTTTAGGGATCTATTACCTTAGAAGGAAAAACTATCTATATTGATGTTACAGTTGTCCAACGCCCCTTGGATTTCAATTTTCTCCTTGGGTGAGACTATGTTTATGCCATGAACGTTGTCGTGTCCACACTCTTTTGAGTGATGTCTTTCTTGCATGATGGAAAAATTGTGACTATTGACCAACTTTCATTTGTTGGTCCTGATTTGACTACCAACCATCCAAATTCCCTAAATGTTCCTAATATGCAAGTGGTATCCCCCTCGCCACAAGTTAATTATGTGGCAACTTGTTCCATGCTTGCACCTACCGATGAAGAAGAGCCTATTGTTTTCTCAACTTCTTTTAACCTAGATCCAGTAGGTGATATGGTAAATTATTTACTGGGAGCATTGGAGCCTAATCTTCCTACCCCTATTGGATCCCTTGATATGTATTCCTTCCAGAGCATTGTTCTTCCATATGATGAAAACCTCTTGGAAGCCATGATCAAGCCCTTGATATGTATTCCTTCCAGAGCCTTGGCCTCTTGGGAGCCATGATCAAGGTAAATACCTATGAGCATAATTATTTTACTGTGTCAAGCTCGTTAAAAAATGAAACAAGTCACCACAAGCATAGTTTCTTCTATGTTTCAAGCTCACATAAAAATGAAACAAACCTTTGAGAATGGTTCTTTTCCTGTGTCAATCTCGTTAAAAAATGAAACAGATCCTCCTCTAATTGATTCGAGTATTTGACTATATCTCGTAAATGTTGAGTTGAGTCTTTTACTTGATCTCAGAGATTAACCTTCATTTCATCCACCCATATCACATGATCCTCCTCTTTCCTTCCCATTAAACATATTTCTATCAGTAACCAATAGTCTATCTGAGTCCATGAGAAGAGTTGGAAGACAAAATGACGCTGGGGGGTCATGCCTCTACCATTATGCTGGGGGAAATGTACTTATCTCAAGCATAGTTTTTCTTCGTTTCAAGATTGTCTAAAAATGAAACCTATTCCTAGCTTAGTCTTTGTTCTTTCTTGTGCTCCTAAATACATGAGAATACATTACTGAGCTTAGTGTTTGTTCCTTCTCATTTTTGTAAATATATGGTAATACATTACCAAGCTTAGTTTTTGTTCCTTATCATGCTCATAAATGCATGAGAATAAGTTACTGAGGATATTTTTATCACTTTTTCCGGGCTCATTATAACTTACGAAAAAGGAACCCCCTTGCAGTCCTCTTTAAGCTCTTTTTTGACTCCCAAAGCATGAAAAGATTGCCGAACACTTGTATCTTTTGCACTCGTTAAAGTAAATGAAAGTACATCTGCATAGTATAAGTTCAAGCCTTTTATAGACTGGATTGACTATTTACGAAAAATAAATACTTTAGTTAAACATGACTAAAAGGTTCTCGTGTATTATTTTATGCTTTTTTGGGCCCAAAAGACTAAATTTACGAAAATGAACCTTTTGGAGTTTTCTTTTTTGCCTCTTTTTCGAACTCTCTAAATATGAAAAAGAAGTCGAGTTATACCTTCACTGGACTCGCAAACCTTAAGTAATGTAGGACTCATCAAACATGACAAGACCGAACCACTCCTTCCTAGGATTCGTTAAAAATATTCGGAAGGATTCATTCAAAGGATGAACTTACAAACCAAGCACATGTTATCTTCCTCAAGCTTGTAAAAAATAAAGAGGTACTTGCCATAAATGGTGGGGTAATTGGAGAAACATTACATGAAACTTGTTTATGGCAGTGAGTCACTCTTGAACACGACACTTTTTCACCTCTGTGACTCTTTTGGGTTGGGGAGTCCAGTTGTTTCTCTATTGATCACACCTCATTGAAAGCCTTCATAATGGGTCTTTAAGTCAATGCTGCAAATTTCATATAACTGTTGTCGATATGTTCAAGAGAAGTCCACCCTTAGTTGACATCTGCTACAATACCTTTAGCCTTCCTTCATGTCTGTTGCCGCTGAACAAGCTCAGAGTCATGATATTCTGTCTCAAATGTTGATACATGTTTTGTGTCATTGACGGGGGATACATTAAGGATTTTTTACAATGAGTCTTATCGACATCAACATATTATCTTAGGAAGTTGACCTAGAAACTCCTTTTAGTGCCTTGGAACTTGCATTTCTCAATGGAAAGTTTCCTCACTTTTAGTGCTAAGTTCTCATTATTTGTGTTCAACCAAAATATTTTGTGGGGTGTTCAACTTCAACTCATCTATTCACACCTCATAGATTTCACTTAGTACCTTTAGGACTATTTTCATTACTGGTGGTTCCTCTCGCATCTGTTAATGACTTTCATCATTGGTTGGTAATTAAATGGTCAAGCTTCCACGTACCTTGACTATTTGCCAATTTGGACAGCCACTCGTGCAATTCGCACGGGAAAGAATAGAAGAATATCTCGTGTTTGTATGTGAATAGGTATCTATTCAGCCACTCTTCTTTCGACAGGCGTGGATTCCTGTTCTCCTGAGCTGAAAACGCATGCAGTTTTAGATATATCCACTTTTCAATTTCTTTCTTAGTGGGGAATCACTTATCACACTTTCCTTAAATAGATCTTGGTGTCGACAATGGAACCATTTGTTGTCTTGATGGGCCGCAACCCAGGTTCAAAGTTAGTTGCGCTAAAAAACAAAACCCTAAATTGTTGGCCCTTTCGGCAACAACTCACGTATTGCAAGCTACAATCTCATCCAAAGTAGTATTGGGGGATGACAGAACCAAGTTTCTGCATCGAGAGGTCTATGTGATGGGTTCCTGCGGCTTCTAGGGCTTAGTTTTGTCTTTGAGAACCCTAACCCTTTTGACACAGATAATTACAATAATTCACATAAACAACATCTATACCTTCGCAAAGGTCTTCAAACATTCATAACATCTATAAATTATACTGATCTATTACTTTCACACATTAGATAAGCATTCATTCATATAACTTCAGATACATAGCGAAATTACAAAAACTGCAAAAGTAAATACAAATACACAAATGCACAATCTATGGATCAAAACTGTCTTTATTAGATGTATTCTTTCAAGTACAGACTCTTCTTCCAGGCATCCTCAGCTATAGGGGCCCGCGCACTCAGCTACAGGAGCCTTCCCCTTCGCCTAAGTACAAGAAACTGACTTTCCTGCCTTAGCTTACTCTCCCATACAATGATCTTCTATCAAAATAAGTTACCTCTTAGACTCGCTATGGCCCTTCTATATATATCTTTTGCTTTTACAATACCATGGTCCGCGGACCATGGACAGGTCTCAAAAAGTATTATCTCTTAACAACCTAAGGGACTAAAGCCCCTTTGACTCTTATTACCTTCACGCTCAGCTTCCACAAATTGTGAAGACTTTACAATTATACAAAAAGTAAGTACCAAAACTTGACCCTAGGGGACCCTATCCCAACACCTTCAGATTTTGTTGCCTACTTGATATGCTCAATGTATTCCCTCATCTCTTCGAAGATGATATCTCTACCTTTGATAGCTTCCAGTGATCCAATCGCAGACATCCCATGTTTCTAAATTAAATACTCAAACCCATTGTGCAGTTGGTTATAGGAAGCCATAGTATTAACCGACTAAGCTCCAAGATGTGAGTAATTCTTTAGTTGGAGTATCAACTGAACTTTGTCTATATTTGCGGAAACCTTGTCCTTTTGTTCCAAATGTTGTGGAGAATCTAGATATTTGGTAGCCCACTCCTGCATTTGGTCAACTGCTTTGTTTGCTATCTTCAGGAGTTTCATTACTTATCGCACATTCTTCTGAATGCAAATGAGAGGAGACACCACTTGTTTTATAAGTATCATCTTGTCATACAACCATGCCATGGTGTCCTCCATTGGCCCCAATTATTCCTACATTGTTGACTTCCGTTCTATGGTGTTGAAACTCTGTGATGATAACCGTTGATTCTCTGCCGCGAGGTGTTCTACATTTTACTTTACTGCAACAAATTCTTTCCTCAATATATAATTCTCACTCAAAAGATATTCAAAGTTATCTTGAGCTACAATAGCAAAAGCAATATTTTCTGCCATGACTGCCCTAGGATTCCTTCTGGTGTTAGAGGTTGTCACCTTCTCTATAGTGACTAAGAATAGGTTCTGAGGATCATTGGGAAAGTATCTATGCCTATGTTGCATGATCCTCTTCTTCAGTTGATCAAATGTTACGTTGCATACATCCATGACTCTATCTGATGGTGGGGGTGTGATCCCCATCTTTTTAAATGGAAGATGACCTCCTATAAGAGGATGTTCTTCTGGAGTGCCTGGTTCATCATCCATGGGTTGGATGGTATCCTCTTCCTCAAACTAATCCTCCTCCAACTCTTGAGTCAAATGTTATTCTTCCAGTCTATGCGCTACTTCCTCCTCCTTGGACTGCCTCAACTACTCTTCTTCTATCCTTCTCCTTTCTTCTTATTCTTCTTTTTGCTTTTGCAGAAACTCATCCTGTTTGCTCCTATTTTCTTCTTCTTCTTCTTCTTCCTCTCTCCTCTCTTATTATGCTTGAAATTCTCTTGTTTTTAAAGGATCGACTTTTCATTTCTTATTTCTCTCACCTGTTGAATCACACCTAATCCTTTTCTTAGGAGCCATTTTCCTCACATGAGGATTTATCTCCTCCCCTTCCTATACCTGCTATTTTGGAGTTGGTGGGTCTTAGGGTAAACTAGCCTCCAATCCTAGATGAGCCTTCATGTTCACGATGTACCAGTTCTTTATCTTCTCATCTTCTGTCATGGATATTGATGAGTACCCCATAATGTGACCAATGATTTTACAATGTTGCTTGATAATTCGCTTGGGATCATGATCTGATTTAGAATATTAGTTTGCAGTGCTAAGATCTTCATAAAATTATAAACAAAATGCTTTCATTATGCTTAAGGATTCATGATTTTTTCAAGTGAAATGAAGAGTTTATATGTTAATTTTATGAGAAATTTAACATAAATAAGAGACTGAACAACATCATAAACATGTACAGAACATCAACAAAAACACATTTCAACAGGAATATGATAAAAGAGTTCACCCCTCCTGGGGTACATCTCCTTGGTCCATCTTCCAATGGCTTGGGCCTCTATATTATGCTCAAAAGTGTTAAAATATGTGTTTACAATGCTCAAATGCTTCTGCAACCTGCTCCAATCAGTCAAGAATATCAAAAAATGGTCATCTAGCCTCTTTTTGCATCCAATTTGGTGGAAAACTGAAGAAGTTATGACTTCTCCTAGTTCTCCCAATATTTTCTCCACAAATTGCCCCATTTCCGGTATGATCCTACAAATTAGCCCAAAAAACACACTAACTAGGCGAAAATTTCGTCGTGCGACGGGCCATAATACTTAGGCCGACTGTTTATCACAAATTGCACTCAGTGAGGAAACTAGGGGGCTTTATAGTTTGTGAACACGATGGACGGTGTGTGATTGTGATGTGGCAGTCCCGATGGGAGTATTAACTGCAATTGATAAACATATCGCGTCCGAGATCCTTTCGCAAATTGCAATTCGATAGAGTATTGGCGGTCCATATATGCGGGACTTCCGTTTTTATGCTAAGTGCAATTGCGATCTGTTGTCCATTACATCACAACTCCGGGGCCGATCCCTTAATGCCTTTCCGCTTGTATTTTGCGAAGTGCGATTGCGATCTGCGATCCTTCGCATCGCAACCCTTCCCTGTTCGGGGTTGATTCTTTAATACCTTCCCGCTTGCCTTATCACATTGCACCTTGGCTGTTATGGGGTCGATTTTTAACGCCCACTTGCCTACGACATACGATTGTGATATGCGGGGGCTAATGGCAGCCTACCACTTGGTGCCTCCCCATTCGCTAAAGGGCCTTGCCACATCATCTTTTCCTACCATCTGCCCAAGTCAAACTTGAACTTTGACTTGCTCTAACTTCTTCATACGAGCTCAGATTCGAGTGTCGTTCACACCATTGGAATTAGAATGATGAGATATTCGATCTAAAGCTAAGTTTATCAAGATTCTGACACTTTGATTTTTGAGCCTAATTTTGAGCGCCTGATCACTCCTCTCCATTGGAAGCCTTTTGGACCCCAAAAGAATCACTTTCAATTGTTCAGCAGGTGAGGGTACAATTCCCTCACCTTTCCAACCTTGATCCATTTATCGTTGATTTGGAACTTGTGATCTGCACGATGTTTGTTGTGCCTTGTTGTGTACTTGCCTTTACCCTTTTCAAGCTGTTTTTTCACTGTTTGATGTACCATTTGGAGTCGTTCAATGAAATCTTTGGCTTTGTCCATGTTACTATTAGTGTCAACATCCCTCTTACCAAGATGATACAAAAAATTATGATGCAAATGGTAAATAAATTCCTCCACTTGATTCCTTTGACTCAAGCTTGAATGTACATCTTGAAAGTATGCATTTTTTTGAACATAACTTTCATGTAAAACAAAATAATGCTAAGGAAAGTAGTTATAAAAACTATAGGCCTAGAAAGTAAATCAACAAACTTGTCGCTTATACCTTTATTATACCTTTTGACCGAGTGGAATAGTAGAAGAAAACCTATCCAATGGAAGTGTCGTTTTCACTGCAACTTAAACACTTTATCATTGAAAATTTATGAATGAAAAGAAATGGGCTTACCACATTGCATAAAGACTGCGCCCATGGCATAGTTGCATATATCAACCTGAAACTTAAATGAATTTTTCAATTTTGGAAAAGCAAGTGTAAATGATGAACTGATCTTTTGTTTTAAAGCATCAAATGCCTCTTGTTGTTTGCCACCCCACTGGAAGACCTTTTTCACAACTACCAAAGAATGCAAATGAGCTACTATAGAAGAAAAATTAACAAAATCTCTCCTCCAACATTGGGTTGTTCCCAAAAAACCTCTTATCCAAATGACTATCATGAGCCTTCTTGAGGAAATTGCGAGCAGAACAAAGGCGTCTAGGACTTCACGGGGATGTATAATTCCTCCACCTGTGTCTGCAAGAATGAACTCAATACCACCACAGACTGTTACGATTTTAATCTTGGAGAGGTCTAACTTCAACTCACCTTCTCCATGTTCCACGCAGGCTGCCAAAAATCCCTTGGGAACCTGAACGCGCTTGGAAGAACCAATTTCAAAGCTCAAGTACATCAAAGAAGTTTTATCCAACATATTTTGACATCTTCAGAAACAAATTTTCTTGACATACCACATCAAGTATTTTTTTCTCATACATGACATGTTCATAATGAAATTGTCTGAAAATGAAAATGTCATCCGAGTAGACTATCATGTCTAGAAATGGCTTCATCACATCTTTATTCATATGCATAAAAGTAGTAGGAGCATGGAAAAGACCGAAAATCATAACAAGCCATTCAAAGAAACCTTGCTTGGTTTTAAATGTCGTCTTCCATATATCTCCTTCAATAACTCTACTTTGATGAAAACCACTTCTTGAATCCCATTCAACAAAATGCTTACCATTCTTCTTGGGCATCAAAACAAGAGGTGCACAACATGGTAAAGGAGTACGCCAAATTATTCTTTTATTCAAAAATCCCTAGATTTGCGTCCTAATTTTTGCACTTTCCATCTCTGACATCCTGTACATGCCAATGTCAGGAAGAAGACACTTTTGCTGCAACTGTAACTCACGTTGGATTCCTCTCTTGGGAGGTAATCCCTTTGATTCCTAAAACACCTTATCACATTGGTTAACAACATCATCCAAATCAGTTTTCAGGTTTGAATTACAACCATCAAACGCTTCATAATCAATATCATTCTTGTTCATGAGAAGCACAATATTCTTGCTCGAATTCACCCGTTTTTTCATCTGCCCTGCATTAACAAGCGAAAGATTTGTTTTCTTGCTGTGAGCTCTCACAATATATTCTACTCCATTTTTGAATAAATGAATTTTTTTTCATGTCTATGGAAGATATCTTTTCTGTCATAAAGGTATGGATTGCCCAAAACTATGCCACAGATATCTAATGTCACAACGTCAAGCGCCACTTCATCTATGAATTTTGCAATGATGGCGAATCTCAGTTTACACTTTCTCGTAACCTGCAATTGCGCATTGTCACATACCCATCCAAGTGGATATGGTTTATGATGTGGAACAATTTCCATATTTAAACTTTTGACAATGTTTTCAAAGATAAGATTGGCTTGATAGCCGCTATCGAACAACGTATCAATCTTGTTATGTTTTGAGGTCACCCTTATGTGAAAAATTTCTATTCTCCTCTTTTCATTTGGAGTTTCATTTTTCAAGTCTGAAGAACTAGTGATGGCAATGGATTCTTTTCCTTGAAACCCCAAGGCTGTGATTTTTGTTTCATCACTCGAATCGGATCCGAAATCCTCTTGAATGACGACAACTACCTTTTCTTTTCCTTTGTTGTTGAATTTCTTTGGTTTCATTTTGGGATGAAGCTTCCAACAATTAGCTTCATTGTGACCTTCTATGGAACAATGTTTACATATTGTCTTCTCTCCTTCCTTTTTAATGGATGCATTTTTCTTTCCCTTGAAACCCTTTTCTTTCTCTTTACCCTTCAATGGATTTTTACTACCTTATTCTTGGGTGTTTTTCCCTCTTGCCTCAAGATGAGTGGCTTGCACACACACACATCATCTAGATTATTGGGATTAAACATTAGATAGTATGCCTACGGTAACTGTGTAAACCCCCTATGTACTTCATCAATGTGTTGTGTGATTGCAAATCTACACCTAACATCAAAGACCTTTTTCTGAATTCTTGGGTGTAATCTTGCACATTTTTACCTTTAAGATGTCTAAAGTTATGTCAATTCAAGATGGTTTTCTGCATATAAGCTAGAGGGTAGAATTGTCTTTTGGTTGCAGCAACGAAATCATTCCAAGAAATTGAGATCTTACTGTGTTTTTTAATCTCCTCTTGGGTCTTTGATTCCCACCATACTAGTGCTGCACCCTCCATTCTCAAGGAAGCTAACTGAATCTTTATGTCATCCTCTTGAAGGTTTTGAATCCTGCAATAGACCTCCAATTGACGAATCCAATTATCAAGCTTCTCTGCGTTCACTTCACCATTGTACATGGGCAACTTGAATTTAACATCAAGTTTAAAAAAGGTGATTTACCAATTCCTTTTGAAGTATGATGATGAGTATGAGTAAGGGTTGTGTTAGTGGAAGAGGGTGAAGATGCTTGTGAAGAAGAAGATGAAGAAGATGGTCGAGAGGGTGGAGGATTTTCTCAATTTCCATTATGTCCTTTTCCATTACCTCCTCCTGAAGAGCCTTCTCCTTTGGGAGGTTTGGAACTTTCCCCTTGCAACCTAGTATTCCTCTCTTCATAGAGGACCTTCACCAGCCCTGTCATATCAAATAAACCTTTTTGAAGGTCTTCTCATCTTCTGTCATGTTTGTAGGTTATCCTTCATGAGACATGATCTCGGGAGTCTCAATTGCCACTCGAGGCTGAAATGGTGTTGGAGATTGTGGCAAACTTGTTCTCCTTCCCCTTGAACCAAATTCAGGGCTTCCAACCAACTTTTCTTCACATCTTTTGAGTTTTAACCTTATAAACATGACATAAAATTGTAAACAACTAAATCCTTCTTTCATAAAGCAAACCTAGTGCTCTGATACCAAATTGATATGATTTAGAATATTAGTTTCCAGTGCCAAGATCTTCCTTAGATTATAAACAAAATGCTTTCATTGTTCTTAAGGACTCATGAATTTTTGCAAGTGAAATGAAGAGTATTTATGTTAATTTTATGAGAAATTTAACATAAATAAGACAATAAATAGTAGCATAAACATGTACAGAACATAAAAAAAAACACATTACAACATGAACATGATAAATGAGTTCACCCCTCCTAGGATACGTCTCTTTGGTCCAACTTCCAATGGTTTGGGCCTCTCTATTATGCTCAAAAGTGTAAAAATATGTGTTTACAATGCTAAAATGCTTCTGCAACCTACTCCAATCAGTCTAGAATATGAAAAAATGGTCATCTAGCCTCTTTTTGCATCCAATTTGGTGGAAAACTGAAGAAGTTATGACTTCTCCTAGTTCTCCCAATATTCGCTCCACAAATTACCCCATTTTCTGCATGATCCTACAAATTAGCCCCAAAAACGCGCTAATTGGGCGAAAATTTTGGCAGCGTGGTGGGCCATAATCTGTCGGTCGACTGTTTATTTCAAATCACAAGCGGCGAGGAAACCAACGGTCTTTAGAGTCTGTGAACGTGACAAGCGATGTGCGATTGCGATGTGGTGGACCCGACGGAAGTATTAACGAAACCGATAAACATATCACATCTGAGATCCTTTCAAAAATCGCAATTTGATAGAGTATCGATGGTCCATATATGTAGGACTTATTTTTTTCTTCAAAGTACGATTGCGATCTGCGATCCATCGCATTGCAACTCCAGGGTCGATCCCTTAATGCCTTTCTGCCTGTCTTTGTCGAAGTGTGATTGTGATCTGCGATCCATTGCATCACAACCATTCCCTGCTTGGGGCTGATTCTTTAATGCCTTCCTACCTGCCTTATCACATCGCACCTTGGTTGTTTTGGGGCTGATTTTTAACATCAACCCGCTTGCGACATGCATGGGCCAATGGCAGCCTGCCACTTGGCACCTCCCCATTCGCTGAAGGGCCTTGCCATTGTTTATTTTTGGTAGCATCAGATGTGATCTAGCCATGAAAATTGGTGGAGAGGCTAAGGCCCATAATATCTCCAAGAACCAAATTTTTTTTCAAGAAATTCCACCCGGATGGAGAGATATTAAAACAATTAATATTTTTTAATCGGGTTCCTAAGTCTAAACTTAGGAAAATTAAAATATTAATGTGTATTAATATAATATGGGTGAGAAAGTTCTCAGAGACGAGGATGAAGCCAGTTCTAATCTTAGCCATTGATTAGGGACTTAATCTTGGTCGTTGATTCATCAAAAGGAAAAGTATAAGAGGAGGCTTGAGGGTCAGTTGGAGACACACCAAGTTGATCAGTCAATTCAATTTTCTGGGGCAGGGTTTGCTGAGAAATTGAGTTAGTGATATGTTGTAGCGAGGGGCAGTTCGGCAAAACACCGAAAATACATAGCAGATTGGCAGAGAGAGTGTCAGAGAGACAACGCAAAGCTTAGGAAGGTTGACACAGAGGAAGCCAGGAATGAAGCAAAGTCTGAGGAGGCTAGCACAGAGGATGTAGAAGGCCAAGAGGCTGACGCAGAAGCCATAGAGGTTGACGCAGGCAGCGCATAGGGCTACAGAGCTGACGCTGGGCTGAAGAGGCTACGCTGAGGAATTTTTTTGGGGCAGATTGAGAGTTGATTAGCTGACGCAGAGCTGTAGGAGGATGATGCAGTTCCTGAGGGTAGCTTGGAGAATATTTTGTTGTCCAGCTAAGGGAGTAGTCGAAGTCACTGTGGGGCTATTCATCCACTTGTTTATTAGCCGAAATATTTGTCTCCAAAGAGAGGTACTATTGCTGAGGGCACTCTTTGTTGGGTGAGCCATTTCTGGCACCCTAGTTGTATTCAAAAAAATTACATAATAATAAAACCCTCATATCTGCTGCATCGATTTTCCCGCATTGGGTTTTTCCGGGGACAATTGTCAAAAAATAACGGTGTCCCTTGTGTTGTCTCAGTTTATTTCAGTTGTTGGTCTGTATATTTGTGAAGGATGCTATTGTGTTTATTTCGATGTTTATATGATTAAATAACTTGTTAATGTAAAGAACAAGTAGGAGATAATAAACCAAATAGCAGTAGGGATTTCTGATGTGTTAGATTCAGAATTTTTCCCATGGTATCAGAGGGATTGTAGATCATAGGAGGACTGAAGACACCAATGGAAGAAATCTAAAAAATTTTCAAGAAAAGCAGTTGTCCCAAGAGACATCGATGTTCTAGAGCTAAAGCGGCAAATGAAGAAGTGAGGCAATGCTTAGAAGGGGACGCAGAGGCTCACGCAGAGCTTGAGTCAGTGTTTCGAGCCAAAGAAGGGCCAACGCAGAGGCAGAGGGGGGGCAGATCAGGCCTATGTAGTGCCCAATCATCTTTCTCAGCCAGGAAGGATTGACGTTGTGGCCAGGAGGAGATGAACCAACTCTCACTGTGATTGCGCAGAGCCTGGAGGGCTTAGATTCTTCAGTTGTTGGGGCTAAGGGAGATGTGCAAATTGTGATTTGAGGAGCTGGTGGGACACTGTTTCTGTCAATGTAGAACGATGTCTAAGGAGATGGAACTAAGGCAAAGTGAATCACTACCTCGACGGATTTCTAGCCAAGGAATCTAGATCCAAGTTGTAGCTTCCAAGGAGGATTGGAGAGGAGCATTCGAAAGTTGGCCAAAGGGTTTCCAGGAGGGAAATTAGGACTCAGATGGAGTCTAGAAGACGAACAAAGGTGACAGTGAATGGACTAAGGGATCATGATAGATTGGACGGGGCTTCCAATTTTTTCATCTAGAAGGCCAGGATCCTAGCAGTCCTAGATAAACATTGCATTAAGGACTATGCCTTGAAGGTAGTGGTTATCCCAATTGACCCAGCTGAGAATGAGTAGTATGAGGAGGCCCAAGCGAGGACGAAGTGCATGATCCTAGACAAGGTCAAAGATCATGTCATACGACATATTGCTGATAAGAACACAACAAAGGAGATGTGGGACACCCTGACCTCCTTATACCAGGGATTTTCCATGCAGAGGAAGATGTTATTGGAGGAACAACTGAGGGCATATAAGATGAATAAGGGAGAGCAGATAGTCCATTCCTTCTCAGGTTGTAGAAGATTCGTGACCATCTTAATTCCGTGGGGTCTACACCAGATCTAGAGTTCATGGTCAAGACTGCCCTGAATGCAGTCTCCAAGGAATGAGAGACATTTGTCTAAAGTATTTTGGGTAGGACTACTCTTCCCAGTTGGGAGGAGATGTGGGTAGCTCTTCGACAGGAAGAGATCAAGAGATTGACCAAAGGTGGGGATTAGTGGTAAGGGAGTCAAAGTCAAGAAGGAGGAGGAGGACGACACAACTCTCGCATCTGTGGGACAACAGGGGCTACAGAAGAGGAAGAAGAAGGACATCTCCAAGGTTAAGTGCTTCTATTGTGGGGAGCTGGGACATTATGCATCCCAGTGTCCCAGGAAGAAAGGCAAGGGAGAGGCTTCTGACTCAAAGGCAACTCTAGCAAAGGCAGACCAGGTTGTCAAGGATGATGACGATTGTGCCATGAGTGCTCATGCGCCTCTAGAGAAGAGGTGGGGAGACATCAAGTTGTAGTCGAGAGGGCTACATGCAGGGGCAGGATCCTTGAGGTGCCAAACTCTTGGATCACTTCTGGCTATGGGAGCCCTTAAGGACAGTAGCATGATGACAGGTGTCGGGTGGAGCAAGGTGCGATGGAGCGACGAGGCAGTGCTTGAGTGCAGAATTCTGTAGCAATGCAGTGGAGGTTGCAATAGTGCGAGAGGCACAAAAGTGTTTGCAACAGCATAGAGGCAGCAAAGGGAGCACAGGATAGCAGCTGAGGCAGATTCAACATCACAAGGCTTCCAAAATGAAAAAGGATGTCAGTAATTGTGTGAAGTCAATTACTTACTTCTCAGTAACTGAGTTGCAATGCAGCAGTTAGCAGTGGCAGTGCTATGGGCAGCATGATGCAACATGTTGAGAGGGAGCTGTAGTACAAATGTAGCAGTGGCAGTGGCAATGTCATGGACAACAATACAGGAAGCCGGAGTGTAGGGGATGTGAAGAAATAGGTCAAGCATCAGCACAGGTACCAATGAGGAAGATCAATGTGATGTTTCTATGGTGAAGCATTACTAGAGAACATTCCTTGCTAAGAAGGAGTGTTGATTTTTGGTAGAATTGGATGTCCTCTAACCATGAAAATTGGTGGAGAGGCTAAGGCACATGAGATTTCCAAGACCCAGAAATCGTTTGGAGAAATTCCACCCAGATGGAGAGATATTAAAATAATTAATATTTTTAATGGGGTTCCTAAGTCTAAACTTAGGAAAATTAAAATATTAATGTGTATTAATATAAGATGGGTGAGAAAGTTCTAAGAGAGGAGCATCAAGCCAGTTATAATATTAGTCGCTGATTAGAGACTTAATCTTGGTCGTTTATTCGTCAAAAGGAAAAGTATAAGAGGAGGCTTGAGGGTTAGTTGGAGACACACCAAGTTGGTCAGTCAATTTGATTTTTTGGGGCAGGGTTTGCTGAGAAATCGAGTTAGTGATATGTTGCACTGAGGGGTAGTTCGACAAAAGGCCAAGAATACATAGCAGAGAGGTAGAGAGAGTGCCAGAGAGACAACACAGAGCCTAGAAAGGCTGGTGTAGAGGCAACCAATACTGATGCAGAAGCTGAGGAGGCCAGCGTAGAGGACGCAGAGGGCCAAGAGGCTGACGTAGGCAGTGTAGAGGGCTGCAAAGCTTATGCTGGGTTGAAGAGGTTGTGTTGAGGAATTTTTGTGGGGCAGACTGAGAGATGATTAGCTGAAGCAAATTCATAGGAGGGTGACGCAGTTCTTGAGGGTAGCTTGGAACAACTTGCGTTGTCCAGCTAAGTGAGCAGTCGAAGTCATTGTGGGGCTATTCATCCAGTTTTTGATTAGTAAGAATATTTATCTCCGAAGAGAGGTACTACTGTCGAGGGCATTCTCTGTTGGGTAAGCCATTTCTAGAACCCTAGTTGTATTAAAAAATTTGCATAATAATAAAACCCTCATATCTGCTGCACTAATTTTCTCGCATTGGGTTTTTCCAGGGATGATTGTCCAAAAATAACGGTGCTCCTTGTGTTGTATCAGTTTATTTCAGTTGTTGATCTGTATATTTGCGTAGGCTTCTATTGTGTTTATTCTGATGTTTGTATGATTAAATAACTTGTTAATTTAAAGAACAAGTAGGAGATAATAAGGCAGAAATAGAAGTAGGTATTTTTGATGTGTTAGATTCAGAAATTTTCATAGCCACATCATCTTTTCTTGCCATATGTCCAAGTCACACTTGAACTTTGACTTACTCTAACTTCTTCATACGAGCTTGGATTCGAGTGCCATTCGCACCATTCGAATAAGAATGACGAGCTCTTCGATATGAAGCTAAGTTTATCAAGATTCTGACACTTTTATTTTTGAGCCTAATTTTGACCACCTGATTAGATCATATCCATGGAAGTCCTTAGTGGCGCAGTGTAGGCGATCCAACTCCTGTATCTCTGTTGTTGTCACTTTATGGCTCTTCAACTCATATATACTAATCCTCAATAGAAATATGGGCCAATGGGATTTCTTCCTTCTGTGAAGAATTCCTAACAAACCCTTGTACAATTGATTTTCCACCTCTTACATGACTACCTTGTTAGACACATATCATGCCATGAGATGGGGGATGTCTGAAAACCGAAGCACCTGATATATGTACCCTTAGGGTTTGTAAACCATTTTGTGATATCTCAGAGTGACTCCTTCACTTGATCAATCATGTAAGGAGAACTGATCTCCAATATCATATGAAATATTACTGTGAAGAAGTGTTTGACCAATTTGTCATATACGCCTCTAAATCTTGCTTTTGATAACACTCTCTAGTGGAAATAAACTAGGAACTTCTCTTCAGGGGTCCAATTCCAATATAATCTTGTGAATGCATAATATGCATAGATACCATTAAGGAGAAACATATACATGTAAATTTTGGTGCTCGGTTCGCCCTTAAAGATAATTTTTCTTGCCCTACCTGACGCTGCAATTCATATGATAATATATTCGCCCAAGTGAAAGATCTACCCATGTTAACCAATAGATTGAGCATATCTATCCAATTCTCTTTGAACAACTCAATGTTCTTGTGCCCAAACAACTGACAATACATAGCTATCAAGTACTGATACACATTTTTAATAATATTTTTCGGATAGACTGTAGATGGGCGATGGTGAAACGTGGTAGGCTCCTGATACCATGATTTGATAGCATCACTTGTGTCAAGGGTAGCCCATTTCATGTAGAGATTGTGGTTTTCATACTCATTGGGATTGAGCATCTTATAATATGTTTGCATGTCCTTACCATAATAGGTGGCGAGCTTACCACCACTCACTGTGAAGCCCAAGGTGGGAGTCATCCATATGTGTGATGATCCTTTCAATAATTTTTTCACATGGAATGACTGAGAATCTGTATGCGACCCTATGCATCATGTACTTATTAATGTTGATGTATGCATGCACATCTTCTATATCCTCAACAAACTTTTCCTATATGAGTGTGTTGTAGATCTTGCTCCATGTGACCTTTGTAGTCTTGTCAATAAAACATTGAGTGTATGTGTATATAGGAATGTTTGGCTTTGGAACTTCGACAGGTTCATCAATGATTTCTTTTGAAATCTCTTTATAGGTTACTTCACAAGGCGGCATGTCTCCAACAGATGATGAAAGGGTGACAATGCTTGCAGCACCAAAAATTGTTTGTGGGAGCGCACTCATAGTGACAAGATCAACTTAAAACAACTAAGTATGCAACAATACTTGTAAATCATGTACAAAGATCCATATTATGTAATTGGTCATGACAATATATGAACAAAAACACAAAATAACTTGCATGCATGAAAAATAGGCATGCAAACTAGGAGGGCACACTTTCAAAGCACGAATGAGTGTAAGGGGTCATTCATGGCTTCGTATTGTGCTCGTGCGCTCAAGTAAGAGGAATAAATCATCAAGGGTTCACTGTAGCATTTTGAAGGGATGGAGGGAAATTATTCATGTCTTCGTGATGCATTCATGCGCTCAAGGAGAGAGAGAGGGATTACTGTCGCACTTGGAAGGGGCAAAGGAATGGGTTGACAAGTCTTCAGGTCTTCACAATGCACTCATGTGCTAAAAAACAAAGGATGTCACACTGTAGCACTCCGAAGGGCTAAAGGGAAAATCTTTGTGCCTTCGTGATGCGCTTATGTGCTCAAAATCAAGGAGTGTGCACTGTAGCACTCCGAAGGGATGAAGGGAAATGCTTCATGCCTTCATGATGCGCTCATGCGCCCAGTAGGAACACTTAGTCTTTCAGGACGCAATTTTTGAGGTTGATCGGACTTTGAGCTCAAGAAGTGCACTCTTCATGTTGGAAGCTCATAAACAAGTTTAAACAACAGGATTCAATGATAAGAGGAGGACAAGAAATATCTTCATAGTTATATAGTTGTTTTCGCACTCATGGTGGAACATGAAATGTTTGAAGAATATAAATATTTTTTGCATGCGACAAAAAATTAACACTTGCAACATGAAGATTGAACATAAATGCCAACAAACAAACTAAAAAACAAAGGATTGACAGCCAGAAAAGAGAGAATAATAGTGAAATCATGAAAGACAATGAAAATATTAGGCATTCAAAACTTACTTTCAGTACTGGTTGATGAAGATATTCTTGATTCCCAAGTTGTGTGCTCAACCCATATGGAATGATTATGCAAAAGAATGATTAACTGAGTTGATTTAAAGAAATTAACATGCAAAATTGATTCATGCGTGGGTTCCAATTTTCGTCGCATGAAAGGGTTAGTTAAGAGAAGTTATGAGAGCTCTTATTTTCTAGGAGCATGCCCGTATGCAACAAGTTGGTTCATGCATGCGCCAGGAAGGGTGCACGTCTTCGACACAAAGTAGTGCGCTTATGGAGCGCACATTTTCTTAGCATGAACGAGTGCATTCAAGTAGGGTGCACTACTTGAGTGCACTCCTTCAGCCCAAAGAAGTGCGTTCAACTCAAGTTCTTGTCTTCGTCAACTTAAAGTGCACTTTTTCTTTTGTGAGTGAATTTTTTTTTCCCCCTGCTTTGGTGTGCTTTTTTTCGCTTTTGTGTGCTTATTTGAGTGTGTGCATGGATATAAGGCAAGTTTTTAAGTCAAGAAAGGTCACGAGTTCACCTAACCATGGACTAACTAACTCAAATGCTTCTAATGGTTAAGTGATGATGCTTAGGAAACATTGACTTAGGAGGATGTGACACTAGGAGAAATTACACAAATAACAAATAAAACCACATGATGACACAAGGGGACTTGAGATAACAGTTAGTCTAGGCTCCAAAATTGACATAGGAAAATTTTTTGGAGGGTTGTGGTCATAGCGACAACAGTAAGGTAATAAGTCACACTCTCTCCCTTCGTCATCCTGCTCTTGTGGAGTTTGTCCCTTAGTACCATCTTCTAGTTTTTGCTGTCATTAATACAATTTGTAAGTGCCTCCCACATCTCCTTCACTATATTATTTTCAGAAAAATGGAGAATTAGGTGATCATGTACCCCTTCCAAGATGGTCGCCTATGGTCTAACTTCTTTAACCTCATGGAGGTCTAAGACAATAGGATTTGATGTAGGAAAAACCATGGTGGAGCTATAAAAGCTCCACAACTTGTTCTACTTCAGAATGATTGTAATCCACTTTTTATTGGAGATAATTTAAGGTTCCTTTTAACTTGTCTTCATACCCGAAACCAGTTTCCATGGTAAATTTATCCCTTGATTAATTGTTTCCTAAAAATTTAGAAAGACCATGAATCCCTTTGAGCTTGAACCTTTGCAACACTTGAATTTTTTCAGACTCTTGGCTTTGATCACATGTTAGTTTTTCTAAGCCCAACAAATTGATTTAGAGTGCCAATAAATTTTATACCTAGAATTTAATTTTAACAACAAAATTGTTATGTATCCAGATAAAAAATGGCACATAAACATAAGGAAAAATGATCAATGACTAGACAAATAGCTGCTTCTAGGGGGAAACTGCCCTTTACATCACATATATGAACAATTACTGGATGATTCAAATGACAAGGCCTCTTTAGTATATATAGGAGTGTAAAGGGTCAAAATATAATTAGGGCCTATATAACAATAACAATGTAAGGGCACAACAATAACAATAATGGGCTTCTATGGGGCACACAATAACAATATAGGGGCTACACTAGTATTACAGGGACCTAACATGCCCCTCCTTCAAAAAAGTGTCACCCTCAATGCTTGAGTAGTTATGGATGCTTCTGTATAAAATATTCATCCTCCCATGTGGAATCTTCAATAGGTAAATTCATCCACTTAATGAGATACTCTGAAATTGATCGATTTCGTAGCTTCCAGATTCTTGCTTCATGATTGTTTTAGGATCAAATATTATTTTTCCTTCCTCATCAAGTTTTGGAAATATAGTTTGAATTGGGAGCTTTTCACCTATAACCTTATTTAAGCATGAAACATTGAAAACTGGGTGTACTTGTGAAGATGCAGGCAACTCCAATTTGTATGTTGTAATACAAATATTTTATAACACCTTGTAAGGGCCATAATATTTGGGTGATAATTTATTATTCTTCTTAGCTTTCTCGAGGGAAATTTTTTTGTATGGTTGTAGCCAGAAAAATTCCCAATCACCCACATCAAAACTTCTTTCACTGCAATGTTGATATGCTTGTTGTTTCATTTGATTTTGCGCCAGATTTAGGTTATCCTTTAAGAGTTGGAGAACTTGTTGTTGATGCTTGATGTGATCTTCCACTGCTTGAACCTTAGAATTCTCTTAGAGATTATGTGGTGGATGGTGGATGATATCCATCAAGTGCCATAAAATAGGGTCATCTTTGTTGCGGTATGGAAAGAAGTGTTATACCACAATTCTACTAGAGGTAACCACTTGACCCATTGTGTTTTCTTATCAGATACAAAGCAACGGAGATATCCTCCCAAACATTTCTTTTCACAATCTCATTTTTCCCATTAGATTGAGGAGGATAAGATGAGATATGAGTTAATTGAGCACCAAGACAATAAAATAATCTGTCAAAAAAATTCTTGTAAATGGGATCTCTATCACTTACAATAATACTTGTGTTTCCATGTAGCTTTTGAATTGTTTCCATCAATGCAGTAGCGATTGTACCAGCTTTGAAAGGATGAGATAGTGCACAAAAGTGTGCATACTTGGTCATTCTATCAACTACCACTATGATGACACTCTTTACTTAAGATTTGGGTACACCTGTGATAAAATCTATTGAGACCTCCTACCAATGTTGAATTGGAATGATGGATGGTTGAAAAATACCCAGGGTCTTAATTGTCTCAACTTTATTTTTTTGGAAAACCAAACATTCTGTGACAAACTTCTGAATATCATATTTAAGGTCATCTCAAAAAATACCTTCTTGAACCCTTGGTAAGTTTTTAAAAATATTGAGTGCCCTCCTATAGGAGGGGTGTGTAATTCCAAAAGAACCTTTTGTTTGAGTTGGGATTTATTACATAGATATAAGCGATCTGTGTACCACAGTGAATCATTTTTCCAGATAAATGTATCAGATGCATTGGGATCTTGTTGCAACTTTTGAATGAGTTTCCACACTTCTTCGTCATTCTTCCATTCATCCCTTGCTTCCATTATCTAATCAGGATAGATAATAAAATTGACACAAAGCAATGCCTCCACACCCTCATCCCTTATTGAGAGTGCATATGAAATGATATTTTTCTTCCATCTTTTGTAGGTGATTTCAAAGTCATAACCTAACATATTTATGACCCATTTGTGTTGCTCTTCTGATTCAAGATAATCTTTGTTCCAAGAAGTATTTAAGACTATCATGATATGTTTTTATCTTGAAGTGTCTTCCCATTAGGTAAGGATGACATTGCTTTAGGGCATGTAGTATTGCAAACATTTCCTTCTCATAAATAGGTTTTTTTAAATACCTTCCCTTGATTGGACGACTTTCAAAAGCAATGGGTCTTCCTTTTTGCATTAAAAAAACACTGATGTCATTTCCTGAGGCATCACATTCTATGATGAGCCTCATCATTGAGTAACTATATGGACCTTAATACACCTCCAAGCTTATTTAAATAAACTATTCTCATAATTCCTTACATATTTTAATCATATTTTTCTTAATGAGATGAGTAAAAGTAAGATTTTATGTCTAGTGGGCTAATGTGCATTGATTGCAGGTTTTTAAGAGGAAATCATGACAATTTTGGCTAATTAAGGGTAGAAACTCGAATGAGACGAGGAGAGATTGTAGGAGATAGATCCTCCTCATTTAATCCTCACTCATTTGAATATTCCTCCATCAAATCACACTAGCTCGGAGTTGCAATCCACTGAGTCATGAAGATCAAAAGGCAGTCGAGCTAGTGCTAGTTAAAGAGCCAGTTCATCTTGAGTTTGGGAGCTAAGCCTCCTTAGATTTAAGGAAGTCGTTGGAGACTTCAGTTGTATAAATAAGGAGGCCTAAAGCCTCATTAGGATTCAGATTTTTTATGTAAGAGCACTAAGAATTTTCGAGTTCAAGACTTGTGGAAGACATTGTTATGTAATTTTTCTGATATGATAATGAGAATGAGCATTTCCTTGATCTAGCACTGAGTTGACTCAGAGGGCTGAATCTCTTGGGTTAGGGCCCAACCCTAGTAGCAAAGACTCCTCTTCTTGTACTTGTATGCTTAGTTGATTTCATAGATTAATGGTTGAATTGGTGTTAGCATTATTTTATTGCAAGTAGTTGTGAATTTGATTAGTTTGCTTCCATTTGTGCATTGATTTAGCAGTAGCTTAGAAAGATAAAGGAATACCAAAAATCTATTAGCAGGTGGTTTTGGCCTCACTCCTCCCTTCAAGGACCATGGTTTGAGGAAAGAACTCCTATGCAGCCCCAAAAAGACAAAATTCTGATTTCTTATGGAATTTAGGGTTTTCTGCTACTTAGGCCAACATCTCTTCAGTTTCCAAGGATAGGATTTAGTTGTCATTTCTGATATCTTTAGCCTTGTATTAGATCTCATAGTGTCTCACATTATTCTGCAAGTATTTCCATGCATAAATTAGGCAACTAGATAAAGAAATTTTTTTTTCTTAGTTGATTGAAAATCTTTCTTGTTCGACATGATTCATGGATAAATGCCAGTGATTGATGCAGGCAGTGGTTTCAACAGTGCAGGGAGATATCATGACCAGCAACCCCAACCTAACCTCGTCCATCCATTATCATCAAAAGCCACTAATTCCCTCGCCCAATTCATCGTTCCATAAGAACAACTTTTTAGGGTTGTTGAGAAAATCCAGCCATCTTACAAACTCTGTTTTGAGCTATGAAGGAGTCCTAGCCACTCCCTTGCCTTATATCTCCCACCATTCACCTAAGCCCTACACTACCTTCCAAATCACTCTTATTTCTCTTGGTCGGATCCTGTTGGAATATAGGGGATCCTGTAGGAGCATTAGGAAATCCTGTAGGAAGCATTAGGACATCCTGTAGGACAACCTGTAGTGGTCTATTTTGAGGCTGAATTGTGGAAAAAGCATCTAGGAAGATAGGAGAAGACCCCTACTTTCCTCCCAAGCCATCTCACCTTTCACCACCATCTATAACCCACCCGCCACATCACCAAGAGGATTTAGCAGTCATATTTTTCACACAAAAAAAACAAAAAGGAAAAAAGAGTTATTGTGTTTATTTACATGCACATTAGTAGAGTGTTTGGTTATTTCAAATTGCATGCCTAGGACATTAGGATTACACACATGTTAACTTAACATTCTTTTGAATCAAAGCCTCTTAGCAGTTAGTTAGATGAATGGTGTGTTTGAGCATTTGATTTCAGTCTTTCCTTACTACAATAGACAAGATTTCAGTTAGTGCAAATTTCCCCTTTCCTCATTGGTAATCAAGCTTCTTCTGAATCAATAGAAGGTTGGTTTGAGAAACCATATTTGGCCTATCGCCAACTTAGCAGTGACAAAGAGTGGACTCATCACATCTGCTTGTGTATACAACACTGTCACCTCCAAGTTTGTACGAACCCCGGGTTGATAAAGTAAAGTTGGTAGCCCTAGGAGTTGCAACATTCTTGCTAATACTGGTGCTCATCATTCTACAATGAAGGTTTTTGTGAAGTTTGGTGTAGCTAATACCAGAGCTTGGCACATTGCCTCTTTAAGATGTTCAAAGGTCACAGTTGCTTCTGAAGTTCAAAAAATGCATCTTTCTTCAATAATGTTGTTAGAGGTGATGTTATTTTTGTTAGAATAATGATCTATGTTAATTGTTAGTGTTATTGTAAAGTTGTTATTTTGTGTGAGAGATTTGTGGACTGATTGATTGAGAAAATTATAGAGTGATTTGTGGAGTTATTGATTGTTAAATTTGTGGAGATGAAAAAATTTAAAGACCTCTCCTCATGTATAAATATATGCCTTTATTAATGAAATTTAATTGAGTTGGCGTGTATAAATATATGCCTTTATTAATGAAATTTAATTGAATTGGTGTGAGAGCTAGTATGTTGTAGTTAAATATTTTATGCTTTGAAATTTATTTGGTATCATAGCCACTCAAGCGTCGGACATCGTGTAGGTGTGTATGTGGGGGTGTGAGACCTATGATAGATGTTGCTGATTGTTGCATACGATTTCAAAAATGGGTAAGAATTTTAATGTTTGTTGAACTACATGTGGAAGTATTCATTAATCATTCTCTTGCTGCGAGCAATTGTTTAATTAAGGTGATGGAGTTTGAGTAGAGTATACAATGGAGCCAGCATTGAGACAATACGCGTGTAAAGTGGACTTTTGCATGGGTAAGCCAGACATGTGTAACAACTTGTGCGTGGAGGGAGTCGTCTAACGAGGCAGAGGAATTGCTTGGACGGTCAAAAGTGGTTGGAATCTGGGAAAAAATTTTCAAAAAATCTTGTGGAGCTAGTGTTTGAATCGTGTTTTTGATGGTGGAAATGGATTCAGCACTATCAAAAATGTTTAGGACACCTAAAATTTTGAAGTTTAACAACTATAACTTGGATTTACAAAAATCCTTGTCGGATTTTCTCTAAATATGACCGGAATTTCTATAACTTTCCGGGCAACTCCTCCGCCTTGTTAGACTAAGCGGTGCGTGGAGTAGTGCGAAGTGGTGGTCTACCAGGGTGAAGATTCCATATCATCCTGTGATCAAATCGTTCTCTTTTTTTTTCCAGCGTGGAGTTTAGTGCATGCCACTTCACCCAATTTAAATAATGTGTGGAATTACATGGATGAAGTTTTTTGGTGGAACAAAACTTTTAAATAACATGTGGAATTACATGCATGAGGTTTTTTAGTATAACAAAGCTTTTAATAATGTGCGGAATTACATGCATGCAATTTTTAAAATATTAAGGGGTATGCATGCTTTTGAAGGGTGAAAGTGAATCTAAATAAAAGTTGAGCATAAAATGAGTGAAGTTTTTTTTTTTTTAATTCTCTCTTTGTTTAATTATGTGATAATATTTTAAGAGATTTGTGAATTTGAGAGAGTTAGTGGAGAATATGATTTTGGTATGAGAGAATCAGTGGAGGAATGGAATTTTCTAGGGAAAGATTTTTTTTAATGTATTTTTTTATGTGGGTAAATTGTAATGTTGGAAAATATTTTTATTGAAAAATGATATTTTATATATTTTCTCACAATTGGTGTAAAAAGGTTATATTACTTTTTTTGGTCATTAAGAGATATTGTATTTATTAAGCTTTTTATTGTATTTAAATATTAATAAAAAATATAATTTTTGGTGGTGGATGAGTCTCAATTTTTGGTATATTAGTTCTTGTCCTGGGTTGAAGTGAGACACATTGTGTTCATTATATACTTTCTTTCTTTAATTCTATATTACTCCCATCATGGCGACAAGCAGTATTGTATTGCCTAAACTTGTTGGCACAAATTATTTTTATTGGAGCCAATGCATGCAACCTATATTCATCACTAAAGATTTATGGGAACTTGTAACTGATGGATACACTATGCCTTATCCTGGTGAATTCAAAGCATTAAGTGATGATGAAAATAAATCTCTTAAGGAAATTATTAAGAAAGATAATGAAGCATTTTCACTTATAGGAATTGTTCCTGAAGAATCTATATTTCCAAGAATCAATGTTGCAATATCATTAAGGAAGCATGGGATATCTTAAAAAATACATATGAAGGTGTTGTTGTAGCTAAATTGCTAACATCAAGGAGGAATTTTAAAAATGCCCATATGAAAAATAATGAATCCATTGATGATTACATCACAAAAATGCAAGATCTTGTTAATCAGATTAGGTATTTAGGTGAAGGTGTTCTAGGAAGAAGGTTAATTGAGAAGATTTCAAGAAGTTCCCTGCCCAAATTTCAGATGGTGACCACCATTATTATGGTATCCAAACATTTAAATACAATTAAAATTGATGAGTTAAGTGGATTCTTGTTAACTATTGGAGAAAATCAACCATCTGAGCAAGTGGAACATGCTTTTTTTGCAAGGCATAGAGGAAGAGGAAGGAGTAGGGTTCAATATTATAATCATAATCAAAATGGAATCAACAAAATTCATAAGGAAGTGCATCTCCTTCAAGAGGTAGAGCAAGGAATCCCAGTCAATTCAGAGGAAAAGGGAGAGATGGATCTCGCGGAAGAAGACAAGGAAGAGATGGAGGTGTAAATGGAGGAAGAGGTGGAGGACCACAATGTTATTATTACCAAAAATTTGGTCATCTTGAAAGATATTGTTATGCAAAAATGTGAGATATGGAGCATAAGGGTGCTAATACAGTCATTGAAGAAACTAGGAATGAGAAGTTATTCATCTCAAGTTTGATGGCACATAGTGAAGAAAGTGAAGCATGGTATATTGGTTTAGGATATTCCACTCATATGACATATCGAGAGGAGTTGTTTACCAAAATTAATGACAACTATTCTCGTAAAGTCATATTTAGTAATGATAGTGTTTTTGAAGTGAAAGGGAAATTCACAGTTGCAATACCATCATTGCATGGTAAGAAGAAGTTGAATTAGGACACTTTGTTAACACCAACATTGAAGAAGAACCTACTTTATGTAGGACAAATGATGGAGCAAAATTACAAGTTAATGTTTGATAATAAAGAGTGTTTAATCATGGATAAGTTGAAACAAAATGCAGTTGTAGCAAGAGGTGAAATGACTGAAGATAGAATTTTCAAGATCTCCTTTGATTCAAGTAATTCACAGAGTTTAAAAGAAACAAAATAATAAAATAGTAAGGTTTGGCACTTAAGGATGGAACATATGAATTTTTAGAGTTTGGTGTTGCTCAGAAAGAAAAACATGGTGAATGGTCTTCCTTATATTAAGTTGGATGATGAAGTATGTGAATGGTGTATTTTTGGGAAACAACATAGGGAAAGTTTCTCAAATAGAACATGGAAGGATAGAGAGTGTCTAACATTGGTGCATTTAGATTTGTGTGGTCCAATGGAGACTGTGTCTTTTGGAAAGGCATGCTACTTTCTCACTTTCATTGATGATTATTCTAGGAGACATAGGTGTATTTTATGCAAGAGAAGTCTGAAGTGTTTTCTCATTTTCTTGAGTTTAAGGCTTTAGCTGAAAAGAAAAGTGGTATGGAAATTCTCACCCTAAGAACAGATAATGGGGGAGAATACAAGTCAAATGATTTTTTGAGTTTTTATAGGAATAATGGAATAAAGTGAGAGTTTACCAATTCATACTCTCCTCAACAAAATGGTGTTGTAAAGAGAAACAACAAGACCATAGTTGAAATGTCTAGGAGCATGTTAAAAACTAAGTCTCTTGGAAATGAGTTTTGGGTTGAAGCAATACACACAACAATATACACTCTTAACTGATGTCCTACAAAGGCAGTATTGAATTTGACTCCAAAAGGAGCATGGGCAGGATGCAAACCAAGTATTGCCCATATGAAGTTTTTTGGTTGCATGGCATATGCACATGTTCCTAAGGAAAATGAGGAATAAATGGGATGATAAGAGTGTGAAATGTATCTTTATTGGCTACAGTATCGAAACAAGAAGTTACAAGTTGTTTGATCATGAAGAAAGGAAGGTGATAATAAGTAGATATGTTGTGTTTGGTGAGAAAGGAATCTATCATCCAAATTAGGGACAATTTGAATTAAGGAAAGATGTTGTGAATATTGGTGATGAATCAAATTCCAAGTCACTAAAGATAGATGAATTTAAGAAGAAGCCTAAGTGGCTTGAAAGAGGTCATTCAGAAAGCTGTGTGTTGGATAAAAATTTTGAAAGAAGGGTTACCAGATCTCAAAGTTCTCTAGTGAATTATGCACTTATGGGCTAGGTAATAAAAATGGATGAACCATAGGATTATGCAGAAGCATCAAGAAAGAAGGAATGGAATGAAGCTATGGAAGCAAAATTGAATGCCTTGGTGAAAAATGATACATGGGTCTTGGTCAAATTACCAAAGGGAAAAGATGTAATTGGCACTAAGTGGGTTTATAAAACCAAGTATAAATCATATGGAATAATGGATAAGTATAAGGCCTGTTTAGTTGCAAAGGGATATGCACAAAAAGAAGGCTTTTATTACACTGAGACATTTGCTTATGTGGCAAAGTTGGGTATAATCAGGATGGTTCTTGCATTAGTTGCACAACACAAATGGCCAATTTTTTAGATGGATGTTAAATTGACCTTTCTAAATGGTTATGTGAATGAATAAATTTATGTCGAGCAACCTGAAGGTTTTGAAGTGTCAGGAAAATAATATTATGTTTATAAGTTGAATAAGGCCTTGTATGGTCTAAAAAAAACGTCAAGGGTATGGTATTCAAGAATTGATAAGTATTTCTAGGATCATGGCTTAGTTAAAAGTTTATCTCAGCCCAATCGCTAC
Source organism: Pinus tabuliformis (assembly GCA_031772625.1). Classification (NCBI taxonomy): domain Eukaryota; kingdom Viridiplantae; phylum Streptophyta; class Pinopsida; order Pinales; family Pinaceae; genus Pinus; species Pinus tabuliformis. The sequence goes on from CM062820.1 coordinate 268,579,177, forward strand.
ATATCTAAGTTAGGGTAGAACATTCTGATATTTATCTTATATGTGGATGATTTGATCTACACAGGGAACAATGATGAACTATTTCAAAAATTTAATTCGCATATGATTGCTGAGCTTAAGATGACAGATCTAGGTGAGTTGCATTACTTCTTAGGTATTGAAGTTTGGCAGAAGGAAGATGATATTTTCATGTCACAAGCCAAGTATACTTGGGACATTTTGAAGAGGTTCATAATGTTGAGTTACAAACCAACAGTAACTCCTTTATAAGTTGGGTTGAAGTTATACAGACATGATGACTCTAATTCAGTTGATGTTACTTTGTATCATCAATTGGTTGGAAGTTTGATGTACTTAACTACAACTTGACAAAATATTTCTTTTGCAGTCAGTATGGTATCAAGATATATCGCAGAACCCAAGGAATTGCATTGGAAATTTGCTAGGAGGATTTTAATATATTTGCGTGGAACCATTGGTTATGGTTTGGTATACAGGGGTCTATAGAATATTTTAGGTTGATTTGTTATACAGATTCATATTGGGCTAGATGTATTGATGATAGGAAATCAACTTCAAGGTATTCATTTAGTGTGGGTTCAGTTGCAGTTGCTTAGATAACTAACAAGAAACCTACAATTTCTCTCTCCACGGTAGAAGCAAAGTATAAAGTGGTAATGAAAACAACATGTGAAGCAATTTGGTTGAGAAGAACTCTAGAGGATATACATTAACAACAAAAACAACCCACTTAGTTGATGTGTGATAATCAAAGTGCTATTCAAATGACAAAGAATCCATTTTTTCATAAGAAGACCAATCATATTGATATTTAGTATCATTTTGTTCAGGATTTGGTTCAACAAGGAGCAATCGAGATCGAGTATTGTAGAACATATGAACAGGTAGCTGATACATTCACCAAAGCACTATCTAAGGAAAGTTCTGCAAATTCAAAGATGATATTGGAATATTTCAAAATTATCATAATGGGGGAGAATTGATAGAATAATGATCTATTTTTTAATTGTTGTTCTTATTTTGTGTGAGAGATTTGTGGACTGATTGATTGAGAAAATTGTGGAGTTATTGATTGAGAAATTTTTGGAGATGAAAAATCCTGAGATCTCTCCTCATGTATACATATATGCCTCTATTGAATGAAATTTGATTGAGTTGGTGTGTTATTGTTAAATATTTTGTGCTCTGTAATTTATTTTTTACTTTCCTTTCTTTCATTTTTCCTATAATTCTTAACAAACTTGTGATAATACCTTGTCAACCTGAGAAATACTCGAATATGCCTTATGGTTGTGGGAATTTTCCATTCCTTGATGGATTTAATTTTGTTAGGGTCTATCTTAATACCCTCATGAGATACAATATGACCCGAATATTCCACTTCTTGTACCCCAAAGAAACATTTGGAGGGTTTTGCGTAGAATTGTTTCTCCTCCAATAGTTTGAGCACCCTATCAACATGTTGAACATGATCTTTCCAAGACTTGTTTTGGATTAGTATATCATCAAAAAATACTAACACAAATATTCTAAGGAGGGGTTTGAAATTGGAATTCATCAAACCTTGAAATGTGGAAGGTACATTAGTAATACCAAAAGGCATGACCGAATATTTGTGATGAACTTCATGAGTTATGCATGTTTTTTTCATAATTTCTTATGTCTTCATTGTAATTTGATGATATCCTGAAGGAAGATCCATCTTGGTGAAGTAAATTGATCTGTTTAGTTCATCCAATGATTCATTAATGACAATAATAGGAAATTTATCTTTAATAGTGAGTCTGTTGAGCTCTAGATAATCTGGACACATACGTCATGATCAATCCTTCTTGTGAGCCAATGCTATTAGAGAAGAGAAAGAAATTTGGCTAGGTTTAATTATACCAACCTCTAGCATTTTTGCAACCATACATTCAATTTCACTCGTTTGGTCATAGGATATTTGTAAGGTCTAATGTTTGGAGGAACACATCCTATAATCAAGTGACTAGCATGATCATGGTTGCAAATAGGTGGGAGACCTTTGGGAGTCTCAAATACCTTGGAATGATTGTCAAGGACACTTTGAAGATATGGAGAAATGGGTGAATTAATTGTTTGAACATCCAGTGAGCATAATTGTGTAATTACCCCTCGTTGTTCCTTCTTTAAAACATTTTTCATGTCGTTATATTTGATTATCTTCCAAGGTTTCCCTATGATACCCCTTAATTCAATTTTGTTTCTTTTCAATAAAAACTTCAAGAAAAGTTCTTGAAAATCAAAATTTATCGTCCCCAAAGATTGTAACCATTGGACTCCTAATACCACATCAACACCACCCATTAGAATGGAAAGAATTGGATTATTCATTACATATTTCCCCCATGGTTATATTGATATTATGGCACTTCCCTGAGAAATTTATAGTTCCTCCATCTACAACCATCACTTGACACTTTGGTGCTAGATAGAGAAAGTAATGCAAATCCTTGGTTATCTTATAATGAATAGAATTATGGTTACTACTTGAATCAATCAACATTATTACCTTTTTCTTCTTGATATATCATTCTATCTTGAGAGAGAGAGTTTTGAGGGGTGGTAATTACCACCAAAGAATTACAAGATATGGTTAGTTTCATTTCTTCATTTTTAACCCCTAGATTTGGTTACTACTGTAGATCTTCTTATTTTGATGTTTCTTGTTCCTTTTCTTCCTCCTCTTCATAAAATATGTACAATAATTTCTTCTTAGTAGACTTGTGACCTTTCGTGTATTTTCTATCACAAATGTAACAAAGCCCTTTTTTCTCCTTTTTCCTTCAAATGTTGTGGTGTCAACATTGTAGGTTGTGGGAGGCTAGGAGTGACAACACTTCCATTTTTATAGTTGTGAGTGGTAGACCTCCTTGTTGCCATAATTTTTCTTTTAGCTTTTCTTGCAACCCTGAATGCATTCTCCAATTACTTGAGTTCCTAAAGGTGAACCTCATGTTGGATGTTATCCTTTAAATTCCATGTGAAGACGTCACGCAGACACTCCTCTGGTGTTAAATTGGAAACTAGGGCCAAAGTCCATGTGGGTCAGCTTATTTATGGCAGCTGATACTTTTATTGGATCCCTCTCGTCGAGAGGTGTAGGATTGATCTAAATCTCATCCGATTCCGATAAGTATTTATGGAGATATGAATTTATTTTGATTATGGATTTATTATCTAGCTGACCAATAATTTATGTAGGCTCAAGAATCCCAAATGTCATGTCTATTCAACCTATACATTTTTGGTATAAATAGAAGATGATTTGATGTCATTTGGTGAAACATTCTTGATGTGATCTCCTCTCCACGTCTTGGGTTTTGGAGAAGGAGAGTCACAATAAGAATACACTGCTCACAGTGAATGATACATGTTGTTCATAGTAAATACGTTGTGGATGTTCACGAGAAAACTGTACTCGAAACCCTTAGATTGTCTGAGCGCTAGAGGTCTATTGTTTGAATACTTGCAATGTCTTCTAGCAGCGGGCTCACATTTAAGCTCCATCCGCTGGTAATTGTAAACATTTCAGACCATCACACGAGGCTCAAGGCACAGAGTGTTGCACAGGGCGGAAATGTCCCTAGGGTTTTCGGATGCATTATTGGCATCCAGCGCGGTCGTGTTGTGGAAATCTTTAACAGTTTCGAGTTGATGTACGATGCATCTACGCACACTCTAGATCGTGCCTTCGTCGATAAGAAACACGAGCAGTCCATGGGAGATAGCTATACGTAGTCTCAATGTTCACGTTGGCATTCATGCAGCCATGGGAGATAGTTGTACACAGTCAATCTTCACACTTTCCATAGTCACACTCATGCGTAGCCAAAGGAAAGGCCCTACTATACGATGCAGAGCACATATAGACTTTATACGCAGAGCACACATGGAAAACTCTATATAATATGCTGTTCATGAATAAATATGCTGGTCAAGAAGTCAAGGGTACCACTGTCATCAAGCCGCAGTGATGAAGAGGTCATGGTTATAGCCACAGTAATGAAGAGGTATACGCTGTCATGGTATTAGAATATGTATACATGTCATTAGCAATCTATATACACACAACATTCATAAAACAATCAACGTTCTATGCTAGTCCTAGAGACACTTAACATATACACGCTGGGCATGAAAGACATATCTATGTTGGTCATTAAAAGGAACAGCTGCAGTCATCAAGGATAGTTGTTGTGATGTATGCGGATCTGGTAGTGTAGATTGGGCTACCGTGTGGAGTATATTAGGCAGCGTAGATCAGGGTATAGAGAATCCAGTCACTCATATGCAGTTCACGAAGACTCTTATGCATAGGTCATAGAGACACGCAACAATGAAAGAAAACCTATAGCTGAAGAATACCAATACGCTGTGTGTAAAGGGATTGCGTGGAACTATAGCCTAGCTACTTTGCTAGGCTGCAAGCCATAACAAGTAGCTAAGGCTCATATCAACAGAAGCAAATTTTTGCAGCATGATGAAGCAAAGAGTAGGCTGAGGCAACAGCATAATGGGCAGCACTATGAGATCATGTGCATGGGCAATACAATGATACATTAGCAAGGGAAACATCATGATGATGATGCACATTAGTTTGAGCAGCATTATGATGGATAAGATCATGGACATGGGCAGCATGATGATAATCATGATTAGTGCAACATGGTGCAGTATGCAGTGGTGCAACTAGAGGACCAGATGAAACACGATGATAGGTCTCAGTTGAATCTGCTTCAACTGATCTCATCGTCATATGAGATGATCTATGCTCAGATCTAGACAAGTCAAAGTATTGACTTCTGTTGTAAATGTACTATCTCTCTCTCTCTCTCTCTTTCTCTGCTGAACTTTGAATATAAAAGAAGATTTGATCAAAGGGTTTCCCCACAAATTGTGGGGTTTGTCCCTGGCTCGTGCCACATCTTCTTGTGTCCTCTTGTCTTGGCTTGTCTTCTGCGATTTATATTTATGTTCTATCTGCAGTTTACTTTATGCTGATGTGATTGCTAATATGGAAAAGAAATTAAATAAATTTCTCTAGCATAGAACATACCTAAAATTAACATGGAATCAGAGCTGAGGTGAAGACAATGCCCAAGCAAGAGTGAAAGAGCAATCACCGAAGACAAAAGGATCAATGGGTTCCTCATAATTCACCTAGGGTGAAGTCGAAGCAGAGAATATTATCAGTCTGACGCAATGGGAATTCCTAATGGCCTACCTAAAGATCACTTCATTGGGAAGTTCAGATCTAAGGATGGAAGGAAAGGCAAATGCCTTGGTTACAATATGTTCGGCCCTTATGCAGAGGAGTGTCCGAATAACAGAGAAGCAGGTCATCAAGGACATGACCGTCTATTCAAAGAAAGCAAGGAATCACCTTTATGTACCTGATCACAAGAAGAACCTGGTGTCCATCTCAGAAATGGAAGTAAAATCTTTCAGGATGTCACTCATCGATGGAAAGGTACGTGTTTCGAAATAGAATTTTCAAAGATGCTTTTGAGTTCAGGGTTGTATCAAATTGCAGGAAGTCCACTAGGGATCATGTCCATTGTCACTGAAGTTCTATGAGTCAGATGGTGACAGGGATGTCTGAATTCAAAAGGAGCATGAAAGTACATGTCTGAGATGTACCAAAGGAAAATATTACAAGGGGACCATTCCCCTCATGTAGCAGGTCCACAGGTGTGGAACAACCTGAGGAGTTTGAAATTGATAATCAAGAATCTCACATATGCAGGTGGAAGAAAGCCCTATGTGGCTTGAAGCTAAACATCCTGGGCATAGTATGATAGGATCAATAACTGTGTGATAAAGCTGAGATTCACTAAAGTGAAACGGGTCCAAACCATCCAAAGCTTGTGGATGATAGACCTCTCATACTAGCACCTTATGAGGACGACCTATGCAGACCCTCTCACTTACAGAAGTAAGAGGGAGTTGGATTTTAGATGTGAAATGATAAACTGCAAGCCTGTGACTACCTCGACGAAGTTATACGGTAGTGATGTCGGACCAGACTTGGGAAAGTTCTTGGTGAACTTCCATCCAGACATATGTTTTGCAGTTAGCACGGGGAACTCATATTTGGTTGAGCCTCACTAGATTGGCGCCAAGAATCTTCTGAGATGTCTTTAGGGCACAATCTCTCATGGATTGAGATACACTGCCGGAAATATGAAACTGCATGATTATTCGAATGATGATTGGGCAGGCAGTGTGGAGGATCATTAGAGCACTTCTTAGTGTTGTTTCTCTTTGGATTTTGATTCAATATCATGGATGAGCAGGAAGCAGAAGTTGGTTGTAAGCACCACCTAGAACAGATACATATCTATGAGTATGATCTCGTATGAAGCTGCCTGGTTGGGGAAGCTCTTCAGTGAGCTGTTTGTACACATGATGAATATCACTGTGATTCTCTGTAACAACCAGAGGTGGGATTTGATTATTGAGGAATCCCGTATTCAACGATTGCTCCAGCAGATAGACATCAAATACTGCCTTATCTAGGATATGGTAAGTTGATGAGAAAGGAGGCTCCATCACACTAAGACGATGTACAGGTCAGAGCCCCAGGGGAAATATCAAATTTGTGATTTTCCCAAACGACTTGGAGTCGTCGAGATACCTTTGTAAAAGGGTCCTGCATGTTGCATACATTGAGCTCTGGGAGCTCTGGGGGGCTTGCAGTTCTTACTGGAGCAACATACGACCACATGGTGACTCACCCTCCCCTGGTGGTGTGCACTAGAACAAGATGATTCGCTCTCTTGTGGGACAAGATGATTCGCTCTCTTGTGGAACAAGATGATTCGCTCTCTTGTGGGACAAGATGATTCGCTCTCTTGTGGAACAAGATGATTCGCTCTCTTGTGGGACAAGATGATTTGCTCTCTTGTGGAACAAGATGATTCGCTCACCTGTGTAGCAGGATGATTAGTTCTCCTGTGAGGCCTGGATTGATGTGTTCTCCATGGCGATTGTAGCAGGAACGATGTGTTCTCCTGTGAGGCCTGGATTGATGTGTTCTCCTGTGAGGCTTGGATTGATGTGTTCTCCATGGCGATTGTAGCAGTATTGATGTGTTCTTTTGTGAGGACAGGATTGATTAGTTCTCTTGTCGAGGCATCCTACCCATGCAGTCTGGGACTCATGGGAAGTACCTCTAATCTAATCAATGAGCAGGGAAATGAAGTTAGGGACCATAGTATTACCGATGGACACATCGTTGTATCTACCGTACTCCCGACGCTAGGATGTTTTCCATTGATCTGGGATCAATGATACTGGTCTGGGACCAGTGGTAGGAGTTGTACCATATTATGACACTGACTTCGGGTCGGTTGAGACTGGTCTAGGACCAGCGATACATACTTTGAGACTGACTTCGTGTCAGTGAAGGACTGGTCTGGGACCAGTGAGAGTGGTACATACTATGACGCTGACTTCGGGTCGGTTGAGACTGGTCTGGGACCAGTGGTACACTCTCTGAGCCTGCAATACTGGTCTCGGACCAGTGGTAGGAGTAGTACCCACTATGACGCTGACTTTGGGTCGGTTGAGACTGGTCTGGGATCAGTGGTACGCACTCTGAGACTGACTTCAGGTTAGTGGAGAATGGTATAAGACATTCTCGATCAATTCTTCTTCTTCATAGTTTAGCAGAGCTGAGCAGAGCAGAGCAGAGCTAGCAAAGCCAACAGAGCTGAGCTGAGCTGAGTAGAGCAGAGCCAATAGAGCAGAGCAGAGCAGAACAGGGCAGAGCAGAGCTAGCAGAGCCAACAAAGCTGAGTAGAGCAAAGCAGAGCTAGCAGAGCCAACAGAGCTGAGCAGAACTAAGCAGATCAGAGCTAGTAGAGCCAGCAGAGCTGAGCAGAGTTGGGCAGAGCAGTGCAGTGCACTAATGGCAGAGATAGTACAATCGGACTTATGGATCACTGGATGGAGTTCTCCCTAGTTGAGAGGGAGTGTTAAATTGGAAACTAGGGCCAAAATCCATGTGGGTCAGCTTATTTATGGCAGCTGATATTTTTAGTGGATCCCTATCATCAAGAGGTGTAGGATTGATCTAAAGATCATCCGATTCCAATAAGTATTTATGGAGATATGAATTTATTTTGATTATGGATTTATTATCTAGCCGACCAGAAATTTATGTAGGCTCAAGAAACCCAAATGTCATGTCTATTCAACCTATACGTTTTTGGTATAAATAGAAGAGGATTTGATGTCATTGGTGAAACATTCTTGATGTGATCTCCTCTCCATGTCTTGGGTTTTGGAGAAGGAGAGTCACAATAAAAATACGCTGCTCACAGTGAATGATACATGCTATTCATAGTAAATACGTTGTGGATGTTCACAAGAAAACTGTACTCGAAACCCTTAGATTGTCTGAGCGCTAGAGGTCTATTGTTTGAATACTTGCAATGTCTTCTAGCAGCAGGCTCACATTTAAGCTCCATTCGCTGGTAATTGTAAACATTTCAGACCATCACATGAGGCTCAAGGCGCAGAGTGTTGCACAGGGCATAAATGTCCCTAGGGTTTCGGATGTGTTATTGGCATCCAGCGTGGTCGTGTTGTGGAAATATTTACAGTTTCAAGTTGATGTACGATGCCTCTACGCACACTCTGGACCGTGCCTTCCTCGATAAGAAACATGAGTAGTCCATGGGAGATAGCTGTACATAGTCTCAATGTTCACGCTGGCATTCATGTAGCCATGGGAGATAGCTGTACGCAGTTAATGTTCACGCTTTCCGTAGTCACACTCATACCTAGCCAAAGGAAAGGCCCTACTATACGATGCAGAGCACATATAGACTCTATACGCGGAGCACATATAGACTCTATACGCAGAGCACACATGGAAAACTCTATACAATACACTGTTCATGAATAAATACGCTGGTCAGGAAGTCATGGGTACCACTGTCATCAAGCCGCAGTGATGAAGAGGTCATGGTTATAGCCGCAGTAATGAAGAGGTATACGCTGTCATGGTATTACAATTTGTATATATGTCAATAACAATCTATATATGCACAACATTCATAAAATAGTGAACGTTCTATGTGGTCTTAGAGACACTTAACATATATACGTTGGACATGAAAGACATATCTATGCTGGTCATTAAAAGGAACATCTGTAGTCATCAAGGATAGTCATTGTGATGTATGAGGATCTGGTAGTGTAGATCGGGCTACTGTGTGGAGTAGATTAGGCAGCGTAGATCAGGGTATAGAGACTCCAGTCACTCATACGTAGTTCATGGAGACTCTTATGCATAGGTCATAGAGACACGCAGCAATGAAAGAAAACCTATAGTTGAAGAATACCAATATGCTGTGTGTAAAGGGATTGCGTGGAACTATAGTCTAGCTACTTTGCTAGGCTGCAAGCCATAGCAAGCAGTTAAGGCTGATATCAATAGAATCAAATTGTTGCAGCATGATGAAGCAAAGAGAAGGCTGAGGCAGCAGCATGATGGGCAGCACTATGAGATCATGTGCATGGGCAGTACAATGATATATTAGCAAGGGCAATAGCATGATGATGATGCACATTAGTTTGAGTAGCATTATGATGGATAAGATCATGGACATGGGCAGCATGATGATTATCATGATTAGTGCAGCATGGTGCAGTATGCAGTGGTGCAACTAGAGGACCAGATGCACCACGATGATAGGTATCAGTTGAATCTGCTTCAACTGATATCATCATCATATGAGATGATCTATGCTCAGATCTAGACAAGTCAAAGTATTGACCTCTGTTGTAAATGTACTATCTCTCTCTCTCTCTCTCTCTCTCTCTCTCTCTGTTGAACTTTGAAGATAAAAGAAGATTTGATCAAAGGGTTTCCCCACAGATTGTGGGGTTTGTCCCTGGCTCGTGCCACATCTTGTGTCCTCTTGTCTTGGCTTGTCTTCTGCGATTTATATTTATGCTCTATCTGCAGTTTACTTTATGCTGATGTGATTGCTAATATGGAAAAGAAATTAAATAAATTTCTCTAGCATAGAACATACCTAAAATTAACATTTGGAATATCAGTTACCTTGATATTAAATCTTTGGAAGTCCTCAATGTGCTCCGCAACTGAACCCTTTTGTTTAAGATTTATCATTTGGCTAAAGAAGGTATTTCTCTTTGTATCCTCATAATGTTCTATCAATTCCTCCGTAAAAATTGTCCAAGTGAAAAGTGATTTACAAGAAAAAAGCCATCGATACCACACAAATTGATTGGGTTCTAAATATAAAGATGCATGTGTAACTTTTGTGTGTGTTGCACTTTGTGTAGATCAAATAACTGCTCCATCTATAGTATCCATGGTACAAAATCCTTTCCATAAAAATTCTTATATTGATATTGGAATATGGTTGGTTGTCAACCTAGAGTTAGAGTCTCTAAAATCATGCTTCACATTCTTTTTGTTCTCATCATGGGTTTCATTGAATACCCTATTACCATTAAGAAGCCTTTCTTCTAGCAAAATTGTCAAATCTTCCTTCAAACCTTCCATGTATGCTTTTAAACTATCCATGTCCCCTTTTAAAACATCCATCTTAACATTCATCATCGCTTCCAATTAATTTTTGGTTTCTCTTTGTGAGAGAGAAAATTGTTGCATATGGTCCCGTAATTTTGATATATCATGTTGTATTTCTTCCTCTTCTTCGTGTGTCATAGTAGAGCTTTTTGAGGGCTTAATGGGTGTATAATTTTTTGTTTGGGAGGAATTTTTGAACCAATTAATGATATCTATGCTCACTATTCCCTTTGAATCACTTCAATTTGGTTTTTCAAACAAAAGCTATGCAAATTTTAAAAAACACACATTTTTTAGCTTGATTTTGAGCTTGTTGATAAGGTTGACCTTGAAACTATTGTATCTTTGTTATTTCAGCCTCCCAAGGTCTGAATTTGTGTCTTATGGTAGCCCTCTGTGTCTTCTTTTCAATCCCACCAATTGGACCAAGATTTGATTCTTTAAGATAAAGTTATGTCAATTCTCCCATGATGACTTGATTATGGACTGGTTCAATAGATCTAACTTGTACAGGATGCCACATTTTCAAGTTCAAATTATAGTCACAAAGGTTCTAAAAGGAAAAAGGAAGGAGGCTAGCAAAAAACTAAAATTTTCCTCAGTATGGTCACCGAGTTTTTTATTGGAAAAATCCCTCTTGCGGACAAGAGCAATCTCCCGAGAATCAATGATCAAATCTAGAACAAACAATACAATGCATACTATCTTTATCTAGTAAAGTTTGAATAGGACTTTGTTGTTTAATGAAATAGTTCGTCACTTCAATTCTCTTCTTGCTTGATTTCATGCTCCTCTTCAATCCCTGAAGATTGGAACCTGCAATAACATAGACAAACAAAAGGATCAAAGCATACTATGGATTAATAAGTTCAAATTAATCATTAGATAATTTTTGAGGTATAAAATGGGCCTCCTGAGGAATACTATAGAGTACTAGTAGAAATACTAAAATAATATTAGATTACCTCATCAAGTTTTGGAGGGAAAAAGAAAAAACTACATTTTCAACTCGTATTTTCAATTTATCTCCCTATGGTTTCTCTCAAATTTCGACCAGGAGAAATCATTGGATGCGAAATTAAATTTTGCATCCAAGGAGTACCAATGTTGCATACTTTCGATGGACCCTACTGTTGGCATTATGATACAAGTGTTGTCCTTGATGGCAACTCACTTAGATAAAATATCACAGTGCAGCAGATTAACAACAAAGAATTACAGATCAGACTCCAAAGAATGAAGAAAGAGGGGTATACGCAGGTTCATCTTGTCCAAACCGCGTATACACGCATGTTGACTAAACAAAAGGAGCGTATACATACACACACACTTTCACAAAAGTAAAAGCGCGTACATCTTGGAAAATCAAAGTTCTTGGTCCAAGGTATTTGACCCAAGGTATTTGGTCCGAGGTATTTGGTCCAAGGTATTGGTCCTAAGTGGTGTTGGTCCATGGTATTCAGAAAGGCCTAAAACTATATAAGGAGAAGAAGATCATTAGGCCAAGGTGTGCAAGTATTGAATATCTTATGAAGTGTTGGATCATATATGCAGGTTATGAGCTTCTGATGCTTTGCTTGATCTGATCTAACGATGCACCTATGTGGTTGATAATGAATGATGGAACGAGAGCATAAGACCTAAAATGAATTATCATTATGTGGTTTGACCATGAACTATCTAGATCTGAATACTGATGCATGTTTTATTCTGTAAATGTGATGATCTGGATATGACTAAAGTCTGAAATAGTTGTGATGTTTTAAGTTAGCATTTGCAAATCTGTACGCAGGTTCGCTTTAGTAAAAAAGCGTATACACGCTGGTTCAGCATATCAAAGTAGCGTATACTTCATAAATTTGAATTTGCAGATCTATACGTTGGTTCCTTTTGGTAAAAGTGAGTATACACGCTGGTTCGGCGCATGGAAGTAGTGTATACCTTATGAAGTATGTTTTAGTTGTTTCTATTTGCTGTTGCAAAGTTCTGGATTCTGCTTTGGGTTTTGATGACAGTGCTATGAATGATTAGATTGATTGATTGTGATTTTCTACAGTGATGATGGGTTGTCAAGTGACTGATTGACTCAGTTGTAGTTGATTCTGAAAGTAATGATTAAGTTTTAGTAATTGGTTGATGCAGATGTATTTGATGGTTGTATTGCAATGGTGATTGATTCTAAGCTTCAATGTTGTAGGTGTGTCCAGTATGAAAATTGGATCAAACGAGGCCTTCTTGTGTATTGTTGTGTACCAGGAGCATCTAGTCTGAAAATTTATCAAACATGGTCCCTGGAGGAAGAAAGAAGGTCGTAGCCTTATATAGGCCAACACCTACGTACTAGTAAACATATCGGCTAGTACAAAATCTATGGGGTTGTAGCTCCCTTCCATTAGAAGATGTAGAACAAGAGAAGGTTGTAGCCTTCTACAGGTGGGTGCCTGCTTACTGGTATGAGTCTGTACCAATACAAGATTGTAAACAGGTTTTTCTTATATTAAAAGAAGACAGCAGCAGGTGGTTTTTGTCCTGCATTAGGTTTCCACCTTAAATCTTGGTGTTCATGTGTGGTTCTTATGTGTGATGGTTTATTATGTTATTACTGCACATGGTTACTGTTTAATTTTTAATAAAGTACGGATGCACTGATTAAAGATCAACATATGATGCATTAACTTAATCATAAGTTCATTGGATATATGCTGGTTTCCTTAAGAACAATTGGTGCACACGTGAGTTCCCTTCAATGAAGTAGCGTATATAAATCTAATCATGGAAATGAAAAAGTTATTGATTTGTAAATACTGATTCACCCCCCCTCTCAGTATTATTTCCAACAATTGGTATCAGAGCGGGTCCTTTGGCAGAAGCTTGATTGCTTGAAGGAGATCCGTAGAAATAATGGGAAAGAAGCTAAAGAAGAAAGCACCTGAAAAGAAGAAGGCATCTCAAAGGAACTGTGACAGTGGGAGAGACGATTGGGGATTATGTGGAAGCAACTCTTCAGATTCAGAATCACCTCATAATGAAGATGAACAAGGAAAAGAACTATCAAGTATGAATTTTTTATCCTCTGGTGATCCATTTCTCTGTTCATTTGAAGATGATGAAAATAACAACAAAACAAATGAAGTTGTTCCTATGGGTGAAAGAGAAAGTTATCAAATAGAGGCAAAATTTAAAATAATCACAGAAAAAATTAGATATCAACAAGATCTATTGGACAAATGGGAGTGTGCCTTCAAAGAACAAGCTACCAGACTAAAAGCTCAACTGCAGGAAGGAAACAAAGTAAGGAAGCAGTACAAGGAAAAAGAAGATCAAAGTCAAAGGCTGCAGAATGAAGTGACTTCATTGAGAAATGAAGTAAAATGAATACAACAATCAAGAAAATTAAAGATAGATCCAGTTACTATGAAAGTCTTGAAGCTAAGATCCTCTCTCTAAAAGAAGATCTTGAAAATAAGCAGAATAAAGAACTACCTCAAGCAGATGAAGAACAAGAAAATGAGATTCTCAAATTAAGGCAACAAGTGGAAGAAGGAAAAAAGGCTGAAGAAATATTGAAGAAGCAATATCTGGAAAAGGAAGAATAATATCAGGTTGAGGTAAATATCTTAAAAGGTAAATTAGAAGAAAAGGATAAATTGTTACGATTTCAAGACAGTATTAAGATTTTGGATAATATTCTTAGTAGTCAAAGGTCTCCTGCCATCAAAACTGGTCTTGGTTTTCATGAATCTGTTGAAGGTGAATCTATCTCACAAGGTGAGGCAAGGAACTCTAATGCAAAATCTGAAATGCTCAACAAGGAGATGAGAGGTCAACCCCATCAACAACCAAGGAAATAAATTCTTCAAAGAAAATCTTTTACTCCTAACTGTGGAAGTGATAGTCAGTTATTTCCTCAAATGAATAATGTTGAATGTTTTATATGTCATAATTTTGGACATGTTGCAGCAAGATGCAGAAGTAGAATGGTTCAAGACCATCACATAAAGATCATCAACTTCCAAGTACTTTAAGGGATATTGTTTTTCTTGCAATATATTTGGTCACAAAGCCATTGACTGCTATATAAGGAATATAAAACATGTAAGATGTTATGCATGTGACAAGTTTGGACATATAGCAAACAAATGCAAGAGAAAATTTTAGGCACCATACCAAAAGGAGAAAACATCATCACACTCGAAGATATGGAAGAAGAAGGAAGTATAGTCAGAAAGATGTGGCATAGCACAGTATACAGACATAACAGACTCAAGGGGAGCTGAAAGTGAGAAACTTTAGTGTTCTAAATCTCATACACAAGTTTCATGAAGACAAGTCGCGTATATACGCGAGTTCAAAGTTGCACAGTCGCGTATATGTTGGTTTGATGAAGAAGCAGTGGGACAGACTTAGAAAAATGATATGATATGGTTCAAACAATTATCAGTTATATTTTCTGTCTTGATGATTGATGACTACAGTCTGTGAATGTTATTTAGAAGTGCTTTTGATCCTCATAAGTTGTTGTTGACTTGATGTATATCTGATTGATGATGATGCCTTGATATTTTTTACTGATATATGCAATGATTAGATCTGACAGTGAATAAGTGGCACAGGTTCAGTGGTAGAATATGTTATGCTTCTAATATTGCATTATTGGCATTATGTTTAGAAGTCTTTGGTACCTATTGATTCTTATAAATGGTGATAATGCTTATGTGGCTAAAGTGTTTAAATGATACATCATGCTATGTTGCGGTTATAAGTTGCCTATGATGATGATACTTGTAATTCTTGGGATTACATAGTTGCTATTCAGATCAGATTTATGGAGGATTGTGGATGACTTTTTGATGATGCATATAGTATATATATGATGCTTACATGGTGATCTCCATAAGGACAAGGAGGAGTACAACGATTGAGTACACAACTTCATTATTTGATGACGAGCCACTCATTTATTTCATGCTGCTGTCATCACACCTTCAAAGATGCATAAAGTTCATATGGTGCAGTTATGATACAGGATTCCTATAGTCTTTTTCTCTCACATGGTTTGCCAGACACATATTCCTACCTCATTGATGGATATACATTATGTTGGACACATGGATGATTAATTAAGGTGCATATTGATAAGTATTGTTGGTTTGCCAAGGGAATGGTGTTATTGCAGGTCTCATAAAGACATAGCTTACTTAATCACATGTTAATGATGACTTCTTACTTTATGATGATGAGTTTGATACTCACACATGTTGATTATCATGGTTGTTGCTTATCAAATGTGGGATGTTCCCTAGTGATGATACATTGAGGGCTCTTGTGGAAAGATCATTCAATTCTTAATGATGATGTTATGGTCATAGATGATGACTATGGTGTTTTCACATACATATGATATGATGTGAATGATTTGGTGTTACTGCTTGGAGATATGACACATGCTTAGTTGATTCATGGAAGATTATGATAAGGCTCTTTCTACTAAGGAAATGAAGCAAGTTGATCTTGATGAGATCAAGAGGATGAGTTGATATCTATATGCAGCATACTTTGTCACAGGATGATGATAGTTACTCCATCATATCTTGGGAAATAATGATGGACATATACAAGTTGTTGGCCTAGATGCAATTGACAAATGCTTATGGTGTAGATCATACATGGTGTAAGGTAGTTGCTGATGATTATCATGGTCTTGTTTAGATATATGGTCTCTGTCATGTATATCATTCGATGTAAAGGTCATATAAAGACCCATGATGTATTCTGTCTCTATCTGTCATAATCTTTTGATGAGTCCTTTTTGGGTCATATGATGTAATCTGTACCCCCACTATGCATGGGAAGGATGATTTAATAAGTGCTATATTTCAGTCATGTATAAACAATTGGTATATCCCCACTTGGTTGGGTCGATGAGTCAAATTTGGTATATCCCCACTTGGTTGGGAGATTGATGTATGTATGAGTCATTTGTGATAGGAAGGTCATACTCACATAGTTGAGTTATAGAGTTGTGTTATTCTTTTGCAGACTCTGCATGTGCTCAGGGGGAGCATGGACGGTTTTAGTACATCTTAGCATGTACAACAAGGGGAGCTCAATCAGAGAATTCAACATGTACTCAGGGGGAGCATGAACAACATAATGTATGTCAAAGGGAGAAAATATCTTGGTCCACACTTTGCCCTTGATGTCAAAGGGGGAGAGTGACTTGGTGTTGTTGTTGCCATCAAGTCCAAAGGGGGAGATTGTTGGCATTATGATACAAGTGTTGTCCTTGATGGCAACTCACTTAGATAAAAGATCACAGTGCAGCAGGTCAACAACAAAGAATTACAGATCAGACTCCAAAGAATGAAGAAAGAGGGGTATACGCAAGTTCATCTTGTCCAAAATGCATATACATGCATGTTTACTAAACAAAAAGAGCATATACGTACACATGCACTTTCACAGAAGTAAAAGCGCGTACATCTTGGAAAATCAAAGTTTTTGGTCCAAGGTATTTCACCCAAGGTATTTGATCCAAGGTATTGGTTGGAGGTATTTGGTCCAAGGTATTGGTCCTAAGTGGTGTTGGTCCATGGTATTGAGAAAGGCCTAAAACTATATAAGGAGAAGAAGATCATTAGGCCACGGTGTGCAAGTATTGAATATCTTATGAAGTGTTGGATCATATATGCAGGTTATGAGATTTTGATGCTTTACTTGATCTGATCTAAGGATGCAACTATGTGGTTGATAATGAATGATGGATCGGGAGCATAAGACCTAAAATGAATTATCATTATGTGGTTTGATCATGAACTGTCTAGATTTGAATACTGACGCATGTTTTATTTTGTAAATGTGATGATCTGGATATGACTGAAGTCTGAAATAGTTGTGATGTTTTAAGTTAGCATTTATAGATCTGTACGCAGGTTCGCTTTAGTAAAAGAGCGTATACACACTTGTTTAGCATATCAAAGTAGCGTATAATTCATAAATTTGAATTTGCAGATATGTACGTTGGTTCCTTTTGGTAAAAGTGCGTATACATGTTGGTTCGACACATGGAAGTGGCGTATACCTTATGAAGTATGTTTTAGTTGTTTCTATTTGTTGTTGCAGAGTTCTGAGTTCTGCTTTGGGTTCTGGTGACTATATTCTGGTGACAGTGTTATGAATGATCAGATTGATTGATTGTGATTTTCTACAGTGATGATGGGTTGTCAAGTGATTGACTGACTCACTTGTGGTTGATTCAGAAAGTAATGATTAATTTTCAGTAATTGGTTGATGCAGATGTATTTGATGGTTGTATTGCAATGGTGATTGATTCTAAGCTTCAATGTTGTTGATGGGTCCAATATGAAAATTGGATCAAACGAGGCCTTCATGTGTATTGTTGTGTACCAGGAGCATCCAGTCTGAAAATTTATGAAACGTGGTCCCCGGAGGAAGAAAGAAAGTCGTAGCCTTCTGTAGGCTGGCACCTACGTACTAGTAAACATATCGACTAGTATAAGAGCTAGGGGGTTTTAGCTCCCTTCTACTAGAAGATGGAGAACAAGAGAAGGTTGTAGCCTTCTGCAAGTGGGTGCCTGCGTATTGGTATGAGTCTGCACCAATACAAGATTGTAAACAGGTTTTTCTTATATTAAAAGAAGATAGCAGCAGGTGGTTTTTGTCCCGCATTGGGTTTCCACCTTAAATCTTGGTGTTCATATGTGGTTCTTATGTGTGATGGTTTATTCTGTTAAAACTACACATGGTTACTGTTTAATGTTTAATAAAGAACTGATGCACTGATTAAAGATCAACAAATGATGCATTAACTTAATCATAAGTTCACTGGATATACGATGGTTGCCTTAAGAACAATTGGTGCACACGCGAGTTCCCTTCACTGAAGTAGCGTATATAAACCTGATCATGGAAATGAAAAGATTATTTATTTGTAAATACTTTTTCACCCCCCCTCTCAGTATTATTTCCAACACCTATTACAAGAAAAATGTGAAATACATGAAAACCATTATTGCAATCATGCTTTTCATGTATTTCACATTTTTTGTGTAGTAGGGTCCATCTAAAGTATTCAACATGGGTACTCCTTGGATGCAAAATTATATTCTACATCCAACGAGTGCCCCCGCACGAAATTTGAGTAAAATCATAGGGAGATAAGTTGAAAATGTGAGTTAAAAAATAGTTTTTTTTTGTTTATCTTTTTACTCTAAAAATGGTGAATCGTCCCCATAGTTGACATAATTATATTGAATCCTATTGGTTCTTATAAAGTTGATTTCTATTGTACATTTTTGTTTTTAGGCCCATTTTACCTCAAAATATCTCTAATGACTAATTAGAAGATCAAGGAGTTTTGATATAATGAATACAAATAATAAACACATCATGTGAGAAAAACAATATATATTATATTTTTTGGGTGTGTGTTATATTCTTTCCACGACTAGTCACACATGCAGGGGGGTCACGAGCGGGCTTTTTCTGCACAGGGTCCGGAGCAACACCCCAGGAAAAAAAAAAATGGACCCTATATTAGGTGGGAAAACCTACCTATGGTTTTGTCCATGGGTCTTTCACATGGTACTGGGCATGATGGTTTTCTACCCATGGTATTTTGTTGCTCTGGTCAAGGGAACTTCGACATGTATATATATGTATTGTAACATTAAAAGGATTATAATGAAAAATCAATCTAGTAGTCCCAGTTTTGGGATCTAGGGGAATATCTCTGTGTATTTGTTTTATATTCTCGTCAATGTTTATTTTTTGTTTTTTAGAATTCATTTACAGGCAATTTTTGTATAGGGTTAAAACCTACGTTTGGAATCAGAGTTGTTTCAACTTCAAGGGGGTGCCTTTTCTACTAAGGGGTTTTTCTCGGGCCTATGGTAGACCTTGTTCAGTGTGAGATCCGTGGGATCGATTCTTGCGGTGAAAGAATATGGCAAGCAGTGGAAAGTTGGAGATCGAGAAATTTAATGGTTGGATTTTTGAGTTGTGGAAACTCAAGATGGAGGATCTACTAGTGGATAAAGATCAGTGGATCTTGGTAGATTGGGGTACTAAACCAACGACAATTTCAGATGAAGATTAGGCGAAGTAGATTTGGAAAGCAAAGAGCACAATATAGTTGTGTATCTTAGATTCAGTTTTGTTGAATGTATCAGGGGAAGCTACCATGAAGGCTTTGTGGGACAAGTTTGGGACTTTGTACCAATCTAAGTCTTTGGTGAATAGATTGTTCCTACAGAAAAAGGTGTATAACTTGAGGATGAAGGATGGAGACTCGGTGACAGAGTGATCCGAATTGGATTCATGAAAATAATCAGAGAGCCATGACTGTATCAAAACAGGACAGACTTCAAAATTTATGAACACAGAGCGATCAGGAAGACCTCTAATGGTGGAAATTTGCAACCAGCAAGGAACGACGAGGACCTCTATCAATGCGCACTGACTAAGGCCCATGGAGATCGCGCAGGAGGCAAAACTAGCACTTGGGAAGCCCAGATCGGGAAAAGGAGGTCGTTTCTAATGTGTGATTAGCACTAGGAAAAACCCCTCGAGAAGGAATGGCCTCCAGCGCTCGGGCACATGGAAGCCGGGAAAACTGTGGGGAAAGCACTAAAGGCTAAAGGCGGGTCCCGCGCTTCAAAACCAATGGTATATCGGGGGCACCCTTGGGCGGTAAGCGGATTTGGAGAAAAACGAACGATTCCATTCAGCGCCTAGCACGTTGCAGGCGGAGGAGAGAGAAAATCGCTGTTCATCGCACGCTAACGGTCGAGAAAGTCAATTGCATGAAATGAGCGAATAACGTTGGATCTGGGGGCTCCAGATCTGACGGCTGAGAATGTGCCCAATGAAGGAACCAGATTTTATAGGGGATTAAGCCCCGGCAGATAAATATTTTGAAGTCCAATTTGATGCTGAGATGGCGGATGACACATTCCACAATGTAACCGAAAAACTGAACCGACGAGGAAGAGCTGGCACAGTTCATAAGAGGACAAGTGGCCACTCCCTATGAGCCGTTGATGATGACGCAGAGACAGGGAACTCCAAGCGAGCAGCAGTAGGTGATCCGATGGGGGCGGAAGAGGAAGCGAGCAGTGAGATCGATTAGCTTTAAAGCTGTGAACAGACAAGAAACACACTAAGAGAAGAGAAGAAAACAAAGACAGAGAAGGCGAAAGTAAAGAAAAGACAGTGAAGCAAGAAGCAAAAAGACAGAGAGCCGAGCTGACCTACAGCGTAAGGCAACATCGAGCAATCCCTGATAGGATCTGTCGGGAATTGAGCACCACATTGGGCTCCTCAAATTGAAGACCAGGGAGGTCAATACTTGGATAGGAAAAGAGTCTGTGCACTCTAGTGGCTTGGGGGATCCAAGAACCACCCTACCAAACATTATCTATTTCAAGAGACTCCAAGTGAGCTCCTTATTGTAATTCTCTGCTTTAAAGACACAATAAAAGAAGGCCACCACTGAGAGTTGGACCAGAGATGTAGCCCTAGAGGATAGGGTGAACTCCTTATTAATTGTTGTGTTCTTGTATTTGCTTACTGTGTTTCTCTTATTGTTTTCCATCTTCCAAGTGTCTGTGTATTTTGTAATCTGATCGATCCATTGCCTAAAATGACATAGACACACACCGGCACATGAGTCTGTAATACCTTCATTCATTAATTAATTAACTGAGGTCACTCAAGGGTGATTTTCAGATCAAGTGGTATCAGAGCTCTAGGCTGTAAGGTTAGACAAGCTTGTGTTGGTTTAACTGTTGAATGCTAACTAGATCAAAGCTAAAATTAGGAGAAGGAGAGTTGGTCGAAATTAATCCTAAAATTAGGAGGGTCTATCCTCGGAAGACAATGTCAGAGGAAGGTTCAATGGGGCCAGACCCTCAATTCATAGAAAGTTTCTTAGCCATAAAGTCCATGGTAGAAGAAATGTATAGGGACTTTAGAAAACACAAGGATGAAGATTCATCAGGCTCTAAACAAGACAAAGAAGAAGATGAGTCTCAGTTCCATGACCACTCAAAAGGAAAAGGGAAAGAGGAAAGCTTTCTCACACCTCCTAATAGCCCTGAACACAAAAAGAAAGCATCTTTGATCAAACTAGATGTTAAATTTGATCTACCTATATATGATGGAGAGTTAAATGCAGAAAAGTTGGACAATTGGATTAGACAAATTGATGTTTATTGCAGAGTACAGAACATCAATTCAGACAAGAGCAAGATTCAGCTGGCAAGCCTACGCCTTGGAGGCACTGCCTTGGTTTGGTGGGAAGGCAGAACCCAAGCTGATATGAAAAGACATGGTAAGACCATCTCTATCTGGAGTGAATTTGCTTCTGCAATAAAAAAGCAGTTTTATCCATTGGCCTACATGCAACAAGCCATGATGAGTTGGCAAACTCTTTGGCAGTTGAAAGGGCAAAGTGTGCAAGGGTACACTCAAGAATTTAGAAAGAGAGCATTGATTCTAGGAATCTCATTAGACTCACCAGAGACTCTATTGAAGTACATTGGTGGTCTACACAACTACATGAGGCACACCATCCTCATGTTTAATCCCACTAGTATAGATGAGGTATTTGTACAAGCTACTCATCTAGAAGCTAGAGGAAATAATGGAAGTCCAGAAGTTGGGGGACCATCCCAACCCACTGCAAGCAAGAGCAAGGAGAAAAGAAAGCAGAAGTGAAAAGCAAGGAAGGCTAACACTGCACTGAAAAGCAAAGCTTCATGCACTCACTGTAAAAAGGATGGGCATTATGATGAGCATTGTTGGATTCTGCATCTAGAGCTGAGACCTAAGAAGTTCGAGGGCAAGAAAAGGAAGACTGTTGCAGCTATTCAGAAAGATTTGGGGTCAAACTCGAGAGATGAAACAACCATTGCAGCCACAGGTATAAAAGGTTGTCTGCTTTAGAGAATTCTGAAATCAAGAAGCAGGTGCTGGAGTTGCTCGAGAAAGGGTTCATCAGACCTAGCACATCACCATGTGGGTCACCAATTGTTTTGGCGAGAAAGAAATATGGCTCGTGGAGAATGTGCATTGACTACCAAGCACTGAATAAGATAACAATAAAAATCGTTATCCCCTTCTCCGCATAGATGATCTTTTAGATCAATTGAAGGAAGCTGTTTATTTCTCCAAGCTGGACTTACACAGTGGATACCATTAGGTCAAAGTTGCAGAACAAGATTCATGGAAGACTGCTTTAAAAAAAAAGCAGGGATTGTATGAGTGGCTGGTTATGCCTTTTGGCTTAACTAATTCTCCTGCTACTTTCATGAGATTAATGAATGATGTACTCAGACCTTTTCTTGATGATTTTGTTATTGTGTATTTGGATGACATTCTAATTTTTAGCAAAACGTGGGAAGAACACTTAAAGCATGTTAAGCAATTGAAAAGAGAAGAGCTTCATGTTAAACTCTCAAAATGTCAATTTGGCAAAACATCTCTAAATTATTTGGGTCATACAGTAGGGGGAGGTGAATTGAAGATAGATCCCTCTAAGGTCGCAATCATTGTAAACCGGCCTAAACCCAAATCTGCTACAGAAGTTAGAAGCTTCTTAGGAGCAACACAATATTGGAGGAATTTCATTCCTAAATTTTCCTCAATTGCAGCTCCCTTACATGCTTTAACAGGATTGAACAAGGTGTTTCAGTGGGGAGGCAAACAGCAGAAAGCCTTCGACACCTTAAAAGAAAAGATTAGTACAGCACCTGTACTAGCACTGCCTGATCTTAAAAGACCATTTGAGATCTAAACAGATGCCAGTGACTATGCCATGGGAGCAGTGTTGACACAGCACCGTAAACCCATATGTTATCATTCTGAGACTTTTAATCCTGCAGTAGTTAACCATCCTACATATGATAAAGAATTGTATGCATTATTTCAGAGTGTGAAAAAGTGGAAACATTACTTAATGGGCAAAGAGATAGTAATACATACTGATCATCAACCACTTCAATATCTACACTCCCAAACTAAGTTGCAGCAATCAAGAAACTACAGATGGATGGGTTTTCTACAACAGTTTCATTTAGTCATCAGATATAAAAAGGGCATACATAATAAAGTTGCAGACATGTTATCTAGACCTATTAAAAATGCATCTACTATACTTAAGCATAATTTTATGCTACATGAAAGCTACATTGAACAATATGCTCAAGATATAGACTTTAAAGATGTATATGCAACCTTGAGTCAAGGAAAACGAGTAGAAGAATTGGATTATCATGTGAAGGACCGACTCTTATACCATTGTGGGAAGTTATGCATTCCACAAACAGAAAGAGTAAAGATAATTAGAGAAGCACACACTTCTTTGATATCAGGTCACTTTGGGGTAAGTAAAACAGTTGCATAGCTGCAAAGATTTTGTTATTGGCCAAAAATGAATGAGATATTTTCTAGATATGTAAGAGGGTGTACTATGTGTGCTAAAATCAAGCCAAGCAACAGAAAACTAGGCTTGTACACTCCATTACCAGTTCCTTCTCACCCTTGGGAAAGTGTTTCCATGGATTTTGTTGGAGGACTGCCTAAATCTAGGAAAGGTTGTGATTATCTATATGTTGTTGTGGATAGGTTCAGTAAAATGTGTATTTTGATACCTTGCAATAAATAGATTACAGCTAAACAAACTGCAAAACTATTCTTTGAACATGTATGGGTTCATTTTGGACTACCCACTTCCATTGTATCTGATCGAGACACCCGATTTGTGGGGAAGTTTTGGTCAAGTCTGTGGGAACTGATGGACACCAAACTGAAGAAAAGCACTACTTTTCATCCACAAACTGATGGCTAGACATAAGTAGTTAACAGGACGGTGATCCAGTTACTCAGAGGATATTGCAGCAAACATCCTAAGCTCTGGGATGAACATTTGTGTTATGTGCAGCATGCTTACAACAGAGAAAAACATTCTTCTACACAGAGATCTCCTTTTGAGACCTATTTTGGTTTCACACCAAGGTCTCCTTTGGATTTTGTCTTTGGTAAAGATACCACAGTTGAGGGACACAGTGATGTGGACAGGGCAACTAGGTTCATTGAACAAATCCAAGAGATCCACCAGGCAGTACAGGAACAACTAGAAAAGAGCCAAGCCAAATACAAGGCAAGGCATGAGAAGCATCGGATGGAGCATAGTTTCCAAGTTGGTGACCAAGTCTGGCTGTATATCAGCAAGGACAGGATGCAAGGTGAAGGGAAAAAGCTAAAGCCTATCAGGTATGGACCTTTCAGGATACTTGAGAAGATTAGTGAGAATTCTTTTCGCCTTAATCTACCAGCTTACATGCACATCTACTCAGTCGTAAATGCAGATTGCTTGAGATTTTTTGAACCCTCACTAATTGAGGATCCCGAAGAGCAAAGTCAATTGCCTTCTATTGATGACCTGCTACCTGAATATCTTAATGAATTGCAGGAAGACACAGTTCTGGACAGGAAGGTGAGGATGATGTGCAAAGGAGATGTTGAGTACCTCAGAATTAGACTCAAGGGTTCAAAGCCAAGCAATGCAAAGTGGATAGAGATTGGACAAGTGAGACAATTGTATCCTCACTTAGTCAATGCTTGAAAACCAACTTTTGGTGGTCCAAAAGATTTTTCAGTGGGAAGGCCATGATCCGAATTGGATCCATGAAAATAATCGGAGAACCATGACTGTATCAAAACAGGACAAACTTCAAAATTTATGAACATAGAGCGATCAGGAAGACCTTTGACGGTGGCATTTTGCAGCCAACAAGGAACGATAAGGACCTCGGTCAATGCTCGCTGACCGAGGCCCATGGAGACCACGCAGGAGGCAAAATTGGCACTTTGGAAGCCCAAATTGGGAAAATGAGGCTGTTTCTGATGCGCGATTAGTGCTAATCATGCATCGCTAGGCAAAACCCCTTGAGAAGGAAGGGCCCCGAGCACTCGGGCACATGGAAGCTGGGAAAATCGTGGGGAAAGCGCTAAAGGCTAAAGGCAGGTCCCACGCTCCAAAACCGGCGGTATATCGGGGGTACCCTTGGGCAGTAAGCAGATTTGGAGAAAAACAAGCGATTCCATTCAGCGCCCAATGCGTGGCAGGCGGAGGAGAGAGAAAATCGCTGCTCATCACACGCTAACAGTCGAGAAAGTCAACCGCAAAAAATGAGCGAATAACATCAGATCTGGGGGTTCCAGATCTGACGAATGAGAACACGCCGGATGAAGGAACTGAATTTTATAGGGGATTAAGCCGCGACACATAAAGAGTTTGAAGTCCGATTTGACGTTGAGATGGCGGATGACGCATTCCACAATGTAACCGAAAAACCGAACCGACGAGGAAGAGCTTGCGCAGTTCGTAAGAGGACAATTGGCCACTCCTTGTGAGCCGTTGATGATGACGCAGAGACAGGGAACTTCGAGCGAGCAACAGCAGGCGATCCGACGGGGGTGGAAGAGGAAGCGAGCAGTCATGAGATCGATTGGCTTTAAAGCCATGAATAGACAGGGAACACACTGAGAGAAGAGAAGAAAACAAAGACAGAGAAGGCGAAAGCAAAGAAAAGACAGTGAAGCAAGAAGCAGAAAGAAAGAGAGCTGAGCTGACCTGCAACGTAAGGCAGCATCAAGCAATCCTTGATAGGATCTTTCAGGAATTGAGCACCACATTGGGCTCCTCCCATTGAAGACCAAAGAGGTCAAGACTTGGATAGGAAAAGAGTTTGTGCACTCTAGTGGCTTGGGGGATCCAAGAACCACCCTACCAAACATTATCTATTTTAGGAGACTCTAAGTGAGCTCCTTATTGTAATTATCTGCTTTAAAGACACAATAAAAAAAGGCCACCACTAAAAGATGGACCGGAGACATAGCCCTGGAGGATAGGGTGAGCTCCTTATTAATTGTTGTGCTCTTGTATTTTCTTATTGTGTTTCTCTTGCTGTTTTCCATCTTCCAAGTGTCTCTGTATTTTGCAATCTGATCGATCCATTACCTAAAATGACATAGACACACACCAGCACATGAGTCTGTAATACCTTCATTCATTAATTAATTAACTGAGGTCACTCAAGGGTGATTTTCAGATCACAGAGCATCTGAATACCTTTAATATTGTGGTAAGCCAGTTGTTATATGTTGATATTAAAATTTCAGATGAAGATAAGTGCATCAGTTTGTTGTGCTCTCTACCAAATCTGTGGGATAGTTTGGTTTTTGCAATAGGTAGCAATAAAACTACATTGAAGTTTGATGAAATAGTCTCATCCTTGCTCATCCTTGTTTTCAAAGGAGATGAGACCAAAAAATATGGAGGGCCATAATGGAGATTCCTTGTCTATACGAGGACGATCCCAGAACATAAACAAAAATAAGTCCTCGAGTGGGAGATATAAATCAAGGGGAGATTTAAATCTCCAGGAAAAATTACAAAGGAACATTGGAAATGTGGAAAGGAAGGGCACTTCAAAAATGATTGTAGATCTAAAGGTCCTGAGAAAGGAAAGGATTTGATGATGCTCCTTCTGCAAAGGTGAAAACCACCTTAGATGAAGTTGGGGATATGCACTTGGTTTCTTCTTCAAGTACACATGTAGATCATGAGGCATGGTTGATTGACTCAGGTGCATCCTTTCACTTCACTCCCCATAGGGAGTGGTTCTGCGAGTATGAGAAATATGATGGTGGTGATGTCTTATTAGGGGATGACACAAAAGGATAGAATTGTCAAGCGCGGAAAAGTCAAGTTAAAGTTGAAAGGTGGAAGGATTAGAACACTTCCTAGTGTTCTGCATATTCCTGCATTGGCCATAAATCTGATTTTTGTAAGCAATACGGATGATGCAAGTGTAAAAATAGTGTTCAAGAAATATATTTGAAAGATGGTTTAGGGAGCATTGGTATTGATGCAGGGAGTTTGAATTGGAACTTTGTACAAGCTTCTGTGTAGTATTGTTATTGATGGGTGCAGCAATTCTGTGGTTCTTGAAAGTGGAGCAGAAAATCTAGTGGTCTCTGGAGAAAATATCATGCTATAGCATCAAAGGATTGGACATATTGGAAAGAAGGGCCTTCGAATACTTCATGGTAATGGTATGGTAGAAGATATTTATAATTGCACTCTGGATTTCAATTTCTATGAATATTGTATATATGGGAAGCAGAATTAGGTGAGTTTCCCCTATGGTGCTAAGAGGGTGAAACAGATATTAGAGTTTGTGCACAGTGATGTGTTTGGAGTTGTGTCGGTTCCATCATTGGGTAAGTTTGTGTACTATGTATCATTTATAGATGACTTCTCAAGGAATACATGGATATATTTCCCTAGGAAGAAATCTGAACTATTTGACAGGTTTAAAGAATTTAAGGCTCTAGTGGAAAATCAGGCAGAGAAAAAGATAAAGGTTTTGAGGATAGATAATAATGGAGAGTTTGGAAAGAAGGAATTTGAAGAGTTTTGTAAGAAGTGTGGTATAGCACAGAAGAATACTACTCCATACACACCTCAAAAAAATAGAGTTGCAGAAAGAATGAACAAGACGTTGATGAAAAAGCCAAGAAGCATGTTCAATGGTGTCAGGTTAGGACATCAATTCTGGGCATAAGCGGTGGACACTGCATGTTACTTGGTTAATAGATCACCTTCATCAACGCTGGAGGATAAGATTCCACATTAGGTATGGAATAGTAAGAAACCATCTCTTTCACATTTGAGGGTATTTGGTTTTGATGCATATGTACATGTTCCAAAGGAGAAAAGAACCAAGTTGGATAGTAAATATGAAAGGTGCATCTTTATTGGGTCTAAGGATGGTTTAAAAGGTTATAGTCTTTGGAACCCATAAACAAGGAAGGTTGTGTACAATTGAGATGTGGTGTTTAGACAAGTGAAAGATGTTATTAAACATGAATTCCTACCAAAGGAACCTGGTAAGATAGAGTTTGAGCTAAAGGAGGAAGAATCAAACTCTATAGCAGAATAGGTATCAGAAGATGAAGAGCCACAAACTCCAACTGTGAGAAGATCAGTTCGAGAAAGAAGGCAGACAAAAAGGTATACTCCATCTACTTTTTGTTCAAATTTTGCTTTATCTATTACTAATGATGATCCTAGAATTGTCAAGGAGGCAGTAGATTCATAGGATGGAAAACTCTGGAAAGAGGCCATGGTTGATGAAATGGAATCTTTGGACAAAAATGAGGCTTGGGATCTGGTGGAGTTGTCAGTTGGAAGGAAACCCATTGGAAGCAAATGGGTGTTTAAGAATAAGATGAATGTAGAAGGAAAGGTGGAGAATAGAAAAAGTTGGTAGCAAAAAGTTTTTCCCAGGTGTTGGGAATTGATTTGGTGATATTGTTTCTCCTATTTCCAAGGTAGCTTCTATTAGATTACTTTTATCTGTTGTTGTTGTTTTTTATTTGAGGTAGAATAGATGGATGTGAAGACAACATTTCTTCACGAGAATCTAGAAGAAGAGATCGACATGAAGCAACCTAAAGGCTTTGCGGTGAAGGGAAAGAAATTATTGGTATGCAGGTTAAAAAATTCTTTGTATGGGTTAAAATAGTCGCCAAAGATGTGGTATTAGAAATTTGATACATATATACGGGGACTTGGCTTCACCAGAAGCAACTCAAATCACTGTGTGTATTTTAAATTAATTGGTGATTGTGTTATTTATCTAGTCTTGTATGTGGATGATATGTTGTTGATTGGAAATGACAAGGAAATTATCCAGGATTTGAAGACCCAATTGTCCTCCAAATTTGACATGAAGGATCTTGGTGCTGCAAACTATATTTTGGGCATGGAAATTAAATGAGATCGGGCAAAGAGGAAGTTGTGGTTACACCAGAGGAAATATGTCGAGACAATACTGCAGAGGTTTAATATGCAGGATAGTAAACCGATGAAGGTTCCTATTCTTGTAGGTGTAAAGTTAGATGTTGAGCAGTGTCCCAAGACACAAGAAGAGGAAGAGGACATGTCTCGTGTTCAATACATAAGTGCAGTCAATAGACTGATGTATGCAATGGTTTGTACTAGACTAGACATTGCACATGCAGTGGGATTATTGAGCAAGTTTATGTAAAAACCATGGAAGGAGCATTGGAAAATAATGAAGCAGTTTTTCAGGTATTTGTGTGGAACTAGTATTATGGTTTATGCTACCAAGGAAGACTAGGATTGGACAAAGTTTTGGACATCCATGGCTTTGTTGATGCAGACTGGGCTGGAGATCTAGATCGAAGAAGATCTACAAGTGGGTATGTGTTTAACCTATTTGGAGGTGAAGTCATTTGGATGAGAAAGAGACAGTCTGTAGTGGAACTTTCAACTACAAAGTTAGAATACATGGAAACCACGCATGCAAGCAAGGAAGTAATTTGGTTACAAAGATTGTGTTCAAGTATGGAGTTAGTACAACGAGCTATAAGGATAGACTGTGGCATCCAAAGTGAAATTTTCTTCGAAAATAACCATGCTTATCTTTTAAAGAAAAAACACGTTGATGTCTAGCATCACTTTGTGAGGGATATGGTTGAGGAAAAAAAGGTGTTGTTGGTAAAGATGGTCACTTTGAAGAATGTTGCAAATGCATTGACGAATTCGTTGAGCACTAAGAAGTTTTCTTGGTGTAGAGAAACAATTGGCGTTGTAGGGATTGACTAATGACTATGCTCTATTGTGACCTCCTGTGTGGAAAAGAAAACAACAAGTGGGATAATGTTGGGTGTGTGTTATATTATTTCCATGACTAGTCCCATGTGCGAGGGGGGTGATATCCCTTTCTGTTTGTTTCACCGGACACAACAAGGGGGTCACAGGGGGGGGCAGCCCCCCTTGTCACTGGGCTTCAGGGGGGTGGTAGTCCCCCTTCATGTAGTCTGAGGCAATGCCCCAAGAATTTTTTTGACCCTATACTAGGTGAGAAAACCTACATATGGTTTTGTGCGTGAATTTTTCACCTGGATTTGGGAATGATGGTTTTCTACCCATGGTATTTTGTGGATCCGAAGGGAACTATGATTATGTTCTAATCTAGGGTTAACGGATTGGGCTTTATGAATGATTCGACATGTATATATATGTATTATACATTGAAAGGAATAAAATGAAGAATCAATCTAGTAATCCCAGTTATGGGATCCAGGAGAATATCTCTGTGTATTTGTTTTATGTTCTCGTTCTTGTTTATTTTCTGTTTTTTAGAATTTGTCTGTAGATAATTTTTATACAGGTTTAAAACCTACAATATTAACAAATAAGAGGGATACATTACAACCCAGGCCTTGTTGTCATAAGTCTCCACTCAAAGATCTCCAATACTTCCTTTAGCATGACAAGCCTTCAATCTCAATTGGACAAGATAAGGGCATAAACCAAGTACTTTGAAAACCAACCCCCTCCTCTTGGTTTTCTCTATATTTATACGATAAGAGAAGAGGTTGTAGATCCACTTCTAAAGGGGTGAGATCCACAATGAGGGGAGATAGGATCCATAATGAGTGGGATGGGATCCATCAAAGTGGGGATAATTCCCAGATAGGTGCGAACTCGAGCTCATTCAGTTTGAAGAAGATTCTTGAACAAGGCTTCTAGAATTTACTTTTTATTTTTACCCATGTACAGTTGTCATCACACTTTTTGGTCCAACAAACTACATTGATCATTGCATGTTTTCAATGGTTACAGGTGCATCATCACACTTTGACAATAGGAAAGGTGTGATGAGGGATAAAATTAAGGTTTTTAGCAATGTAATCCAAGATTCTTGTATTTCTTAGAATGAATCTTCTTCCATATTTGTAGGGGAATGCTAAAAAGGGTTCATAAGATAGCGAGAGATCTAGATTTGAGTGTTTTCCTTAGTGTGACAAATGACGTGTAATAATATCATAGAAATCCAAA
Organism: Pinus tabuliformis; assembly: GCA_031772625.1. Taxonomy (NCBI): domain Eukaryota; kingdom Viridiplantae; phylum Streptophyta; class Pinopsida; order Pinales; family Pinaceae; genus Pinus; species Pinus tabuliformis. The sequence goes on from CM062820.1 coordinate 268,610,757, forward strand.
TAGAATTACGATACCCATCAATGTAGCCTAAAAATTTTGATCTTTGAAAAGATTAAAACATTGCTTTTCATTCCTCTTTGGTTTCTTTTGCAAGAATGTCTTCATTCTTGTATTAGTTGATTAACCTAAGAATTAGGTTGTCATTTTAATTATTTTTTCCAGATTTCCTTTGAATGATCTTGGTAGATATTTTGAAAATAAGATGCACCAAGTTCAAGCTCCTAAAACCTTTTGATATTTCTTCCATCCTATTTCCTTATCTTCCATACAATATTGATATTTTTCATGTGCTTTGCATAGTTCTAAAAGAAGTCAGTATTCTCGTCCCCTTTGAACAACTATATTGCACTAATTTTCATTTTCAATTTTTCTTATTCCCACTCCAACAAATTCATCTTGTTCTCCTCCAAAGATTTTACTTACACCTTCTTTTCTTTAAAAAAATTCCTTAATTACTTTTTGATTAGATAAATGCACTATCTAAGCTTCAACCTCAAGTATTTAGTTTTGAGAATTTTGAGATTTTTTTAGCCTAGTATGTTATCGCCCTCCTTACCTTTTTATACTAGTGATAGTGTAATTCTATTTGGATTTATATGATATTATTACATGTCATTTTGTCACACTGAGCAAAAGGCCCTAAATCTGGATCTCTAACTATCTAATGAACCCTTTTTAGCATTCCCCTACCAATATGGAAGAAGATCCATTCGAATAAATACAAGAATCCTGGATTACATTTTTAAAAACCTTAATTTTAGCCCTCATCGCACCTTTCCTATTGTCAAAGTGGGATGACATACTTTTAACCATTGAAAACATGCTAGAATTACACTATAACCGTCTTTACCAATTCACTTTACAATAATAAATCTATCATTTATTGGTTTTATTGCATATGTGTGTGTGTGTGTGTGTGTGTCCTGGAGGACAAGGAAATTGTTTTCCTTGGATCATTGTTATAACTCATCACTTTAGTATGAGAGATCCATCATTCATAGTACCAAATTCTACATGAATTATTTCCATCTCTTTGCATTTCCTACATTAAGGTTTATAGCTCACTAAATAAAATGTTGGTGAATTAACCTAGTTACCTTGTTCAATTTCCTTTCATAATTTATGATAAAACCTAGTTTAGTACCTAAGTGGAGTACCCTAATTATTTAAAACCATGGATTAACATTAACAAGACCTTAATATTCTAATTAACCTAGTGATATTCCCTTTCTTTTCACTCTTTTTTGTTTCACTCAAGGATTTCTTAGTTTGGTCCTAAATTTGAGTGGAAAGTCCACTCTCATGTTTCCCATTTTGGTAGTTTGCACACTTGGGTGGTATTCCATCCCTACATTAAAAATTCATGTGGTAGGAAAAATCCATTCATCCTCTATGTTTTGGAAACTCCACTTGGGAGTCCCTATCAACCCTTCCATATCCTAAGTGATGGTTCACACTTCTTCTTCCATGTCCATCCCTTACTCCCAACATAAGTGTTTTGTATATTTATTATTTGAAAGAGGGAAGTTCCCTACAATCCCTTTATCACTATATTTGCATGAATACTTCTCTAAGTACCACCCCAACCCCCCACCCAAAAAAAACCCACACCTCAGGACTTTATCTTTCCATAACTAAAATTTGTCTAGGCTAGCACCATTAATATGGTAGGTTATGTTAATTTTTTTGTGTGAATGCTCGATTGTTTATTACTTCAAAAATATGCACCATAAGAGATGGATTCGTACTATTGGTTTTCTTGAAGGAAGACCAGACCAATAGTACAAGTTCAAAACCTTGAGATTACATTGGCCTCCTTTGATCATGGCATCTGACAAAACAAAATGATTACAAAATTTGGAAGAAAGACAGTAGGCACGTAGGCCTATCTTTTTATGACAATAGCTTCCAAAATGGAGGAAATCCATAATTTCAGAGAGATACATTCTTGGAGTGAATCAAGAGCAAAGAAACATCTTAGAACTCAGGCTGGGTCACATATAAGAAAACTGAGATAAACTATGAGGCCATGAATTACCTGAAGCAATGCATGTTGGGTACCCATAATTGTCCAACCTAATCATGAACCAATGGATCGAAAGCAATGAGGATTGACGTCAAACCTAGTGTTGGGCGTTGAGATTGTCATTCACTTCCATTACATTTTCACTTATATTTCCATATTTTCACCTTCACTCCACCTCTATTTCATTACATTTACCTCCATTTCATTACATTTACCTTACCATTATCATTATTGGGTCACATTTATTTATTTCCAAACTCTTAGAATTTTTAAGTGAATTTATGGTTCAAAATTAGAAAATAATGTGCATATGCTTATACCTAACAAGTGGGATGAGATTGTTGACATGTGTAGGTCAAAAGGAAGCTTCTAAAAGACCCTTATGTGGCCTCTTAAAACCAAATTCGAATTTGAGTGGAGAAGATCATGGGATCATAAGGATATGTGTCTTATCATTTCCTATTTGTATTGAAACTCTAAGAATACATGTGTCTTATCATTTCCTATTTTGATTGTAACTCTATAGATATAGGGAGAGATTCATGGACTCTCATTAATGAGATAGCTTCTCATATTTTTGTATAAATATGGGAAGTTTTCTCCTATCATTTTAGATGTGAAAAGTTGGGGAAATGCTCTTGTTTTGAATATAGAATTTGGATTTGGCAGCATGCTCATGAGTGATGTTCACTTTGATTTGGTTATGCTTGTATTTGGAGCCTCTCAACTTTCCATCCCTCGTGATTTTGGATTGGCCATCTATAATGTGTGAGATTTATTGTTTTTCATAGATTAAGGTTTACTTCTTTCATATATTTTCCTATGTGAGAGGTTAAGAGTGATTGTTTTTATTTTCTTTCATATCTAGAGGTTAAGAATTATTGTTTTTGCTTTCATTTCATATCATGTGGTTTTGATTATTCATTTCATAGCATCCTGATTTGATAATTCTCACTTGATCCCTTAGAGTAGATTTCGTTTCATGTAATTTCATTTTTGAAAGAGTGGTGTGCTTTTCAATTCCCGCAAGTGTGGTAGATTAAGACTTCAATTCTTGCAAGTGTGGTAGATTAAGATTTCAATTCCTGAAAGTGTGATAGATTAATATTTCAATTCCAAACACTGTATTATTTGGTTTAGTAGTTAGATTGATCTAAATTGGAAGTTAATTTCTAGCATATATAGTGCACACATGCTTTGCAAGTTTTACGAAACCCCCGGGTTGACAATTAAATGATAGGTGATTAATTTTCCTCAACACCTAGGTTGTGCATGCCATGGGCCATTCAATGAAAGAGCCATGAACCTCTGTATCACGACCCATGATACTGCCAGCCACAAGCAAACCCAACACAACACAAAGCGTACCCTACGACAGGACTGTGGACAAACCTTAACATGGCGACCCACTCTTGAATTACCTTGAGGATGATGAGCCATGCAGATTGAGCCAAAGTCGATCATAGAGGTGAACTACCAACCAGTCGAAAGAAGGAATTTGTCTAATTCGAAGGCAGTCCTAAGAGGGGAACCCTTCAAAGCAGCTTTAGCACCGAAATTAAGCAGGATATCTTATGAGATAGGTGTATTAACAACAACAAATGAGTATTCTAACTTGATCCCCATAACAGCCATGAAAATTCATTGGGAGAAAGAGTCCCTAGCAAAAAATGTAGAGCCATTGAAATACTCCATTCCTAAGAATGTCAATCAATTCCCACGACTAGTCCAACCAGTGAATGCATCAACACTGAGATGAAAATTGGCATGAATTCTTGCAATCCACATATCAAAGCTCGAAACAAATGTGGCATTTGAATTATGGGGTTGCAGGGGCATATCTATGGAAGGAATACACCATCGAACAATGATGGGCTCTATCACACACATGAGAAATCCTTCCTTGGCATGATACCCAACCATTATGAGAGTGCATGCCTAAGAGCACTCACACTTAGAGACTATGAAGACTGTAAATGCTCACTTTACCTAGGAATTAACGATTTGTATCTTGGCTTGGATGGAGGCGCATGGTAGGCCAGATGGCCTGAACTTCATGAATGTTTTGTCATGTTTATGACATCGAGCTTGAATCATCACTCATAGTGGGGAAAGTTCATTTTAATGCTTGTGATTCCCCTTCCTAGTTAAATAACTTCATAATACTAACTTTGAACCTTATTTCCCTTGAGGCCTAAATTGCACTTGAGGTTATAATGCATGGCCTCCTATCCCCTATCCCCATTTACCAAATTCATCATCACCCCCATGCCATATTCCAAGCATGAATGTGGGACTCATAGAACACATCAAAAACACCAATCAATGTGGATGCCACCGAAGTTTTCCACCTACACCGTGAGGAATTTGAGTGCCTCCTATACTCTCAAGCTTTACCGTGCATCCTCTGTCAGATCCAGGGATCACTAGGCCCTACACTGAGACATACTCTCCAGGCTTTACAGTGCATTCCATCCATGAATCACTAGGCCCAATGGAGAGAAAAACCACCTCTTGGATTTACTGTATATCCTGCCATTCACTGGCAAGGATCCTAGGCCCACCGAGGCACACAAACTTGCTTTACCGCAACCCACAATCCGGTTCAGGGGTTACTAGGCCAGTGGCTTCGTGCATCCTCAGTCTAGTTCAGGGACCACTACCACCATGTGTTTGTCAATTCATAGATCCACCCCACTCAGCTTCGAATCCAATCAGACCATCCCCCAAAAACCGCATGAGAGAACCCATCTCGTCAAAGCTATCATGAAATGGAAAGGCTAGGCTGAAAATGTTGTCACACCTAGAAAGACCCATTCCATGGTAGAAAAGAAACACATGCAATCCCATGCATGCCAAATCTAGCAAGGAAAATACACATGCAAGTTGATACCTGCAATGAAGCCTATTGTAGCTACTTGATCTTGCCTTTCCCTGCTTGATCCTTGCTTCCTTCTTCCTTATTTTCCTTTCTTGCTCCAATGCCAAAGAGCTCCAAGAAAGCTCTAAGTGTCCAAGAGTATGTGAGAGAGAGAATAATGAGAGAGCTCCAAATATAAACTGACAAAAGGTTCACACTGAAAGGAAGAAGCTTTCCAACTGATCCTTAGAAGCTTTCTTATTAATGAGGCCTCTATTTTCTTCATTTTCCATTATTTTCCTTCAATTTACTCCTCACATGCAACTTGTGACCTTTCACCTTCCTTTTCTCCTAATTTCCATTATTCTCGTAAATAAATGTGCCAAAATACCTTTTTTCCTCTTTAATGCCTTAGCCATTGCTTTTTCCAATTTCCTTAGCCATAAACAACCAAATGAACACCCCCTAGGATGTCTTGCCCACCATTCATCTTGGAATATGTGTCCCATCATTCGTGGTATTTATATATTTTTACGTGGAATTTTCATGTGGGTTGGTACAAAACCCTCCCCCTTGGGGGAACACCTTCCTTAGTGTTCAATGACACCTATAACCAACATGACTGCTGAAAAAAAAAAAAAAAAAAAAAAAAAAAAAAAAAAAAAAAAACATACTGCCCATGGAGCTTTATAACACAACTCGTTGTAGTATTTACAATGAATGACCCGCTCAAAAGAAAAACATAATAACAACATGACCAGATAAAAACCATATCGTATATTGGAGCTTTATAACACATCTCATTACAGTATTTACAATAGCCACATATACACATATGCATATTTGCTCAACCAGCAAATAAAATAATATATGTCTGCATCTGCAACAAGGGAATCCAGAGGCTCACACCTCCACCCTAAAAGTAATACTGGGATTCACCTCCTTCCCAGGAAGTCCAAAATCCACTGCAAAGTCAAATCTGCATCCAATGTCCAATGCTATAATCCTGCACCACTTGTCCTCTCAATGAATAGTTATCGCCTCATTATTCCAAGGTCACTCCCAATGTGCATCTAATTCCATCTGGCAATGCTAATGACCAAAACAAATACATTCATGACCTTCCCTTCTCTGCTACACAGTCCCTCAGGAATCTGGTCACCCCTTCCGTGCAGTCACTCACCTTCCAAGTTATGTTGGCACCCCCATCCTAGGAAGTCCATCCCTTGGCAAGGCTTCCTCACATCGGAAGATACAAAAACCAAGTCATATACCTACCTCAACACATCATACTGGTCATAGCATGCTCATGAAAATAAATGGACACTATTGGGTACCAGCATCCCACAATGGCCCTGCTCCTGAATACTTTACCAACATGTTGCTGCATGTTCCAATTTATTTTGTTGTTGCTGCCAATTCTTGCAGTTGATTTTAACCACCCAATCAGGCATTTTCATGCTTCATGTACCAAGCACATAACTTCCATTAGATTCAAAATAAATTGAAATAAATTCACATCATACCTCATTAGTATCTCGTCTCTAAGTTACATTTGCAATCCTATTCGCTTCCTATCACAACAAGTCAAAGTATCATATTTGACCAAATCAACATGTATAAAAATATCACATCAGGTTAGCCAAAACATAACCATAAAAATCATAAATCACATGTAACCATCATAAGCCAGAATCATAATTCACATGCATAATAAAACTGAAATACAATACCAATACTTATCCTCCATCGATCCTTACTTCTACCTTTGTTCTTTCATACACACATTGGATCGGTTTCCACACCCAACAAACACCCAATGCCTTCTCCTCCACTAGGTGCACACATACGCATAGTGTTCATCACACACATATAACCATACATGCCATACAACATCATGCAATGCATGTACCTATACCTGACATACAACGCATACACATACACCTAGTGCATAACACAATACATGCACCTACATAATGCACATACATAGTACCACATGCCTTCAAAACATGTATGACATGCACACAATACCACACGTGCACCAATACCATATGAACTATATGTACCACATGTACGCAGTACCACTTGTACACTGCACCACCTACACAACGTGTGCACAACATCACATGTACATGGTGCCACCTGCGCAATGTGTACACAACACCAGATGTACACTACACCATTGTACAACATATACACAATACCACATGTACATAGTACCACACACACGACATGTACGCGACACCATATGTACACAGCGCCACATGCACAACATGTACATAACAACACATGCACACAACACCACTTCTACAACATGTACACAGCACCACAAGCACACGGAACCACTTGTACAATCATGCACACCACACCATATGTACATAGTACCACATATCCAACATGTACATTGCACCATTTATATACCCAGTATTGAATATGCAACATTCATACAACACAATTTGTACCATCATGTACATAACACTGCATAAACAACATTTACACACACTATGTATACACGACATCGCATGTGCACACGTCATAGATGCAACATGTACAACATATATAGTATATGTACAACAGTAATTCCACACATCCGAAACCACAATAACTCTACCAAGAAACCTTGTTTCTTATGTCTTATCCATGCTTATCCTAGCATGTTGCAGACCACACTACTTTCACTTTTCTGATGTATCCTTCAACATTACCTATCATAACATAAACATAGGCATAATACAAGTATACAATATCAAATCATATCCACATGATACTGACCTCGTATATTTGTTGTGACTACTCTTCCCAATTGATTCCTCGTAAGACCATGAACCTCTTCATGTTGTTCTCTTGCATAAGCAATCATTCCTCCACAAGAATGATCCCTGACAACCCTGTCAGACAGTAACATAGATACATGGATACATACATACGTATATAAACGTTAGCGTAAAACAATCATGATCCTGTCATGCAACGACATACATACATACATACATGTATACATATCTAAACATCAAAATAATCATGATCATAACAAAATTTCCATATAACATAAGGTCAAGGTTAAGAGAACTTATTTATTTATGCACAGGAATTGAGAGAAACAGTTCCCATCATAGCCAAGGAATCTGACACCTTAGATCCATTTACTTTACCTTTTCTGGTTACCTTTCTTGTGTCTGCACTGCTACTATCCATTTACCACAATGGACCCAACGAGTCCAACCGACTATCATAGTATTACCTTCCGCTGTGCTTACTCATGCACAGAGTTTCATCTGGGTCTTATATCATCGGTTGGGTACCATACATCTCTACCAATTTCCATCAACTTTCCTCTTTCCCAACCAATTTCCAAGACTCAAAACATAAAAAAGGAAAGACAAGAAACAAACAAGAAGAAGACCATAAAAACCAATAACGACACGACTTTGCAAACAAAGTGGTATGGCCATACACTAGAGATAAACAAAGCTGCAAATCAAGTTAAAATTTTCATAAAAGACAAAAGCACAAGACTAACAACAAACACCATGACTCATTCCCCATGGTTCCCAGGGAAAGCTCAACTCGAGCCTTCTTCAAGATTTCATGGCAACCTCTCTTACCATGAAATTCCCTGCATCATGCTTTCATTAACACATAATTGTTAGTGCATAAATAAACATAACAATACACCAGTTAGCTCATCTTGTTGTGTCAAGCACGTTGCTTGCAACTGAACACATCCACGCCATCTCTCAAGGGACTCCAATCCTTTGACAGATCCTCTTATAACTAAAGACTAGCTAATATACATGTCAAGTACATGTTGATGAATATATCATGTATCCACATAATGTTAGAGTAGATTAAGGTTAATAAGACTTCCTATAGGCAAATAACTCATTCGTTTGGAATTAGGGTTTCCAAACATGGGCAAAGGAATTCTTTCCCAATTCATTTCTTTGAATTTTTCCTTGCTGCAATCGAGGCTTACTATGTGTTGCCACATCACCAACTGTTAGTGATATAAACACATCAACTGCTACCTTGTCAGGCTAATACCAACATGTTTCCTGCAACTGCTCACACATGTCAACCACATGTTCCAAATATCAATACAATCATATTTATCAATTTGAAATCAACTTTTACAAACAATCATGTCATAATCCATATTCATTAGACATAATGCTACAACTATCAACTACATTCAAGTACATATCAATTGTCTCAACACATACATGCTAGTACAATCATCTTAAAACAAAATCATTTAAACACATACTCATATTAAGAAATTCATCAATCATTCAACCACTTGCAAACATACCATGTTCAATAAATCAACTAGACACCAAACACTCAAACACCAAATATATGTCATAATCAAATAGTCAAGCACCAGGTAGATGACATTAGCAAGCTTATACCTTAATTCATCTTAGGGGAGGTGATCTTGTTTGCACAATCAATCTAGGTTAGCACGATAAAACTTCACAACATATCAATGTAAATCATGATATCCATAACATTACCTAACTAACATGTTCACATTATAAGCTCATAAGCATATGTCATTCATGCATAATAATCACATATATACGACCAATCTAGATTAGTACGATACCATATCACAAATATGTCAGCTCATACCTGAGTTTCACGACCATAACCTTCTGCATAGGTCAAAACAGGTTAGCACAATACATATAACATCAATATCTTCAATGCAGTGAACATAACCATCACGCATATGACCAATCTAAATTACAACATCAAGATCTCAATGAAATAAGCCTAATGATCAAGTTAATGACACATAAAAACAATGAGCTATATATCATGCTCATCAACACATAAAACCTAATCATCAAGCTAACTATCCTTGAACATACTCAACAACAATATATAACATAATCATCAATTTATCTAACATAAACAACAAAAGCAATGCATACAACCACATGTTACTACTACTCATGACTATCTGACACATGTGCACATAAATACACTAATCATCTAACATTTATCATGAATGTAACCATAACATCAAATGCATGTACATAAACCTAATGTATATAACCCTGATGCATATAAAAATCCTTAACTTACGTACCTTCATGCCCACATGAGATACTTGTATGATGATCTACCCTTGCCTCGAGGTCCAATGTTGCAACCTCACTACGATGATTTGCATCTCTTACTTTATCTCAACCAACTCATTAACATCATAATAACCAATACCACCATGATGACCTAAATTGCATACAATGACTTCACAAGGCATGTTTGACCTAATATTCAAACTATAACCAAGACCATACATGCATAACAATTGTATATAGACCTATAACAAATGAGTACCAAACCATACACATGTCATACTAGCTAGAGTCCAGTCATCAATGCATGACCATATCAACTACACAAACCATGACCTCATGCATGACAACAACCATTACTCCATTGTACACATTGCCACATGCAACCAACAATATGCATAAGCAATGTCAAATCAACTACACCTACGCATAAATGCATGTAGTCGAACATAAGCGATCAAATCTTGTAATCAACCTACAATACTAATACATATAATCCAAAATATTCAAGAATGTAACCTAACATACAAGGATGTAAGTAGGCGACATAAAATCAACATGTAAGCGACATATAATCCATATGTAACCAGTCACATGTTCCAAAAATCAAGACATCGTGTCTATTAATTTGAAATCAACTTTCACCAATACTAAAAACCATGTCATAGTCGGAAATAAACTCACAATCATAGTCATAACACTAAAACTAGCACCCACTTGTAACATAATAACTAAAACATGCCACCTTCCCATTTCCTTACATGCAACTTTTCAAATTCCTTGCATGCAACCTTTCAAATTCCCTACATGCAACTCTTCAAATTATTTTCATGAAAATAGGCATAGATCAGTTACATCCATATTATCATACTACAATACTATCCCATCTAAAAAAATAACATTTTCTTCAAACAATTACCATACTTTTACATTTTCTTCAAACAACTACTATACTATTACATTTGCATGTAAGCATTTCTTCAAACACTTTACATGCAAACTAATATAGAAAACTATTTGCATACAAGTAAGCATATATCAACTACATCAATACTATTACACATCAATACTATCCCCAACCACAAACAACATACTCATTGGGGCATTTTATCAAACAGTTTGTATGCAATTAATCATTGAACCATTTAAGCATTTCATGAAACACTTCGCATGCAAACTAATATAGCTAATGGTTCAATGAATATATCCTAAAATGTAGTAGTAAAAGTTATGGAAACTGAACCATATGATCAACGGTATTTTCCCTCACTATGGTTCAAGTTTCAACTTCTAATATTTCATATATGAAAATTTATAACAAAAATACCTACACAGTGCTATTTGGTGCACAATTCTAGTAGTATCCAAAAATCTAGACTTCCACCGGTCATATATCCTATAATATAGTGAATAAATGTCTGAAATTTTTATCACAATGTCAGTGGGACTTCCCCTCATTGTAGAAAAAACTTCAACTCCTGAGAGTGCCCAGAAGAAAAGTTATAACAAAAATGTCAGTGTGACCTATTTGAGGACTAATTTTAGGAGCATTTAGAAGGCTCGAGTCCCTCTACCCATATATCCTAAAATATTGCGACACGATATCTGAAATTTCTACCACATAATCAGTGGTATCTCCCCTCAATGTGGACCATTTTTCAGCTTCTGAAAGCCTACAGAAGATGAGTTATTTCAGAAATTCCAACATGACCTGTTTAAAGGTGCATTCAGGAAGGTCGTCTTCCTTAGATCATAATTCCTAAAGTATTGTGAACCAATATATGAAATTTTTACCACATTATCAGTGGGATTTATCTTCAATATGGACAATTTTTCAAATTCTAATATGCCATTGAATAAATTTATAGTAGATATGAAAGAAAGGTCTAAAATTTAAACCTTTGTTCTTCATTTCACCTATGATAGAGCCCATCTAGTCCAAGTTTTTGAACCATGCTCTGATACCACACTGCAACACCCTCTAGGGTAACTGTGCATATAAACCAACATAATAGGAAAATAAATACAATAAACATATCAGCCATCAAAATCCACATATGTATCAGTACATTTGCACATGAAAATCAAGGGAATGAATTTTTCATTAATAAATGCAATGAACCAACAAGTGATGGGACTACCACGTTCCAGCCAACCATAGATTGGTTGAGCCAAGTCTCTCTTCAACCAATCACCCCCATGCCATATTCCAAGCATGAATGTGGGACTCATAGAACACATCAAAAACACCAATCAATGTGGATTCCACCAGAGTTCTCCACCTACACCGTGAGCAATTTCAGTGCCTCCTAGTCTCTCAGGCTTTACCATGCATCCGATGTCTGATCCAGGGATCACTAGACCCTATTGTTACACAGTATTTTGTCACCGACCCCACATTCCCTGATCTCGAGTAGAGTCGGTCCCTGAATGACATCTTCTCTGTGTCATACATCAAAATATGTGTCCACATATTCCATATCACTCAAGAAGATTAACCATGCTCATTAATCCTGAAGTTGACCCTTTTTACCTATGTTTTAAGATCGTCGCAGGACATTAGTATCCTGCCTGCGACGATGGCATAGAGTGAACGAGAACCTCGCGACACCGTCGCAAGAGTACATCTATTCTCAACGATGGTCAGATTTTAGGGATCGTCACATGACATCAATATCCTACCTGCAACGATAGCCCAGAATGCACTAACTCCTTGCAATGTCGTCTCTGAGTCTCAGTGTTTGACCTGCGACGACCCAGATATGGTGAATTAGTTCAAATAGAATACTTCTGGGTGGTTCTGGAGCTAGTTATTGGGTCAAAGAAGTTCGCCTCTCCTCATTTGAGATGGTGGTTCCACCATTTGAGTAAACTCCCTTGAAGATAAGCTTCCTCTCCCCTCATTTATGGAGGCTCCTCCTCTTATAAAAGCATCATCCATGACTACGATCAACTAGTGCTAGTTGAGTTTTTGGTGTGCTGATTCTTAGCTTGTTGGATTGATAGCTTACAGTTTGGATTGCCTTTCATGTTGTGGATTGAGAGTGTAAGATGGTTTTGTAAGAAGGAAGCCTTGTTGTGATTGCCTTAGTTTCATACTTGTGCTTTTGGGTGAGAGAGAGAGTCATCAGTCTTTCTGGGAGACCTTTGAGAGTGAATGCTTATGGAGACATACTGATCGGACCCTTCAAGGAGGCTTGTGATGTCAAGGCGTGGTTGTAAGCTTTACTGTTGTTTGTATTAATACAATTAATGGTTATTTCCTATATCATGTATGAAATGTATGTTGATAGCTTATGGTTCCTTGACTCTGTAAGTAGATAGTTCATTATTGTGCTCTATTATGTGTTTTTTCTGTTTCATATGTTGTTTCAGGTGAATCATTCATTAAGGAGAAGAAAGCGATAGCTGGAGCGACGTGACGAAGACTTCATCAAACACCGGTATAAGGTAGGCCTCTTCAACAATAACTATTAGGGAATTAGTATTGTCTTTGTCTTGATGTGACTAGACCCACTCTAGGGCTAAAGGGGTTGTCTCTGTCCGCAGAGGGAACTTACCTGCATCACAAGTTGGCGACTCCATTGGGGATCCTTTGTGTGTTGTCTCTTGTTTTTGCTCTTGATTTGTTTTTTATTGAATTACATAGTGTCTCTTTGTTTTGGGACTGAGCCATCAGTGTTTTGGATCACTTGAGTATATCTAGTATCCCACCACACTGTCTGAGTGATAAGCCTAGTGTCTTTTAGTTGTCTTTGCCTTGTGTTGCCTCTTAATTAAGATCGTTGTTGTTTAGCTCTTAACAGTTGCGACGAATCGCTCCTGTCCTCTTTATCCAAGCTGTACATCGTGGATATCCCGTCATACAGCTGCGACGATTCCTGAAATCCCCACCATCACCGAGAACAGGTGTACCTTTGCGACAACGTCGCTACGACGATTTGATGATTGTCTCATGTTGTCAGTCTTACCCTTGCGACGATTCCTATAGGGTTGCTTTTTACAGCTCGGCCTCCTAAATAGGCTAGTGTAGCTTGTCCTTTGTTGTCTCTTACATCTTATTAAGCTTGTTTTGACTGTGTTTGCTAAGGCATATCCTTCTTGGTTCCGTTTGTATGAGTTTTGGTTTTTTGGACTGTGTGACCTAGGTCTTTTAGGGTTTCATCAAGAATTCACTTGTTTTGGGTTGCTTGTCCTTCCAAGATTCTGAGCTACATCCACAACAGTCTTGTTGATTTGTTTGAAGTTGTTATTTTGCCCATCTTCTTGGTTGATCCGTAGTAATTGGTCATCAAACTAGCTTGTTGTGTTGATTTGATTTCCATTCACTATTGAAGCATAGATTACATTTGCCTTTTGATCAGTCAAGTTGTGCATTAGCTTGTTTGTTATTTATTCCAAAAATAAAAAACAATTGCACTCATATAGTATACGAAAATGAAAGTATGTTTGCATTAGTAGATTCTTTATGATTAGGAATTGAAAAGTGACATTCAAATCTTTCATTTTTCGTCATAGTAGTTGTGAGATAAGTGGAAATCGATGCATTGTGTTTCCTATTGATTGGATTACTTGCTTGCACTGTTGTTCTTGCATTTGCTTGTTATTGTCTTTGTTCACTTGGAAATGAACTCCTTACCCTCATTTAGGTAGTCGTTCATCGAAAGGAATGGTTTTTTCTCATCTAGTTGAATTCTAGGAGTGTTAAAGATACATTCGATAAGGCCTTGAAATCAAGACATAATTCAAGATTAGCTGTTAAAATCTATTGAATGAACTTAAACAAGCATTGGAACCTAACACTCACATATTTAGAGGTCTAGGCTAGAGACGTGTTCCAACATCATTAAACCTAGTTCCTATTGTTCTCACTAAGGTTGGGTGATTCCTCCTTTTGTGATACAATAGATTCTAGTACGGATTTGTGCTCCCCGTACCGTCGCGTACATATTGGGAGACCCCACTAGGTTATCATCCTATTATCCATAGGAAGCCAAGTCTATCGCCTTACAAATCATAACGCATTGAACACAGCATTCGGGAAGATTGACTGTCGTATGGAAAGTCCTTGGTCATTTCTCTTTCATTTTATTACCAAGGTGTATATGCATTTTTACGATTTGTCTGGTAAACCTCTTGCCTAGAATTCTAGAGCAGTCACTTTCGTTCCTTTTCGACTCTTTAAAAGTAAAAGGTTCATCTGAGCACTTGTCCTTTCAAGTTCATTAAACCTTGAAAGAGATGGAGTCACCTTTCATCCTTTTTCTCGACTCTTAGAATATGAAAAGGCACAGTTTTGTTCCAATGTTGTAAAAATTAACTACCCACGAAATATTCCTGGTTACAGTTAGCGTTTCTTTCAAGTCTCCAATGGCAACATTTCCAGAGTCTACCAATCAAGGTCTCCCCCTGGATGGGAATCTTGGTCCTTTTCCTTCTTTTGGAAATGCTGGTGCTCCTTATATGGCAATGTTATCCCTGCTTGGGTTAACCATTGGTCTACATGTTTGGTTGTTTTCAACCTCGGTGGTCCCGAGCATCCCAACTCCTGTTCCGCCATCTCCTTCATTTGAATCACATCACAATGATTCTAGGGTTGATCCTTTGCCTTCTTCCCCTATTTCTTCACCCTCCTCTTCTACCTCTCTTGGTGAAAGTTCCAAATCCAGTAACTAGGAGGCTAAGAAGAAGAAGAGGAATACGAAGAACAAGAAGTTAGATAAGCGAGAGGCCAACCGTGCGACTATTACTCTGAGTGCACCTCTGGTAGAAAAACCTTTTGATCCTCCACGGAAGCTTAAATTTCCTTGTAAGCTGTGAAAGGGTGACCATTTCCTCCGAGACTGCCCTGGAATTCCTAGAGTCTTGGAGGTATGGTCTCAGATTTTGGATCGACCATCCTCATCGACCTTTGGAGATCATGTTGATGCTATGCTCTTGGCCAGCGATGGTAAGAATAAAGGGAATATTAGATTTCCCTGTAGGTTATGTGAAGGCAAACATCTTCTTCACCTTTGTCCTCTCATGGATAAAGCTTCCAAAATGTTGGAAAACCTGGCAGTTCATCAACCCTAATTTCTTGTTGGTTATCAGAGGCTTTCTTCTGATCCTCCCCAGTTTGGTAAAGATATTGACTTGGATTCATCTCTTGCCCATCCTGCTCTTCCTGAGCCTGACTGTGTTATGTCTGCTCCCGACCAATCATTGGTCGAAGAGAGTGTCATCTTGGTTTCGCCACCAGTTGTTCATTTTGTTCCAGAAGAGCATAATGATCATACTGCTCATGTGCTTCTGGTTCTTCAGATTCTCATGAATCCAAAGGTGACCCTCCTGTCCCTGCTGCTCCAGAGATTCCTTCTTCTATCCCTATAGAGCATGGGGGAAATAAAATGATACCCCCACCAAGTAGTTCTGTCGTTTCCTTCGATTGGAGTCACTTGACTGCTTTTCGTATCCCATCTTATGTGCCTTTCTAGATCACAGTGCATGCTTATAATATGGAAGTACCTGGAACTCTCTTGGATGAAGGTGCATCTGTTAGCCTCATGTCTTCCACTACTTGGCAAGCTTTGGGCTCCCCACAGCTTGTGTCAGTCACCCAGAATCTATTGGCTTTCGACGGAGGAACCAGTCAACCCTTAGGGATCCTTCTGAAGTTCCCTATTACTTTGGGAGGTAAAACCCTATATATAGACGTGATGGTCGTCCAAGGTGTCTTGAATTTCAATCTTCTCCTTGGCCGCGACTATATTTATGTCATGGGAGCTCTTGTTTCTTCGCTTTTCCATGTGGTTTGTTTTCCACATGACGAAAGAATTGTGACTATAGATCAATTTTTTTCTTTGGTCACCAGGTACCTCCTTTGCAATCATCATCCCCTATCGACTCTTATTTTCCAGCAATCCCTTCCCCGCCACAGGTAAATTATGTGGCTACCCGTTCCGCCTCCATGGATGATCACGCAGATGATCTAGTCCATCATGTACTGGGGGCATTAGGACCCGATCTGTCATTGGTACCCAATGATCTGTATTCCTCCCGGAGCGTGGTCCTTCCATCTAGTGAAGACCTCTTGGGAGCCCTGCTCTCATATGGTCCATGAAAGGAGTCTCGAGGATGGTTCTTTTCTTATGTCGACCTCATTAAAAAATGAAACAAGGAGTATGGATCATAGTTCCTTGTCTTGTGTCAAGCTCGTTAAAAAAAGAATCAAGGCATCTTGAGGAGAGTTCTTGATCTTGTGTCAACCTTGTTAAAAATGAAAGAAATGTCCCGAGGATAGTTCTTTTCTTGTGTCCACCTCGTTAAAAAATGAAACAAGGAGTCTCGAGGATAGTTTGTTCCTGTGTCAACCTCATTAAAAAAATGAAACAAGGAGTGATGAGCATATTTTTTGTCTTATGCCAAGCTCCTTAAAGAATGA
This sequence comes from Pinus tabuliformis, assembly GCA_031772625.1. Classification (NCBI taxonomy): domain Eukaryota; kingdom Viridiplantae; phylum Streptophyta; class Pinopsida; order Pinales; family Pinaceae; genus Pinus; species Pinus tabuliformis. The sequence goes on from CM062820.1 coordinate 268,628,153, forward strand.
ACCAAGGGTCTTGAGGATAGTTCTTTTACTGTGTCAACCTCATTAAAAAAATGAAACAACTCCCTTTTCCCAATCGAGTCTTTGATTGAGATCTTGTAAAATCCCAGTTGAGTCTTTCCAAGATCTTGAAAGTGAACCTTCATTCCATCCACCTAGTTGAATGACATGAAGATTAGGGGGCATGTACCTCGATTTGAATCATTATGTTGGGGGCATGCAAAACTTATTCAAGCATAGTTTTTTGTTTCAAGCTTGTATAACACATGAAACTGAATCCAAGTAGAGTTCTCCATGGTTCAAGCTTGTGTAAAAATGAACTCGTGCTTGATTTATGTCTCGTGATTGTCGTTTTGATCAGCTGATTTTTGCTAGATGAGCCTTAGTTGTTTCATTCCATCATCTCCATCTCTTTGGCCAATCATATGCTTCAATTGGTTGTTTTTCCTTTCTTGAGCGACCGCAATGATGAGTGCTTTTATTAGTCAGCCTCTTGACCATTACATGTTTTGAGCAGTTCCACCATTGCTGGAACTAGTTGCTACCCTTTATACCACTCACTCCTCTAGGACGAGTCACCTTTAAGCTCTTTTCTGACTCATAAAAGTTGAAAAGATTGCTGAGTATTTTTCCCTTTTGACTCGTAAAGGAAATAAAATGGGGGGTCTACTTTCAAGCTCTTTTTCGACCCCTTTAAAAATGAAAAGATTGTCGAGCTCTTGTCGCTTTGAACTCGTTAAAGGCTACAAAGTGTCATCTATCGAGTATAAGTTTACCCCTTTTTCGAGCTAGGATAGATTACTTACGAAAAAGTTATACGTTGATCTATCATGGTCAATAGGTTCTCTCAAGTATCGTTTTCTACATTTTCGGGCTTGAGAGACACCAACATATGAAAAGGGCCCCTTTGGAGTTTTATTTTCCGTGTCTTTTTCAAATTCTCTAAACATGAAAAAGACTGAGTTTTACCTATGTCGAACTCGTTAAACCCTAACGACATTGGACTCGTTGCCATGATGAGACCCGAGCTTCTCCTCCCTAAGGCTCGTCAAAATTTCACTGGGTTGGATTTGTCCGAAGGACAAACTTATATTGCAATCATATGTTATCCCCTTCAAGCTTGTGTTTCAAAAATAATTGGGGTACTCGCCAGCAATGGTGGGGGGAAATTTGGAAATATTATGTTGATTACCTACGTCAGCTTTTCGCTCTTGAACATCAACACTTTTTTGCTTCTCGCCGGGTTTGGGATATCCTCACTTCGTCATTGGCTTTCCGGGGCCTGGGTTCTTCATTTTGCTTCATTCTATTCGATCCCTATTGTCTTCACCTGACCTTCGATCCCTTGGTACCAAAATGTTGCCACATTCCGGAGTCGTGTTGCCGATATGTTCAAGAGCTTAATCCTTCTGCAGTTTGCACCCTTACATCCTCCTCTGATTCTCTATTTCATCCATCTACATCTTGTTCCTTTGTCTCGCGTCGTTGATGTGGGAAACATTATGGCCCTCCTGCGACGGATCGCTTCTTGTCAACATCAACTCATTATCCAGGAAGTTGATCTAGAGACTCCTTTCGGGTACCTTGGAGCTTGCATGCCTCAATGGCAAGTTCTTCACATTCGACGACAGACTTGCATCATTGGTCTTCGATCGGGTGATTCCACAAGTGTTCGACTCCAGATCATTCTTCACACTTTGTGGATTGTACTAGCAGTACCTTGAGAACCATTGACATTACTGGTGGTCTCTCTCACGCTTGTTAACAGTTCACATCATTGGTCAGTAATCAAGTGATTTTCTAGTATGCTCGACTTCAACACATTTATTCGCATATTAGAAATTGTATGATGGACAGGTCGAGATTCAAGACCCTGGGCTTAGATTACACAAGTCCAGGTTGCGTGGATTATTTATACATGACTCTTTTGATCGGATGGCTGCGACCATACCTGAGTCCTTCTAGATAGCTACGACCATACTTGTGTTTTCATATCATCTTTTTCGACTGGATGGTTGCATCCATACCACAGACCAGTTCTATTTATCTTTGGATGGCTACGCCCATACCTCGACTACATGTACCTCTTTCAATATCAGAGATAAAAGTTGTACTTGCATCTGTAGGTTCTCAGCGATGGTGTTCCCCTTCAGTTATGGTTTTGTAAAGCATTTCACCCCTCCCACTCTCTCGGCCTTCATGCTTTATGGGGCATCTGTTACACAATATTTTGTCACCAACCCCGCATCCCCTGATCTCAGGTAGAGTCAGTCCCTGAATGGCATTTGCTCTGTGTCATACATCAAAATGTGTGTCCATATCTTCCATATCACTCAAAAAGATTAGCCATGCTCATTAATCCTAAAGTTGACCCTTCTTACCTATGTTTCAAGATCTTGGCATGACATCAGTATCCTGCCTGCGACAATGGCTTAGAGTGAACGAGAACCTCGTGAGACCGTCAGAAGAGTACATCTATTCTCAATGACGGTTGGATTTTGGGGATCGTCACAGGACATCAGTGTCCTGCTTGCGAGGATAGCCCAGAATGCACTAACACCTTGCGACGTTGTCTCTGAGTCTCAGTGTTTGATCTGCGACGACCCAGATATGGCGAATTAGTTCAAACAAAATACTTTTGGGTGGTTCTAGAGCTGGTTGTTGGGTCAAAGAAGTTCGCCTCTCCTCATTTGAGATGGTGGTTCTGCCTTTTGAGTAACCTCCCTTGAATATAAGCTTCCTCTCCCCTCATTTATGGAGGCTCCTCCTCTCATAAAAGCATCATCCATGACTATGATCAGCTAGTGCTAGTTGAGTTTTTGGTGTGCTACTTCTTAGCTTGTTGGATTGATAGCTTACAGTTTGGATTGCCTTTCATGTTGTGGATTGAGAGTGTAAGATGGTTTTGTAAGAAGGAAGCCTTGTTGTGATTCCCTTAGTTTCATACTTGTGCTTTTGGGTGAGAGAGAGAGTCATCAGTATTTCTGGGAGACCTTTGAGAGTGAATGATTATGGAGACATATTGATCGGACCCTTCAAGGAAGCTTGTGACGTCAAGGCGTGGTTGTAAGCTTTACTGTTGTTTACATTAATACAATCAATGGTTATTTCCTATATCATGTATGAAATGTATGTTGATATCTTATGATTCCTTGACTCTATAAGTAGATAGTTCGTTGTTGTGCTCTATTATGTGTTTTGTCATTTTCATATATTGTTTCAGGTGAATCATTCATTAAGGAGAAGAAAGCAATAGCTAGAGCGACGTGACGAAGGCTTCATCAAACACCGGTATAAGGTAGGCCTCTTCAACGATAACTATTTAAGGAATTAGTTATTGTCTTTGTCTTGTTGTGACTAGACCCACTCTAGGGCTAGAGGGGTTGTCTCTGTCCGTAGAGGGAACTTACCTGCATCACACCTACACTGAGACATACTCTCCAGGATTTACCATGCATTCCATCCCATAATAACTAGGCCCAATGGAGAGAAAATCCACCTCTTGGATTTACCGTATATCCTGTCATTCACCGACAAGGATTCGTAGGCCCACCGAGGCACACAATATGGCTTTACTACAACCCACATTCTAGTTTAGGGGTTACTAGGCTAGCGGCTTCGTGCATCCTAAGTCTGGTTCAAGGACCACTACCACCATGTGTTTTTCAATTCGAAGATCCACCCCGCTCAGCTTCGAATCCAATCCGAACATCCCCCACAAACCGCATGAGATAACCCATCTCATCAAAGATATGAGGAAATGGAAAGGCTAGGCTAAAAAAACTGTCACACTTGGCAAGACCCATGCCATGGTAGAAAAGAAACGCATGCAATCCCATGCATGCCAAATCTAGCAAGGAAAATACACATGCAAGTTGATACCTACAATGAAGCCTGTTGTAGCTGCTTGATCCTTCCTTTCCCTTCTTGATCCTTGCTTCCTCTTGCTTTCTTTGCCTTTCTTGCTCCAATGCCAAAGTGCTCCAAGAAATCTCTAAGTGTCCAAGAGTATGAGAGAGAGAATAATGAGAGAGCTTCAAAGCTAAACTAACAAAAGGTTCACACTGAAAGGAATAATCTTGTCAATTGATCCTTAGAAGCCTTTTTATTACTGAGGCCTCTATTTTCTTCATTTTCCATTATTTTCCTTCAATTTCCTCCTCACATGCAACCCGTGACCTTTCACCTTCCTTTTCTCCTAATTTCCATTATTTTCATAAATAAATGTGCCAAAATACATTTTTGCCTCTTTAATGCCTTAGCCATTGCCTTTTCCAATTTCCTTATCCATAAACAGCCATTGCCTTTTCCAATTTCCTTATCCATAAACAACCAAATGAACACCCCCTAGGATGTCTTGCCCACCATTCAGTTTGGAATACGTGTCCCATCATCCGTGGTATTTATATATTTTTACATAGAATTTTCACCAGGACTGTTACAAAAATAAAGTAATTTAATGAAGAAAAATGCTAGACCAATCACACTCCCAAACCCAAAACAATGGTTGTAGAATAATTTAATGCTATACTTAAGATAGACAAGGTACCCATGCCATGACTTTCCTTCCAATATCCTAGTTCATCGGTTAAATATCTCTCCAAACCAATGCATGCATTATCCCCCTCTTATCTTGATTGGTGTTGAAGGCACCTTTCCCTCTAACTGGATTGAAGCAATTTCTCAAGGTCGACAAAAAAAATTTGACCATTGTATCCTCTCTCATCCTACAATGGTTTTCACCATATCTTCCTCAACTCCCTCCTCCTTCCTTTGCCGAATTACTCTCTTCTCACTCCTCCCAAAGGTAATTCTAGATGTCCTTAGGGCAGGTCCTAATCAAAGTTACATCATATTTTAAGCCTCCCTCTTTGAGTTCTCCCCTAATATTTCTCGGGAATATGCTCAATTTGTTTTTTTTAACCTTCCCAACATCCCCTTTTTCAATAAATGAAAGGTCAATGTAGTAAATTTGTTCTTCATTGAGTTTTGCTACAACGCCTTGATGGTCAAATGAGTCATTGTAATATCATAACAACTCATGTATGTCATGCCCTTGGGACTATTCACTTTTCAACCACTCCTTGGACCCTCCAATGTCTTAAAAGATCTATGACAAGACCTATCAAAGTCATTGAAATCCCCTAATTCCTTGGATGTAAGATAATGAATACCCATTTCTCATTTCTCCCATGAGACTTGAAGTAGAACATCATCCTCAACCACCCTTGTTTGGATGCAATGAAAGTGATTCCCTATACCTTTAAGGGAGATATTTTGTTCTTTCATGGAGGGAAGACCTTTTTTTAAGTATCTCGGTCCCTTCTCTCAACTTCCAAAGATCACTTATGATTTTTATCCCTTTGTCTTTTCAATCTAGTATCCCAGCTTCTTCGAAGTTTCTTCCTCTCGAGGATAGTTTGTTCAAGTGTCAACCTCATTAAAAAAATGAAACAAGGAGTGATGAGAATATTTTTTGTCTTGTGTCAAGCTCCTTAAAAAATGAACCAAGGGTCTTGAGGATAGTTCTTTTACTGTGTCAACCTCATTAAAAAAATGAAACAACTCACTTTTCCCAATCAAGTCTTTGATTGAGATCTTGTAAAATCCTAGTTGAGTCTTTCCAAGATCTCGAAAGTGAACCTTAATTCCATCCACCTAGTTGAATGACATGAAGCTTAGGGGGCATGTACCTCGATTTGAATCATTATGTTAAGGGCATGCAGAACTTATTCAAGCATAGTTTTTCGTTTCAAGCTTGTATAAAACATGAAACTGAATCCAAGTAGAGTTCTCCATGGTTCAAACTTGTGTAAAAATGAACTCGTGCTTGATTTATGTCTGGTGATTGTCATTTTGATCAGCTGATTTTTGCTAGATGAGCCTTAGTTGTTTCATTCCATCATCTCCATCTCTTTGGCCAATCATATGCTTTCACTTGGTTGTTTTTCCTTTCCTGAGCGACCGCAATGATGAGTGCTTTTATTAGCCAGCCTCTTGACCATTACATGTTTTGAGCAGTTCCACCATTGCTGGAACTAGTTGCTACCCTTTATACCACTCACTCCTCTAGGACGAGTCACCTTTAAGCTCTTTTCTGACTCATAAAAGCTGAAAAGATTGCTGAGTATTTTTCCCTTGAGACTCGTAAAGGAAATAAAATGGGGGGTCTACTTTCAAGCTCTTTTTCGACCCTTTAAAAATGAAAAGATTGTCGAGCTCTTGTCACTTTGAACTCATTAAAGGCTACAAAGTGTCATCTACCGAGTATAAGTTTACCCCTTTTTCGGGCTGGGATAAATTACTTACGAAAAATTTATACGTTGATCTATCATGGTCAATAGGTTCTCTCAAGTATCGTTTTCTACATTTTCGGGCTTGAGAGACACCAACATACGAAAAGGGCCCCTTTGGAGTTTTATTTTCCGTGTCTTTTTCAAATTCTCTAAACATGAAAAAGACTCTGAGTTTTACCTATGTCGAACTCGTTAAACCCTAACGACATTGGACTCGTCGCCATGATGAGACCCGAACTTCTCCTCCCTAAGTCTCGTAAAAATTTCACTGGGTTGGATTTGTCCGAAGGACAAACTTATATTGCAATCATAAGTTATCCCCTTCAAGCTTGTGTTTCAAAAATAATTTGGGTACTCGCCAGCAATGGTGGGGGGAAATTTGGAAATATTATGTTGATTACCTACGGCAGCTTTTCGCTCTTGAACATCAACACTTTTTTGCTTCTCGCCGGGTTTGGGATATCCTCACTTCGTCATTGGCTTTCCGGGGCTTGGGTTCTTCATTTTGCTTCATTCTATTCGATCCCTATTGTCTTCACCTGACCTTCGATCCCTTAGTACCAAAATGTTGCCACATTCCGGAGTCGTGTTGCCGATATGTTCAAGAGCTTAATCCTTCTACAATTTGCACCCTTACATCTTCCTCTGATTCTCTATTTCATCCATCTACATCTTGTTCCATTGTCTCGCGTCGTTGATGTGGGAAACATTATGGCCCTCCTGCGACGGATCCCTTCTTGTCAACATCAACTCATTATCCAGGAAGTTAATCTAGAGACTCCTTTTAGGTACCTTGGAGCTTGCATGCCTCAATGGCATGTTCTTCGCTTTGACGACAGACTTGCATCATTGGTCTTCGATCGGGTGATTCCACAAGTTTTCGACTCCAGATCATTCTTCACACTTTGTGGATTGTACTAGCAGTACCTTGAGAACCATTGACATTACTGGTGGTCTCTCTCACGCTTGTTAACAGTTCACATCATTGGTCAGTAATCAAGACATTTTCTAGTATGCTCGACTTCAGCACATTTATTCGCATATTAGAAATTGTACGATGGACAGGTCGAGATTCAAGACCCTGGGCTTAGATTACACAAGTCCAGGTTGCGTGGATTATTTATACATGACTCATTTGATCGGATGGCTGCGACCATACCTGAGTCTTTCTAGATGGCTACGACCATACTTGTGTTTTCATATCGTCTTTTTCGACTGGATGGTTGCATCCATACCACAGACCAGTTCTATTTATCTTTGGATGGCTACGCCCATACCTCGACTACATGTACCTCTTTCAATATCAGAGATAAAAGTTGTACTTGCATATGTAGGTTCTCTACGATGGTGTTCCTGTTCAGTTATGATTTTGTAAAGCATTTCACCCCTCCCACTCTCTCGGCCTTCATGTTTTATGGGGCATCTGTTACACAATATTTTGTCACCAACCCCGCATCCCCTGATCTCAGGTAGAGTCAGTCCCTGAATGGCATTTGCTATGTGTCATACATCAAAATGTGTGTCCACATCTTCCATATCACTCAAAAAGATTAGCCATGCTCATTAATCCTAAAGTTGACCCTTCTTACCTATGTTTCAAGATCTTGGCATGACATCAGTATCCTGCCTGCGACAATGGCTCAGAGTGAACGAGAACCTCGTGACACCGTTGGAAGAGTACATCTATTCTCAATGACGGTCGGATTTTGGGGATCGTCACAGGACATCAGTGTCCTGCCTGCGAGGATAGCCCAGAATGCACTAACACCTTCCGACGTTGTCTCTGAGTCTCAGTGTTTGATCTGCGACAACCCAGATATGGCGAATTAGTTCAAACAAAATACTTTTGGGTGGTTCTAGAGCTGGTTGTTAGGTCAAAGAATTTCGTCTCTCCTCATTTGAGATGGTGGTTCCGCCTTTTGAGTAACCTCCCTTGAATATAAGCTTCCTCTCCCCTCATTTATGGAGGCTCCTCCTCTCATAAAAGCATCATCCATGACTATGATCAGCTAGTGCTAGTTGAGTTTTTGGTGTGCTACTTCTTAGCTTGTTGGATTGATAACTTACAGTTTGGATTGCCCTTCATGTTGTGGATTGAGAGTGTAAGATGGTTTTGTAAGAAGGAAGCCTTGTTGTGATTCCCTTAGTTTCATACTTGTGCTTTTGGGTGAGAGAGAGTCATCAGTATTTCTGGGAGACCTTTGAGAGTGAATGATTATGGAGACATATTGATCAGATCCTTCAAGGAAGCTTGCGACGTCAAGGCATGGTTGTAAGCTTTATTGTTGTTTATATTAATACAATCAATGGTTATTTCCTATATCATGTATGAAATGTATGTTGATATCTTATGGTTCCTTGACTCTATAAGTAGATAGTTCGTTGTTGTGCTCTATTATGTGTTTTGTCGTTTTCATATGTTGTTTCAGGTGAATCATTCATTAAGGAGAAGAAAGCAATATCTAGAGCGACATGACGAAGGCTTCATCAAACACCAGTATAATGTAGGCCTCTTCAACGATAACTATTTAAGGAATTAGTTATTGTCTTTGTCTTGTTGTGACTAGACCCACTCTAGGGCTAGAGGGGTTGTCTCTGTCCGTAGAGGGAACTTACCTGCATCACACCTACACCGAGACATACTCTCCAGGATTTACCATGCATTCCATCCCATAATAACTAGGCCCAACGGAGAGAAAATCCACCTCTTGGATTTACCGTATATCCCGTCATTCACTGACTAGGATTCCTAGGCCCACCGAGGCACACAATATGGCTTTATTGCAACCCACATTCCAGTTTAGGGGTTACTAGGCTAGGGGCTTCGTGCATCCTCAGTCTGGTTCAAGGACCACTACCACCATGTGTTTCTCAGTTCGAAGATCCACCCGGCTCAGCTTCGAATCCAATCCGACCATACCCCACAAACCGCATGAGATAACCCATCTCATCAAAGATATGAGGAAATGGAAAGGCTAGGCTAAAAAAACTGTCACACCTGGCAAGACCCATGCCATGGTAGAAAAGAAACGCATGCAATCCCATGCATGCCAAATCTAGCAAGGAAAATACACATGCAAGTTGATACCTACAATGAAGCCTGTTGTAGCTGCTTGATCCTTCCTTTCCCTTCTTGATCCTTGCTTCCTCTTGCTTTCTTTGCCTTTCTTGCTCCAATGCCAAAGTGCTCCAAGAAATCTCTAAGTGTCCAAGAGTATGAGAGAGAGAGAATAATGAGATAGCTTCAAAGCTAAACTAACAAAAGGTTCACACTGAAAGGAAGAAGCTTGTCAATTGATCCTTAGAAGCCTTTTTATTACTGAGGCCTCTATTTTCTTCATTTTCCATTATTTTCCTTCAATTTCCTCCTCACATGCAACCCATGACCTTTCACCTTCCTTTTCTCCTAATTTCCATTATTTTCATAAATAAATGTGCCAAAATACATTTTTGCCTCTTTAATGCCTTAGCCACTGCCTTTTCCAATTTCCTTATCCATAAACAACCAAATGAACACCCCCTAGGATGTCTTGCCCACCATTCAGTTTGGAATACGTGTCCCATCATCTGTGGTATTTATATATTTTTACATAGAATTTTCACCAGGGCTGTTACAAAAATAAAGTAATTTAATGAAGAAAAATGCTAGACCAATCACACTCCCAAACCCAAAACAATGGTTGTAGAATAATTTAATGTTATACTTAAGATAGACAAGGTACCCATGCCATGACTTTCCTTCCAATCTCCTAGTTCATCAGTTAGATATCTCTCCAAACCAATGCATGCATTATCCCCCTCTTATCTTGATTGGTGTTGAAGGCACCTTTCCCTCTAACTGGATTGAAGCAATTTCTCAAGGTCGACAAAAAAAATTTGACCATTGTATCCTCTCTCATCCTACAATGGTTTTCACCATATCTTCCTCAACTCCCTCCTCCTTCCTTTGCCGAATTCCTCTCTTCTCACTCCTCCCAAAGGTAATTCTAGATGTCCTTAGGGCAGGTCCTAATCAAAGTTACGTCATATTTTAAGCCTCCATCTTTGAGTTCTCCCCTAATATTTCTCAGGAATATGCTCAATTTGTTTTTTTTAACCTTCCCAACATCCCCTTTTTCAATAAATGAAAGGTCAATGTAGTAAATTTGTTCTTCATTGAGTTTTGCTACAACGCCTTCATGGTCAAATGAGTCATTGTAATATCATAACAACTCATGTATGTCATGCCCTTGGGACTACTCACTTTTCAACCACTCCTTGGACCCTCCAATGTCTTAAAAGATCTATGACAAGACCTATCAAAGTCATTGAAATCCCCTAATTCCTTGGATGTAAGATAATGAATACCCATTTCTCATTTCTCCCATGAGACTTGAAGTAGAACATCATCCTCAACCACCCTTGTTTGGATGCAATAAAAGTGATTCCCTATACCTTTAAGGGAGATATTTTGTTCTTTCATGGAGGGAAGACCTTTTTTTTAAGTATCTCGATCCCTTCTCTCACCTTCCAAAGATCACTTATGATTTTTATCCCTTTGTCTTTTCAATCTAGTATCCCAGCCTCTTCGAAGTTTCTTCCTCTTGAGGATAGTTTGTTCATGTGTCAACCTCATTAAAAAAATGAAACAAGGAGTGATGAGCATATTTTTGTCTTGTGTCAAGCTCCTTAAAAAATGAACCAAGGGTCTTGAGGATAGTTATTTTACTGTGTCAACCTCATTAAAAAAATGAAACAACTCCCTTTTCCCAATCGAGTCTTTGATTGAGATCTTGTAAAATCCCAGTTGAGTCTTTCCAAGATCTCGAAAGTGAACCTTCATTCCATCCACCTAGTTGAATGACATGAAGCTTAGGGGGCATGTACCTCGATTTGAATCATTATGTTAAGGGCATGCGAAGCTTATTCAAGCATAGTTTTTCGTTTCAAGCTTGTATAAAACATGAAACTGAATCCAAGTAGAGTTCTCCATGGTTCAAGCTTGTGTAAAAATGAACCTGTGCTTGATTTATGTCTCGTGATTGTCATTTTGATCAGCTGATTTTTGCTAGATGAGCCTTAGTTGTTTCATTCCATCATCTCCATCTCTTTGGCCAATCATATGCTTTCACTTGGTTGTTTTTCCTTTCCTGAGCGACCGCAATGATGAATGCTTTTATTAGCCAGCCTCTTAACCATTACATGTTTTGAGCAGTTCCACCATTGCTGGAACTAGTTGCTACCCTTTATACCACTCACTCCTCTAAGACGAGTCACCTTTAAGCTCTTTCCTGACTCATAAAAGCTGAAAAGATTGCTGAGTATTTTTCCCTTTTGACTCGTAAAGGAAATAAAATGGGGGGTCTACTTTCAAGCTCTTTTTCGACCCTTTAAAAATGAAAAGATTGTTGAGCTCTTGTCGCTTTGAACTCATTAAAGGCTGCAAAGTGTCATCTACCAAGTATAAGTTTACCCCTTTTTCGGGCTGGGATAGATTACTTACGAAAAAGTTATATGTTGATCTATCATGGTCAACAGGTTCTCTCAAGTATCGTTTTCTACATTTTCGGGCTTGAGAGACACCAACATACGAAAAGGGCCCCTTTGGAGTTTTATTTTCCGTGTCTTTTTCAAATTCTCTAAACATGAAAAAGACTCTGAGTTTTACCTATGTCGGACTCGTTAAACCCTAACGACATTGGACTCGTCGCCATGATGAGACCCGAGCTTCTCCTCCCTAAGGCTCGTCAAAATTTCACTGGGTTTGATTTGTCCGAAGGACAAACTTATATTGCAATCATATGTTATCCCCTTCAAGCTTGTGTTTCAAAAATAATTTGGGTACTCGCCAGCAATGGTGGGGGGAAATTTGGAAATATTATGTTGATTACCTACGACAGCTTTTCGCTCTTGAACATCAACACTTTTTTGCTTCTCGCTGGGTTTGGGATATCCTCACTTCGTCATTGGCTTTCCGGGGCTTGGGTTCTTCATTTTGCTTCATTCTATTCGATCCCTATTGTCTTCACCTGACCTTAGATCCCTTGGTACCAAAATTTTGCTACATTCTGGAGTCGTGTCGCCGATATGTTCAAGAGCTTAATCCTTCTGCAGTTTGCACCCTTACATCTTCCTCTGATTCTCTATTTCATCCATCTACATCTTGTTCCATTGTCTCGCGTCGTTGATGTGGGAAACATTTTTGCCCTCCTGCGACGGATCCCTTCTTGTCAACATCAACTCATTATCCAGGAAGTTGATCTAGAGACTCCTTTCGGGTACCTTGGAGCTTACATGCCTCAATAGCAAGTTCTTCGCATTCGACGACAGACTTGCATCATTGGTCTTCGATCGGGTGATTCCACAAGTGTTCGACTCCAGATCATTCTTCACACTTTGTGGATTGTACTAGCAGTACCTTGAGAACCATTGACATTACTGGTGGTCTCTCTCACGCTTGTTAACAGTTCACATCATTGGTCAGTAATCAAGAGATTTTCTAGTATGCTCGACTTCAGCACATTTATTCGCATATTAGAAATTGTACGATGGACAGGTCGAGATTCAAGACCCTGAGCTTAGATTACATAAGTCCACGTTGCGTGGATTATTTATACATGACTCTTTTGATCGGATGGCTGCGACCATACCTGAGTCTTTCTAGATGGCTACGACCATACTTGTGTTTTCATATCATCTTTTTCGACTGGATGGTTGCATCCATACCACAGACCAGTTCTATTTATCTTTGGATGGCTACGCCCATACCTCGACTACATGTACCTCTTTCAATATCAGAGATAAAAGTTGTACTTGCATCTGTAGGTTCTCTGCGATGGTGTTCCCGTTCAGTTATGGTTTGGTAAAGCATTTCACCCCTCCCACTCTCTCAGCCTTCATGCTTTATGGGGCATCTGTTACACAGTATTTTGTCACCAACCCCGCATCCCCTGATCTCAGGTAGAGTCAGTCCCTGAATGGCATTTGCTCTGTGTCATACATCAAAATGTGTGTCCACATCTTCCATATCACTCAAAAAGATTAGCCATGCTCATTAATCCTAAAGTTAACCCTTCTTACCTATGTTTCAAGATCTTGGCATGACATCAGTATCCTGCTTGCGACAATGGCTCAGAGTGAACGAGAACCTCGTGACACCGTCGGAAGAGTACATCTATTCTCAATGACGGTCGGATTTTGGGGATCGTCACAGGACATCAGTGTCCTGCCTGCGAGGATAGCCCAGAATGCAATAACACCTTGCGACGTTGTCTCTGAGTCTCAGTGTTTGGTCTGTGACGACCCAGATATGGCGAATTAGTTCAAACAAAATACTTTTGGGTGGTTCTAGAGCTGGTTGTTGGGTCAAAGAAGTTTGCCTCTCCTCATTTGAGATGGTGGTTCCGCCTTTTGAGTAACCTCCCTTGAATATAAGCTTCCTCTCCCCTCATTTATGGAGGCTCCTCCTCTCATAAAAGCATCATCCATGACTATGATCAGCTAGTGCTAGTTGAGTTTTTGGTGTGCTACTTCTTAGCTTGTTGGATTGATAGCTTACAGTTTGGATTGCCTTTCGTGTTGTGGATTGAGAGTGTAAGATGGTTTTGTAAGAAGGAAGCCTTGTTGTGATTCCCTTAGTTTCATACTTGTGCTTTTGGGTGAGAGAGAGAGTCATCAGTATTTCTGGGAGACCTTTGAGAGTGAATGATTATGGAGACATATTGATCGGACCCTTCAAGGAAGCTTGTGACGTCAAGGCGTGGTTGTAAGCTTTACTGTTGTTTATATTAATACAATCAATGGTTATTTCCTATATCATGTATGAAATGTATGTTGATATCTTATGGTTCCTTGACTCTATAAGTAGATAGTTCGTTGTTGTGCTCTATTATGTGTTTTGTCGTTTTCATATGTTGTTTCAGGTGAATCATTCATTAAGGAGAAGAAAGCAATAGCTAGAGCGACGTGACGAAGGCTTCATCAAACACCGGTATAAGGTAGGCCTCTTCAACGATAACTATTTAAGGAATTAGTTATTATCTTTGTCTTGTTGTGACTAGACCCACTCTAGGGCTAGAGGGGTTGTCTCTGTCCGTAGAGGGAACTTACCTGCATCACACCTACACCGAGACATACTCTCCAGGATTTACCATGCATTCCATCCCATAATAACTAGGCCCAATGGAGAGAAAATCCACCTCTTGGATTTACCTTATATCCCGTCATTCACCGACAAGGATTCCTAGGCCCACCGAGGCACACAATATGGCTTTACTGCAACCCACATTCCAGTTTAGGGGTTACTAGGCTAGCGGCTTCGTGCATCCTCAGTCTGGTTCAAGGACCACTACTACCATGTGTTTCTCAATTCGAAGATCCACCGCGCTCAGCTTCGAATCCAATCCGACCATCCCCCACAAACCGCATGAGATAACCCATCTCATCAAACCTATGAGGAAATGGAAAGGCTAGGCTAAAAAAATTGTTGTGAATAGTCCACTGGGAAATTTTTTAGAAAGGATCTCATAATATTATATATTATAAGACTATATAGATTTATTTCCTTAGATTTGAGACTAACTTTGTTTGAATTGGTCAAATAACTAGAATAAGCAATGGAAAGAACAGACACATAAAACCACCATCCACACAAATTAACATAAGATTTATTTAGTGAAACCCAACACAGGAGAGAACGTGGCTAGAAGGTGAGGCTTATTCTCTTATCTCTTTGCTTCAATTATAAAAATGAACGTCCAAAGGCATTGAAACTTGTATGGAGTTGCCTTTTTGACATTGTGGCCTAAATGGATTCTACAAGATCCTCTTGCTTTCTTATGCTCTGAAAATACCACTCTCAAATGTTTTGCTTAACTATGGAACAAGTAAAATCCAAAAGATTGGAACCCCTACTCTTCAAAGCGGCTTGGTATTTAACATTGCTCGATAGCTATTTAGGAATAGGTTTTTTACTTTTTTCAACCCTAAATTGTGATAAGGTTTTGAACCTTCTAGAATCTTCTTGAAAGTCCACATGTTGTTAGTCCCACATTTGTGAGTAATGGGGGTTGATATGGCCTCCAATTGTACCACGATGGTCAATAAGGTAGGTCAACTTCTGGGGGCATAACTTGCAGATGCAAGCCTTCGATTGAGGCGATTATCCCATCATTGAAAAGGTCTTGAAGTATAGGTCAATTTCAGGGGTGTGAGTTAAAGATCCAAAGGTTGCAAGCACAAAACTCTCGTTTGAAACCTCAAAATGACTTTGAAAGTTTCAAGGCCCAATTTTTTTCAACTAGGACTTACCGCTAAAATGTCCTTGTAAGTTAATTCCTCCAATCTAGATTGTTTGCAAATTAGAATTTAACTATATTGTTACTTGTCCCAAAACATATTGTTGAATAATGGGTTGTGCATGAGAATGTAATATAAATTACCTAAAGCAGTACTTACTTTCTAGTATGGTCTTAGGCATGAAATGACCTTAAAAACAACATAAATAAATGACCATCCATCTCTTACAATTTTGTTTCTACTATGTAAGTGTCTTTTTATTTTAAAAATTATCTCACATTGGTAAATAAAAAATTATCCCACATTGGATGAGAGATATGACTCACATCAACATATGAGCTTTAATATCCCAATGGAAATAGACATGAGGTAATGGTGTTTTCTAGTAGCATGAATTGATTATTAAAATTGATTGATTAATTGTGATGTGACTATGTTTATGAATTGTCAATATTCATATATATATATATATATATTTTAAAATATGTTTATGAATTACTAATACTTTAAAGAAAAAAAAGTTATATATAAATTTTTAAAAATTTATATATGAAAATACAAATATAATTATAATATATACATTTTAAAATATATTTATGAATTACTAATACTTTAAAGGAAAAATTAATATATAAAATTAAAAATATATATATATATATGAAATACAATGTTAATTGATAAAATGTTATTTTTCTTTAACACAAAATTTTGAAATTTTAATGCTATATATTCACTCTATTATATTGTTATTGTTCTGTAATACAAAGTTATATTGTTATTGTTCTATCTTAGCATGAGATACATGACCTCTTTTTAATATAAAATTTAAAAAAAAAGTTGATGCTTTCATATGCATTTATTATTTTGTGTGCGTTTTTAATTACTTTGATAAATTTTCAAAAACTTGAATGCACTATGTTAATATACATTCACTGCATTATATTAAATATATATAATTTATATAGATTATTTTATTTTAATTATTTTTAAATAACTTATTTATATTATTTTATTTTAAATATTTTTAAATGGTTAATTAAATTCACTTTTCCTTTACGATTGAAAAAAAATTATATATGTTATCGATGTAAAAATTATATATGTTATCGGATAAGCGAGCATTTGGCTGACTTAAGACATGGAAGGACCAAGTCCTCGGCCCTGGCTGAGCATGCGGGAAAGACTATGCATCATGTGTGTATAGAGGAGGCTCAAGTCATTGCCAAAATTGCGCACTTTCACCATCGAAAATTTAGGGAGGCCCTGGAGATCGAAAAAAGGTCGGTCAACCTTAATAGGGATGATGGCTGGAAGATTAGCAGTTGCTGGGTCCCAGCCTTGTCTTCTTAGCCTTCTCATCTCCTTTCGTTATGTCTTAGGGTTTCTGTCTTCCCCCTCCCCTATTTTTCTTTTGTCAATTTTGTCCTATGATCTTGGAACGGTTGAGTTTGTTTCAGGCTATTATTGTATCTATGGGGCATATTAGTATATTACTATTTAAGTATCTCTAGGTTAACCTTAAAATTAAGTTTCCCTTAAACGAATTCCTATAAATATCAATAATTAATAATATTGATATATCCTTAATAAAGATTTTGGAATAAATTTGTGATTTAACCTATAGGTTTAAAGATACCTTAATATTAATAAAACCTTGGATTATAAGTAAGAATAGATTTTGGATTATGATTTACCTAATATTTACCTAATATAATAAAACTCGAGGAATAATAGATGAACAAATTGTTTAGATCTATCAAGATGGTTTAGATTAGGTAATAAACTTTTAATCTATTGGACCAATCTATTTAAATAATAAATATGATATAAACCTAACTTATAATAGATAATAATGACATTATTAACTTTAATAAATTTAAATATCTTTTCAATAAATACCGTTTTAACCTTTAGGTACCATTACATTAGTTTTAATAATAAACTATCGACCTCAAATTATTAGTAATAATAGTTTACCTTGGAATAATTATTACTAGGTAATTATGATTTCCCATAATAGTAGTTATAATTTCACCTAATATAGCTAATTCTCCAAGAATATTTAGATTATTAATTACTTATATAACTGATTGATCTAGTAGAAAAATAGGGTTTGGTCCCTTGACATTGGAATAACAATTAAATATGATTTATATTAGGGGATATAATAACCATCTTAATCAAATATGTACCTAATAAGAATAATACACCTAATTATTTACCTAATTTTTAAATTTTACCAAATATTTACCTATATTTAGCTTTTTAGAGAAATATTAAATTAATAAAGAATTTTTTAATAAATTTTTTTTAAGAAAATAAAATAGAATAAAATATAATAAAAAATTTTAGTAGTTTGAACAAGGTCTCTTGGTCAAAATTAGCCGTTAGAAATGTAGCCGTTGGGATCTCTGCACACTCTATTTATTCACGCTAAGCTAGATTGGTTCTTCAACTTGTCCTGACGATGAACCACACTGGTTGGTTCGAAACGCGTCGACAAAAGATTAGCTATGTGATTTTGCCGAAGATTATCTTACCATGTAAAAATTATATATTTTCTAAAAAAACATATCGATGTAAAACACGGTTCCGGCGTTATTGCACTGCAGATTTTCTCCACAGTCACAGGGATCGCAGCTTCCCAACTCCTGTGAATTGGAGACGGAATCAGTTCTCCCCCAAACGGATCCCGACCAGAACGGATCTGTCTTCCATGAATACGAGACCCCAGCTGGTATTTTTACATCTGAGGAGGAGGAAGATTAGTTGAACCCACAGTTGCAGGCCACACGGAAAATTTGCAACCGTTCAGCACCGTCAATGGCGACTCTGGTTTTTCCCTCGTATTGCATTAATTCAGGAAAATTAATAAACAAAAGACAATAACATAATTGGCCAGCATTGCCAGGACAAACAATGGGGAAAATTAAATTTGAGGATGGGAATTTTACCTGGAGCACACAGACACAAAAAAAAAAACGAAGATGTAACTGCAACAGATCTGTTCATGCGGCCATCATTATCTGGTGGCCACTTCGTTTTCCAACCATTTTTGGGGAAGTAGTAATTGCAGTCTCGATAATGTTTGCCGAATGCGGCAAAAAAACTTGCCAGATTATCCTTTTCAGCAGAAAACATATCGGGCCGAGAAGTTATTTGGGGAAAACTGATATTCGTTTTCCTCCGATAAGTTTTCAGGCGAATAAGTTCTCCGAAGGATAAGTGCAGTTCGTTTTCGGCGAATAAGTTATTGTCAAATAAGTTATCTGATGGATAAGTGCAATTCCATTCGGTGAAAAGTTATCATAGATAACTTATCATGAATAAGTTATCAGAATAGAAGTAGTCAATTAATTATCATTAATAACTTATCGGCTGATAACTTATATGTTGATAGCTTATACATGATAAGTGATCGTTGATAGCTTATATATGATAAGTTATGTTGATAGCTTATATATGATAAGTTATCATTGATATCTTATATATGATAATTTTAGCATTGATAGCTTATAATGATAAGTTATCATTGATAGCTTATACATAATAAGTTATCATTGATAGCTTATACAATAAGTTATCACATAAGTTATCGATATATAAGCAATCATAGATAACTTATCGTTGTATAAGCTCTCATACTAACTTATCGGGTGATAAGTTCTCTTTTGATAGCTTATACATCGATAAGATCTATGTTGATAGGTTATACATCGATAAGTTCTAGTTGATAACTTATACATTGATAAGTTATACACGATAACATATCGAGAAATAAGACCTCAGAAGAGAACTTATCTATTGATAACTTATATTCCATGGACTTATCTACTGATAAATTATCTCTGCTAGCTTATAACTGATAAGTTATGCTTGATAACTTATTAATAATAACTTATCTATGATAGCCCATCTACTGGTAAGTTATATTTGATAACGTCTCTATGATAGCGTATCTACCAATAAATTATATTTGATAACTTATCTATGATAGACTATAACTGATAACTTATCTATGATAGCCTATGTACTGATAAGTTATTTATGATAACTTCTATTTCATAACTTATTAATAATAGCTTCTCTATGATCGCCTATCTACTGATAAGTTACCCAGCATAACTTCTCTGACTTATCTGTCGATAACTTCTTCAGCTGTAACTTATCTTCTGATAGGTTTAGATCCCTACGGTTTCGTACTCCATGCCTCAGGAAGCCCATAGAAACGGATCAATTATCAGGTGTAACTCAGATTCAGAGGATAACAAGACAGATTATAACACTTAACGAGGCGACAATACTGTGTCGGCTCTTGCCACTTGAAGCGATCCAATTGAAATGGACATGGTAGGAAGTGAATCAGTGGATGTCCTATGTTCCATACACCGATTTCCTTCGGGAATTCCAAAAGAAATGATGCATCCAGAGTGTTACAAGTTTCTTCCTGCCCAAATTCTTTGGAAGAATTCGACACAGTGTTTGAAGAAGTTGCAGATTGGATGCCTCTCCAGTCTGTGGGCGAAGGCTTTGCATCTGCAATCAGTCATACAGATATCCGTAAATAAGTACAGCTCGCTTGAGATAAATAAGTTTGATGTTGCTTGAAACGCTTGGGAGGATGAATAGCCTGATAGCCCGCGACACAATTTTTGCGACCCACCATGTGAAAGCACAATTGGGCTTCTCGCTGGAAGGAGGTCCCGATTCCCACTAGCCGATACACCCAGTTGATGTTACCCGGGAGCCATTACGACATGGTCAATGCCTGTCAACCGAGAGGACCTCATTCTCGGTTAATGCCAGTCTGCCAATAGTCCATCAGGCCCAGGAGGTCCCGATTCCCGTGAACCCCTCATTCCCACCGGGAACTGTTTGGCCATCATAACGATCACAGGGTCAGATTAAGGTAACGCGTCATGCAAACTAAAAGGAGTATTTATCCCAGATGCAAGCTTTGAGGTTGCCCTCTCATTCTGTGAAGGGATTTTAATTGTCCAATATGAGGTCAATTGTTTGACAAAATGCCTCAACCGGATTTTCCCATTTTCTAGCTTGTATGACTGGATTGAATATAATGACCCAATTTTAAGTCTTGCAAGAATGTCAGGGCTTGGGTTATGCTGATATATCCATACACTTCGAAGCACATGTTTGCAACTGGTCTGCCTGGATGAAATATAGACTATAACGCCCCGGTGATGCAAGGCTTTTAGATCTTATTTTTTTTTCTCTTTGTTTTATCAACGATTCAATGCGCATTTACATTGTCAAGATCTCTGACCTCTCTGTTAAGCTCTTATATGCAACGCCGTTAAGGTGATCTAATGTCAAAAACTTAGGAACTGCAGACATGGATTGCTGCCTTTGCAGCCTCCCCTGTTCTTGTTGTAACATATTATTATGGCCTCTCTGGTGTCTTCTCCAGTGATAAAAGATTCAATATGTAAGATTCAAATTGAAAGGGGTATTTTTCCCAGCTATAAGCTCTGAGGTTGCCCTCTCAGAGATTTTAATTGTCCAATATGAGGTCAATTGTTTGACAAAATAACTCAACCAGATTTTCGCATTGTCTAGCCTGAATGAAGACTAAATTTAATTGGTTTGTAAAGACAAGTGATTTTAAAGCTAAAGAAATGAAGAAGACGACATTATGGATTCTCAGAGCAAGAATATCTTTGGAGACCCCCTTCAGTGAATGCCTTCTAAACAAGAAGTGTCACTGACAACGTTAATTTTTTTTTCACCTCAATGTTTCCCTAAATGGAAGTGCAACATTGAAAAGAGAGCAAGAATGATTCAACAAATCATGACCTACTCTTCTTTTGAAGAATGATAATAGGAGATCTTGTACTTGTGTGTGAGTAGAGCTTCCTCTGTCTTGCTGCAGCAAGGAAATTTCCGTCTACATACTTGATTTATAAGTGAAACAACGCATATGCTTAGTAGAGATAGAGTGGAACTAAGGACCATGACTTCAGATATTGTAGGTTTAAGCTTTCTTATTTTCCCATTTCATTCTTATTATGTTGCAGTGATTAGATATATGATTTTTTTTTCATCTTATTAATTTACTATCCATTTTACTACTAAATTATAATTGAAAACCATTCAATTTCACGCAACAATATGTGGCTATGAAAATAGACAAATTATAAATTCGTTATTTGTAGATATGATCCTTATATGGTTGAGCCTTCGATTTGCTTTTATGTATGGATGCATAAGGAACTCAATGACGTAATGAATTTTCAGGTTTGAGAAGTTGGAGATGAATAAACAAAGGTCATGACTTAATGGCTGTAATGGCTGTAGCGTTTTAGTCTTGGCTTGTGAAGTTGGCATCAGAATGTATGCCATTGGTAAACAAAGGTCATGACTTAATAGTTGTAGCATTTTTGTCTTGCCATGTGAAGTTGGTATCAAAATGTATGCCACTGGTAGAATGTATGTCATTAGTGGAATTTGTGGCAAAATAAGTTGATTTATCATGATCTTAACTTCTCTTCTGTAAATGTAAAGGAATATGATGAGAATTTGAGATTTTTTTTGAAGATGACTATGTTCTTTTCGGTGGTCATGATTTATTATATTAAGGAAGAAATAATATATATGATTTATTTAAGCAATTTAAGTGGATTTTTCACTGGATTGGAATTTGCAATTCTTTGGCATGAATGCCTCACTGTGAGTGGGTCAATACATTCACTATGAAGTTAACATATGAAGAAGCCCATGGAGTTTCGTCAATGCATTATTGGCTTCACCCTTATGTTACATTAGAATTTGCAATTTTTTTGGCATGAATTCCTCACTATATTTACTATGAAGTTAATGTATGAAGAAGTCCGTTCCTTTTCTACATTGGAGTTTTGTCAATTCATTATAATTTGGCTTCACCCTTATGTTACAGAATATCTTAATTATGTTAACACTTTTTTGCAATTTAAGCATTCAAAGAATAAAAAGCATTGAAATTGAGGCTCTTTTTAAGGTTAAGTTGGATTATGGATTTGAAGTGGATTAAGATAGATTTATTGCTTGTTAGAACAAACTTTAAAATAGCTAAGGCAAAAATATATAAAGAATAAGTGACATTGAAATTTTTGTTTCACATTTCATCTCTTTAAAGTTTGGAAAAAGAAAATATATGTATTGCTTTTTAGAACAAAATTTAAAATAGCTAAGAAAAAAATGATATAAAAAATAAGTCACATTGAAATTTTTGCTTCACATTTCATCTCTTTAAAGTTTAAAAGATGGATCTATATTATGGATTTTTTATTTATTTTATTGTAATTTGTACTTGAAGATTTTGATTTCCTTGTAATTTAAATTTTGAAGATAATTTGTACCAAGTTTATTTAACTACAATTTCGCTGATTGGAGTAGAGAAGAAGGGTTCTCCTTGCCTAGGTGATAAGGCTAGCATATAAACCCATGTGACATCCACTTTCACTACCCCTATCCAATCCTTGCCTAGGTGATAAGGCTAGCAAATAAACCCATGTGACATCCACTTTCACTACCCCTATCCAATTCTCATATAACACTACCCTCTGTGTTGCTAGTTATTCCTATAGAAATTGGATCGTCTTCCACTAGCTTTCTATCTCATGTTCCATTGCAGAGAATCACTCTGCCACTACCCTTGTCTAATTCCCAAGCTATTTCCCTTGGTCATTGAGTACAACATCAAGTCTTTCAACTATCACCTCCCCAAATTATTAAATAAGAGTTTTAACAACATATTTAGTTTCTCAGTTTGTTAAGTATTCCTAGTCAACCAAAGTGAGATATAGCCTTCATTTGTGAGACATGGTAGATTTTCATTATCAATTAATTGAGAAGGGCATTAAATCTTAGTCATTGGAGGTAAAAAGAGATGGAAATCAATGAGTAAATGGGACTAGATGATTTTTTATCCAAATATGATCCTGGAATTGGATATGAATGGTCAATCTACACAAGAGGTGTAAGACTAAAATAGAATGTCAAATGCATTAGAAGAAATTGAATTACATAACAATTGTGGCAAACAAGGTGATTTTGACATTCCAATGCAAAATATGCGATAAGCAAAGGTGGTAAAACTATAGAGTGCAACAAATAAGGACAACAGTTTTTTTTTTGAAAACACCAAATGTTGCAAAAATAACTCATTGTCATGGCAACCTCTCTATATTATCTGCTAGTCAAATGTCAACATATATGCTAAATTTCTTATTTTGTTTCCTACTACTTATCTTCTAGTCAAATATCTACTTATAGGCTAAAATTGTTTCTTTTGTTGCCTCTACTTATCTTCTGGTCACATGTCTACTTGTATTTGAAAATGCTTTCTTATGTTTCCTTCACCTTTAAGATTTGTACATAGATTTTGTTTATGGGGCTGATAGGTCTACATATAGAATTTTGTTTCTATGGTTTTATCATAGTCTCCCCTACCAAATATTAAGGTTACAGTACACCATACAATCTTGATGTTGGTGACCTGACAATATCCAATTAATTTAAAAAGGCTTCTATGTTAATGATGAGTCATTGCAAATTTGAAAAGAATCCAAGAAAGCTAGTGCAAATAGCTAGATCTAAAAAAACCCTAAGCAAATGAATAATAGAATTTATGAATCCAAAATTGAGGATCCAAAATAAAGTTGAACGAGAATAGCTATATCTCAAGAAATTGGAAGGATCTCTTACCAAGACAAATGCCAAGTTTAGACGCAGAGAACCAAGTAGATTTCAAAGATTGATAATGTTTGTCACGATAATCCATTAAGATGCCAAGCCTAGAGACCAAGAACAAAGTAAATTCCAAAGATTTGGGAGCGCTTTGGTTACATTTTCTATTAGAGTATAACTTAATTTGGTAGAGTATAATAAGTAATCGTACAAATTTTCTATTAGAGTAGAACTTGAGAGTGCTTTCCTAGGCATAGGTAGGAGGTTAATATAAGGTAAGAAGTTCAAAGTAGTATTTCAATCAAGTTCAAACATTTTTGTAGAGAGCTAGTCCTCCAAATAAGCTAGAGGTTGTTATGTACTAAATCAATGATGACATCTTAGTAGTAAAGTTGGCAAGTGGTGCCTCAACAATGACCCGACTAGCCACCAAATGGACACCACATGGCACCACTGCAACCACATATTTTGGCCACTTGCTAGTTTCCACGCAATTTCTAGTGGTCTAATTGATCTGGCCATCATATGGTTGCAACATAGCACCCTATAGAGCAGATGCTCTACCCATTTGATGGCTAACACATGTCACAACAAGCAGTCAGATTTGGTTGTCCAATGGCTACTAGGTGGCGCTTCCACAACCACCCTATCTAGACGTCAGACATATGACACATAGCACCATTGCAACCACTGGACCTATTTGTTAGTTGGTCATCATGTGGCTCCCTACAAACCAATTGGTCTAGCCATGACATGGCAAGTACATGGTGTTTCAATAGTTGTTGGATGTAGCCATCCAATGAATGCCATGTAGTGTCTCAACATTTGTTAGATCTACCCATCAGATGGCTCCCACATGGTGATTTAATTCATTTTGATAGGAAATGAAAGGAACGGAAGCTGGGGAAGGCACTATTAAAATATAAGACGCAAGAAATATGAACCATATAAATTAAAAAACAAGGGGGATTGAGATTTATATGTGCAGACAAGGAGTAGAAATACGAAGCATAACTATAAAAGAAGGGGTTGTAAGAGTTTTCTTCCTTATGCAACAATTGAAGTCGTAAATGGAGTAACATAGCAGCATGCAGAACTTAAGACGTAGCGAGAACATATCAAAAGAATAGTCATTCAATGTCCGAGAAGCATTGGATTTTTTTGACATAGCTACAGAAATATTTAATCAAATCATTAACCTCCCATCTCTAATATGAATAAGTTTCTCATAAACAAAATTTGTGAGTGCCTATGAAGCATAACTATGATAGAAGGGATTATAAGAGTTTGCATCCCTATGCAGTGGTCAAAGCCACAAATGAAGTAAAATAATTAGATAATACTAAGCAAAACTTAAGACGCAATGAGAACATATTGGAAGAGTGGTTGTTCAATGCTTGAGAAGCGTTGGATATTTTTGGCATAGCTACAGAAATATTTAATCAAATCACCAACCTCACATCTCTAATTTGAATAGGTTTCTTTACACTAAGGTGAAATGTTCATTAATTGTCAACACCCTTGCAATATTTTTTTTCCCTTAAGGAAAAATCGCAATTTTCATTGATAGTAAGAAAATTACATATTGTAGATGGTGTGTAGCATATGATGTACTATGGGGTGAGTTGCCCATCAAAAATATCAAAGTTCAGAAAGGCTCCACATAGGGAATATAGTTTTTCAAAAAATATCGAAGTTCAAAAATGCTCCACACAGGGAGTACAGTTTTTGTTTTGCCTTTATATACATCAAGTAAACGGAAAATATGTACTGATAAATATGCAAAAAAGTATCCATCTAAAAATACAGGCCCCTTCGGGGCTTTATACTGAATTCCATGTATGGTCGGTGATAGTATTGATAGTGTTCACCGTCCCTCTGTTCATGTATCATCCATGTACCTCTAGGTCGGTTCACAGCTTCCTTGGAAAGCTGATCGGAAATCTGGTTACGTTCCGCGTATATATGGCGGCAAACAAAAAAGTCAAAATGAGCTATGAGTCTTTGTGCCTCTTCTAGAATGTGCCTCAGGGTATAAGCATGACAAGTAGAAATATTGTTGATCCAATTGATAGCAATCTTTGAGTCCCCAAAAATTTGTATATTTCTGCAATGTTTTTCTAATGCAAATTGGAGAAGATGTCTGAGAGTAATGAGCTCGGCAAAATTATTTGTACCCATTCCCAACCCCATTTGTATTTTAAAAAAATGTGTATCTGACAGGTAAAGTATAGCTCCCCCCCTCCCCTTCCACACCCTCCTTCTTGAGCTGACCCGTCAAAGTATGCCCAAGGGTAGTCTCTGTTGATAGCTTCAAGTATAACAGTCCTAGAAGATGGTGTATAGTCATCATCAGGGATGAGATGATAGGTGGCCAGAATGCGGGCAGAGATGATGTGCCAGTTTGGTATGTTATTTGTGAAAATGAATTGATTTCGGGCTAACCAGATGGCCCAGCAGATGCGGAGAGGAAGGTTCTGAGTTTTGATCAGGTTTGCCAATGCCCACCAGGATTGCCAAGCATCCTAGACATATATGTCGTGCCATCGACTGGGGATTTGGGTGGCGAGGAGAGGCGATAGCCAAAGGTCCATAGTGACTGGACAGAAAAGGAAGAGGTGGTCGATGGATTTTGAGTTGTTCTTGCAGAAGCAACACCAAGATGGGTCGTGGAAAGCTCGCTTCATGAGATTGTCCCCCGTGGGGGCCTTGTTCCTGAGCACTGTCCACATGAACAGTCGTGTTCTGGGAGGTGCCTTAAGTTTCCACAGCTAGCTCCACCAATGC
The DNA here is from genome assembly GCA_031772625.1 of Pinus tabuliformis. Lineage (NCBI taxonomy): Eukaryota > Viridiplantae > Streptophyta > Pinopsida > Pinales > Pinaceae > Pinus > Pinus tabuliformis. The sequence continues at coordinate 268,655,194 of CM062820.1, forward strand.
TCTAATATCGGTGGTCGATGGTCCGCGTACATGCAGAGATATCCTTCTTTGGGAGAATATAGTCCATGTTTTTCCAGAGCCCAAACAAGTTCGTCATCACCCTTTGTGATCCTGATGTGTGATTCAACAAGGGTCGAGAGGTATGAATCCCAATTGTGATGCCAAATTTGAGGGAGATTTAGCCGATGAGCAGATTTCCACGCTTGTTGGAAGAGGGTGGTGCTTTCAGGATCCGCAATGTGATCTATATGTGTGATGCCAGCATTGTTGAGCATCGTGATTAATTCCTATGGGAGCCTGTGTGAGTTTCCACTGTCAATCTAAGGATCCAAGCCAATGCACACCGAGGATCCAGAGTGTATTTTCCAAGTAATCCCGTCCCTAATGAGAGGCAGGGAGTTGAGTACCGCTTTCCATATGATGGATATACATGTCTTGTTCCATGAGGGGAGTCTGATCCATTCCAGAATGTTGTGGGGTAAATGTATTTCAAACAGGCCACACATGTCTTGTTCCATGAGGGGTGTCTGATCCATTCCAAAATGTTGTGGGGGTAAAATTATTTCGAATAGGCCACTCTCATCCATAGGGTGCAAGAGGTGATTAGTTGCCATCTTGTTTAGTAGCCAGAGCAGTTGAGAATTGTGTCAGACTTTTGATACCCTAACCACCCCACTTCTTGGGCAGGGCTAGTAATTCCCATCGAGCCCAGGCAAATATCCTTCCTTCCTGCTTACCTTTCCAAAGGAATCTGCAACATAGGTTTTGTATCCTGGAGAGAATGCCCCTAGGGATCCATGCTAGGGACATCCAGTAGACAGGTGTGGCCTCCAGAACAACTTTAATGAGGACCAATTGGCCTACTTTGGAAAGATATTTGTGATGCCATATACTTAGTCTTCTCTCAATCTTGGCCACCAACCATATCCAATCAGCAATTTTGTAGCAGTGGGGTTTTAGTCTATATCCAAGATATCTTAGTCCATCATCCAGGGTATGGAGAGTGAATGGAAACCTGTGGAGATCATATTGGATTTCATGAGGCGAGCAACCCAAAACGGTGATGGTAGAATTTATGTTGTTAATCTTCATACCCGTTGCGGTACCAGATATGGCCATGATATTTTGTAACCCTGACAGGTCCCCAATACCACCATTGAGGAATAGTAGGACATCATCTACAAAGAGTAAATGAGTCAGTGTGTAGTTATTTGAGATCTTGATTCCCTGTAAGCGCCCCATCCTGTGATCATCCAAAATGAGCCTGCTAAGACCCTCCATGATAAGCAGGAATAATAGAGGGGAGAGGGGGCATCCTTGCCTGAGTCCCCTTTCCGAGTGAAAGAAGGGAGAAGCCGATCCATTTATGAGGACACTGAAAGATAAATTTGTTATACAACACATAATCCAATTGATGAACGCCATGGGGAAACCTAAATGAGTTAAAAGCATTCTGATATATAACCAACTAGCACGATCAAAAGCTTTTGAGAGATCTACCTTGAGTATCATACCTTTCAACTTATTTGTCTTAATGGAATGCAGGACCTCTTGTGTTGTACCTACAACTTCATGTATCTGACGATCCTAAAGGAAAGCAAATTGTTCAGAGGAGATGTGGGAGGATAAAATGGGGCGGAGGTGATTCGCAATGATTTTGGCAATGATTTTATAAATACAGTTGTAGAGTGAGATAGGGCGGAAATCATTGAAAGGGTTGGGGTTGTCAAATTTTAGGATGAGTGCAATGAAAGTGGAATTGAAGGCCTCGTACATGCGTCCTGAGATTCGACACTCTTCAATGACTTTGAGGAGGTCCTCTCCAAGGATTTCGAAAAAAGCAGTATAGAACTCAACAGACCATCCATCTGGGCCAGGGCTCTTGTCCTTCTTGAACCATTTCAAAGTATATTCAAGCTCCCATTGAAATAGGCTTATTGAGATCCTCAGCATCCTCCTGATTAACAAAACGGGGGAATATTTGTGCCACCCCGATGATTTCAGCTAGTGTTGCATTGGGAGGGGCCCTATAGAGTTGCATGAAGTGTGAGGTACCGAGAGGGGCCAAGTGCTGAAAGGAATGTACCCTAATGCCCTGTGCATTAGTCATTTTCCATATGGTGTTGATTGCTTCGCGGCCATTGGCGAATTTGTGGTAGAATTTAGTATTGTCATCTCCTTCTTGAAGCCAGATGGCTCTGCGTCGAAGCCTCCATGACTCTTCTCTGTCTTTAAGGATCTTGTCCCTTTGGGAGACAAGGGATGTGAGCCTCTCCTTATGCTTTGGAGTTAGATATCCCCTCCCGTGTTCATCTTCCATGGTAGTAATCTCTGCTTTAGTGTTTCTCAAGACTTCATCCTCGCACAGTCTCTTGTTATGAGCCCATCTCATGGAGAGGCGCTTCAGATTGTTTAAATTGTGAGCAAAACCTTATGATAAGTCACCTCCCGCACCAGGAAATAGTTTCTAATAAGCTTGATGTAGTCAAGATCTTTTAACCATGTAGCATTGAACTTAAATGGTGCTTTGGGCTTGTTGACTCGACCACTAATATCAAGGTATATGGGCGAATGATCCGACAAACCCCCTGACCCAACCCACTGCCGATAGTTACATCCCATTCCCAGGAGTCATTCTTTTAGGAGGAAGCGGTCTAATCTTCTAGCCAGCCTTGCTTCCCCAGTCCTTATGTTCCTCCAAGTGGGTTGTAATCTGGCTGATGGAATATCTATAAGGCCATGGTCCTCCAGCACATTCTCGAAGAAATCCGATAGAGAATCAATCTGCGTGTTTTGTCCCCATGATTCTGAATATCCAATGGAGAAGTTAAGGTCTCCTCCCAGAATAAGATTATCCACTTGCAGGAGGCTAGATCTGAGCAGATGCTCCCAGAAGAAAGCCCGATTTTGACATGGACCATATACATTGATCATTCTGATTTCAATACCTAGTTCATATGTGAATAGGTCTGCCCCAATGAATCCAGATCCCCCCCAGATATTGATCAATTTAATAGTCCTGGAGTTATACCCCATTGCGATGCCTCCGGACCTCCCATTAACATCAAGGGCATGAAAATGCCATCCAGGAAGCATGGATTCAAGAAGGTGTGAAATGGGCTCCGCTAAACCCAGAGTCTCCTGAAGAAATATGACATCCACCCGTTCAATGCATAGGAGCCTACAGAATGCTAGTTTTTTTTTTGGACTAGCTAACCCTCTGCAGTTGAAAGAGAGCAGCTTCATGAGGGGGAAGACACCAAGGTGCTCTGTGCTCTAAGAACCTGGTCAATTGCTAGTTGACGACCCGCGACGACATCCATGCCCGCCTGTTGCTTGGCCTTGGAGAGGGATGATGGTCTGCCTCGAGGTGGTTTAGGGGGGATGGAGGGGGATATAATCTTGATGCCAATGGAGTCCAGAGGCATAGACTGGTGTAGTGATCGGAGGTTATAGGGGTGAGATCGATTTCTAGTATCGGAGTTGGTGGAGTGATCTGAAGAGATGGTCGACTCAGGGAAGGAGAGAGGGGTGCTAGAGATAGTCGGAGGGGGTGGATTCAGAGGGCAGGCCAAAGAGTGAGGGGAGGGAATAGTAGAAACAAAACAATGTTGTCCAGATGAGACAAATGCAGATGCACTAGACGAATTGGAAAAAGCGAAAGAGCAAGGTGTAGACATACCCGAAGAGAGCATAGCAACAGCAGTCCCCCGGGTCCTGGTCATAGGAGGAGAGGGAGGCCGAATGGGAGCATTGTCACGCTTCTTCGGAGTCTCTTTGACCGCCTTACTCTGAGCATAGCTGGTAATGGCCCAATGATCAGGTACCTCTATGTCTATGATGGGTTCCGTCATCCAGTGATCGGAAGATTTGGTTGACTTGTTCAATGGACATTCCTTGAATAAATGCTCGACCTTGTGGAACCTCCTGCACTGGAATGAAACACCCTCGTGATGCACGTGTAGTGTTTCCAGTGCACAGTAATATGCTCTTCCAGGCCCTCCCTTGTGTCGAGGTGAACCAGAATCCTCGCCAAAGACATATTGCCCAAAGATAGATATGAGTTGTCATGCTCCAGATAGGTTCCCAAGGCGTTCCTAATACGGCGGAATATATCCTCGGACCAGAAGTGTAGGGCCAGTCCAGGGAGTCTAACCCACAGTGACCCAGCACCAAGCTTCTCCCTCTTAGGGTCGAAAAGAGGGCTCCATATTTTGAGCAGCACAGGGGTGTGTTCAATGTGCCAGAATTTGGATAGGATCCATGTTGTGTGATCAGTCATTGCAAAGCGGAGCACGAACCACCCCCTGACTAGTGTTTGAACAAAAGGGAGTTTTGTCAATATGTGCCCCCATATTTCGGCAATCCATTATTTGAGCCTGGCCTTGGAGTAGTTTTGTCCTCACACGTGGCCAACTAAAACCCTATCAATTGTATCTAGTGCTTCATCCATCTGTATGCCTTCGCTAAGACGAAGAGAAATGTTCTGGTATTTTGCCTTCACACACTTTGTCTTCTTCCCTTGCTTATTGCACTTTGCGCTTTCGTCGTGCCGAGGAGTTCCCAGAGGAGGATTCTGTTCATCCGAGTGGTGCTCAGATAAATTTGATTCAATCTCCAGCGAACTGCCTTCAAAAAATCCAGAGGTGGGAGGCATCAAAAAGTGCGAGAGAGGTGGTCCGTCGAGTAAAACAGGGGAGCACCCTTCAAGAGCAGAAGAGGGGAAATGGGTTGAGATGTCAACCGGAGGGTATAGCGAGTAACCCGGGGGGTAAATGGAGGGGTCCAGGCTAATGCAGTTAGCCATAAACTGTAGGGTTGTCGGCGAAGGTGGAGGATAGTGGAAATCGGCCATGAGGGAGGGTCCTCTGGCAAGGGTGCAGCCGGACAGGAGGGTCGCAAAACAAATGGCGAGGGCAATGGGACCGTCTAGGAGAAGACATCATGCAAATCGGGATGTTGGGGAAATGTCCCTTCCGTTATCGGGGGAGGAGATGTCGTCCAGATGGAAACAGAGTCCAAAGGATCCTCGGTATAGTCTACCTGGTCAAGCTCCATGACCATAGTCGACAGCAAAAACGACGTGCCAACTGCCAGGAGTCCACGAAATGTCGTTCCCCGGAGGTTCGCTGCAAAGCCAAAAAAACAATAACGGACAAGAGGGCCGCCTCGAGTGTGTTGGGAGTAGATGGTAATGACGATAGTGGTAACAGGCAAGGTCTTGACCAGAACAGACGGTTCAGTCGCAGCAGAGAACAAGTGACCTAACCCTAGCCTACATCAGGCTGCAGCCAATATTTTCGCCTGAGCTCCATCATTTCCTTCGCAGTTCCATCTACCAAGCATCATTTAGCCAATACTTTCGTCTGAGCTCCATCATTTCCTTCGCTGTTCCATCTACCAAGCATCAAAACATCCTTTCATTCCCTTGCAAAATATATATATAGTTGAAATCATATAAATAAACCATGCTTTGAGGTATGTTAGTATATGTATTATTATTAAATTTAATTCATTTTAATAAATTATTTTTACTTGCATTTTAAGTGATCATCAAGGATAACTTCTTGGCTTAATCCATTGCTTCTCAAGAGACTCTTTAGTCTTCGTTTCTCTGTATTCCGCTCATTTGCTATTGTCGATCTCAGTAGGTACCTCTTGTGGAAGTTTTCGTCCCTCCCCTCTGCTGCCTCTTGCCCTTGTATTTCCCTTCTGGTGTGGTCGCCCACTTCCCTCAATAATAATGGAATGGAATCCGCTGGCAAATGTTCCAAAGTGTGAGAGTTGTGCAGTTTGCAGAGCAAACAAGTACATGATCGATCAGATAAGAGAAACGGTCAAGGATCTAAAATTTGAGGCCAAGTCCGAGAATTATTTCCTCAAGAGACAGCTAGACGAGCAGAGGAAAGAAATTGCAGCACTAAAACACAAGTGCAAGCACATGGAGGACACTATCATCTACCTGAAGAGTTTACTAATCAATCAGGCGGGAGAAAATTCTAACTACAAAAGCAGCAAGAACCAGCCTCATTCTCAGTAGGAGCCTTTAGTGAACAAAAATTAGTTGCTATTTCTTCATCCCACTCCTTTTTGCAAAGTCCTTCCACTAGTAGTTTTCTATGTTATGTAAATGTAAATTTCTGTTGAATCAGTTCATATGTATTTATAAGGCTAGTGCGATTGGTATTATCAGAAACAAAGGGGGAAGGGCATGGAAGAAAGGGACTGTTCACCCTCTATTTTTCTTCCAAGATGCCTCTATCCATTTTGACTTGATGTAAAGGAGCATGCCTCCCTTTTCGTTTTTGGAATAGAAAATCAGTAACCGAGTCCGTAAAAAAAAATCAAGGATAACAGTTTCATTTAAATCTTATTTGATCAACATAATATTTTCATTCAAATGCAATTCGATTTTTAAAGAAAACTATGTTAGGAATAAAATGCATTGAATTTTCTAGGAAGGGATAGATGTTTTGTTTTTGTATGTCTTGTTATTGAAACAACATATGTTTTATCGAACAATTCTTTCTCCTAATTGTCCTCTTGATACTTGCAAACAAATGGATGTTTGTCCATGTGGTTGTAATGAATGAGAGATAGGTGTACGAGTAATCTCCAAGTAGTGGACGAGGAAATAATTGGTTCAAAGAGTTACATCAATCAAACAATTCAACAAGAGGAATACACTAGCAATTGCAAGAGCATAAATGAAGACAAATATTGCAAAGCAATTTTAGATATTTGAATGATGGGAAATTAGAAGTGCAAATGTAAGCTTTTGCTATTCCTAAATTAATCTATAGACTTGAATTCATCAAAGTTTCTTATATTAATCTTAAAAACATCCAGCCCAATCATCAAGGATTCAATTTTGCAGATCAAACCAACAAAAATTGAGAACAAATTGATTTCATGATTTTTATTATATTACTGTTGAATTGAGTAATGGAAGACGTGATATAGTTGAAACAAATAAAGTATAACTTATTAAAATTTACTTCTTATAAGTGCATATTATTGTTTGGATTTATATTTGCATAAATATTATTATATAACTCCATAATGGAAGATGTGATATAGTTGAAACAAATAAATATATAACTGATTAGAATTTACTTCTTATAAGCGCATATTATTGTTTGGATTTATATTTGCATATATATTATTATATCTAACTCCATAATTTCTAGTATTTGGTCATTTTAATATGACATATCTAAGAAAATTCATTGGTTGAGTAACTCGATAACTTATATATTAATAGGGGTTCAAAGTATTGTAAACAAACCTCTGGAAGAATTGACTTATTTAATGGAATTGAAAGAATTTACTCTTATTTTAATGAGATGAAAAGGATTTGCTCATGAGCACACTCTAGGTAGTAGTTAAACAACAATCAAAATTACACCATTGAAACAAGGTAGGTAAAAAGCCAATTACAGTAAAATAGAAAAAATACACTGTCAAAAATCTAATGACACCTTTGAAATGAGTTTAAAAAGAAGACATACTATAAAATGAAAAACTCAAAATGTTAGAAAAAATAGATGGAATATCTAATAATTGTGAGTAGATGCAGTATTTTTCTAAGATATATGGAAATGGAAATAGCTAGAAACCATAGTTATGAAACAAGGTAGGTAAAAAGCCAATTACAGTAAAATAGAAAAAATACACTGTCAAAAATCTAATGACACCTTTGAAATGATTTTAAAAAGAAGACATACTATAAAATGAAAAACTCAAAATGTTAGAAAAAATAGATGGAATATCTAATAATTGTGAGTAGATGCAGTATTTTTCTAAGATATATGGAAATGGAAATAGATAGAAACCATAGTTACGAAACTAACTCAGCGATGCTGGAGTAGGATTTCAATTCAAACTCGTTAAAAGAATCCATAAAATCACTCAGCTAATGACACCTTTGAAAGGAGTTAAAAAGAAGATATACAATAAAATGAAAAACTCAAAATGTTAGAAAAATTAGATGGAATATCTAATAATTGTGAGTAGATGCAGTATTTTTCTACGATAGATGGAAATGGAAATAGCTAGAAACCATAGTTACCAAACTAACTCGACTATGTTGGAGAGTAGGATTTCAATTCAAACTCGTTAAAAGAATCCATAAAATCACTCAGGACGTCAACCTCATAAAACCTGTGAAAAATAAAAAAGAACTCAAAAGGCAAGAGTTTTGGTGCTGCCAAGACCAAGTTGAACTTGGTTGCAACAAAAGTTTTCACTCAAAACTGTGTAGGGAAAAGTTTGATTTGGTAGTACTCGACCATTTGGTCAAGATGTGTAACAATGTCAAAAACCTTTGTCATCTTTCTAAGTGGAATGTATCATTTTTCTATAGATCTTGAAGCAAAAACAAACAACCTATTTATACAACTCTGCAATTTTAAAAGCAATTGAACCATAATTAATTTTTCAACTCAGTAAAATGGAATCAATTGGCTCATTGATTCTATATTATTAACATTTTTTGTTTCTAAAGGAGGTATTATCAGTCACCAATACCTTTTGTGTTACAAAGAAATGGAAACGAGCTTAGCAAAAGGTTTGGAGTTTAAAATAATCAAACCCATAAAAAAAAATTCCCTATCAAAATTACTCATTACTCATAACAATAGCACAACTCAACTTGAATGGATATTTTGTTTTCATGAAAAAAGAAGCCCCTTTTGCTTCACCTTTCCATTCACGAAGGTCATGAAAAATATACCCATGAAATGGAAATAAATGCTAATTAAATCTGAGTTGAATAATATCCGTATGAAATGGAAATAAATGTTTAATTAAATATGAGTTAAAAATATTCATTCATGATCATGCAAATTTAGTTTTTCTCTGTAATTCATGAAGAATAAAAAAATCTTACTTAACCCTATCAATAAGTAATCAACATTTCATCAATTGAGATTTTCTATCTAACCCTCTAGGAGCATCCACTAATTAGGGTGACTGAGCACAAGGGCATTATTTATTTCTATTTGGTGTGTGCTAGAAACAAAGTTATGTATGCTTTCATCAATTGAGATTTTCTAACCCTCTAGGAGCATCCACTAATTAGGGTGACTGAAATTTTCTATCTAACCCTCTAGGAGCATCCACTAACTAAGGTGACTGAGCACAAGGACATTTATTTCCATTTGGTGCGTGCTAGAAACAAAGTTATGTATGCTATAAAGCAGGGCACAAGTGGGAAAAAAGGTAACTGAGCACACGGACGTTATTTATTTCCATTTGGTGTGTGCTAAAAACAAAGTTATGTATGCTATAAAGCATGGCATAACAAGTGGGGAAAAAAGAAATAATGGGTAGTAAATCAAAATGTCCCATTACAGACATGTAGATGGTATCAAAGCTTCCAACATATTCTAACAACAATGACCTTATCCAATTGCTTCCCAGCGAAACAATAACAAAAATCTGCCAATAACCCTAGCAACTACCTACCAAAGAATTAAATGTAGCCTCCTACTAAGTTGACATCCGAAATGCGTGACTAACAACAATGACCTTATCCAATTGCTTCCCAGTGAAACAATAACGAAAATCTGCCAATAACTCTAGCAACTACCTACCAAACAATTAAATGTAGCCTCCTATTAAGTTGACATCCAAAACGCGTGACCTTACAAACTTTCAAAGGAAGGAACTCTTCCCTCAGCAAGTCCATCGACATCCAAAATGCGTGACAACTTTCAGAGGAAGGATCCCTTCCCTCAGCAAGTCCATCGAAAACAAAATACAAATTCTATACAGATCCTTTCTTTACATAAATATCTGTATCAATATGTTCAAGCAATGGTCATCAAACAAGAAAGCTCGTTGACTCAATTGCAGAGACTCATGCATAATTAATGTTTTCTCAATTGAATTACTTCAATTTGAGCTCCAGTTAATGTCAATCCAAAAATGTTGATTCAGTTTATAAATATAATATTCCCCAAAGTCTGACAAAGCTTCCACATAAACCAGGTTTGTTTGACTGCACATGAACATATGAAAAAATCTCGTGGTACAAAGAAAGGTTTAAAAATACACCGAAAAACCTTCAGAAAGAAGATTCATGAATTATGCTCCAATTACAGACTGCACCTATAGCGCTGAGCAATTTCACTGCACCTACATACTTACTCATTTAGGTATCATTTACAGTTGTTTAACCTCCATCTACAGCACTGAGCAATTTCACTGCCAAGACGCACTACCATTATTCATGGTATTCTTGTAAATAAACAGTCGGTATACACAAAGTGGTACAATGCACTTCAAATTGTTCTTATGTTCCCATTGAACTACCGAAAGGGTGGTTCCGAACCTTGGTTACTTAATGTTGGATTTGATCCGATAGTTCCATTATCTGGGGGAGGTCCAACACCCGATTTCCCTTCTGACTCTGAAGGCTCAATAACATGAACTCCTCCATCTGTCATTATTCGGTTTGGATGGATGTGATGCAACGACTAAGGATAGGCATTACTGCTGCATAAATAACAAAACAACAAATTAAATCATAATATGCCTTGCCAAAAGCCAAATCTGACAAATAGATGTATCAACCTTGATAGAATGAAAAAGCCCATTTACCTGTTCATTCCCAATGGTAAATATGCAGAAGGTGCAATGCGATAGTGAGGCCTCAAGCTTTATGCATCAAACACGGCAACTGCACCATCACAGAAGCTCGCATAAACTAGGACGCTGTCACATGAGTATATGGCACTTGAAATAGGAGCAGATAGGGAATCATGAGGAGACCACTGCAATGCAACCATGTAACAAGGTCATCCAATCAGATACAGAAAGTAAGTGACATTACATAACTGTCTATGTTTGAATTCAAGACTGCTTACAAGTACTTACATAGCGCAAGCGCTCCAACTCGGAAGCATCACATATAGCAAGCAGGCTCTCATGCACAACCAACAAGTGAATTGTATCCCTGACTGGTGGCGATGATCTTCCTGGCTGTACCGGTACAACTCTTGACTTTTGCTTGTCCCACCCATCTATGCCCCAGAGACATAACTGCCAAAGGACGTGGTTGTGAGTACAGGAACATTTCTACTCGCTAGTTTCGTGTGAGCTTTAAAGTGAACATCACGGAGTCAGACTATATATAATAATAAAAGACACCATATACCTGGGCATCAGCTCCAGAAGATACCAAAAGCCATGCCTGTGATGTTATTTTGGTGGCCCTTGAGCTTTGTTTTCACCTGTAAAAGGTCATTTTTGGTAAAAGGGCACAACTCAAACATTGTATATTTGAATTGACGAATCCTCCATGCCAATTGCAATGATGTTATTGTCCGGAGGGTGGAAAGCCAGAAAATTGGCTGCACGAGGAGGTGGCATGAAAGTTGTCATGACCTGCAATGAATCACTAATTAGCATGCCATGAAACCAGTGACTTGGATAAACTGGGAGCCTTTGAAATCTTAGCCTATTGTGAGGAACATTACACAAGAACCAACTCTAACATCACATAATTTTAAAGTTCAAAAACACAACAGTTATATTTGCAGGTGAGACATTAGAGTATAAACCCCTAAGCAGACCAATGTACCAAAACTGGAATTATATACATCATCGGAAACATTAAAATGTTCTTTAGGTAGAAGGCTCTCTTACCTTAAATGTCATCATATTGAATAAGGAGACCTTGCCACCGGAAGCAGACATCACATAGGAATCATTCTTAGACAAAGATATACAAGCAGCGGTTTCTTCTGGATTTGTATCACCAATGTCATTATTCATAACAATCCCACTAGCTAGCTGCCACATCTGTGGTGGAATACTCGCTGTAGACTGTGGAATAAAATACTAACTCTTAGTTCCTTGTCAATCATTACTACATAAGCTGCAAATTATATATCCAAAAGTATAACAAACAAATAAATAAATAAAACAAACTAAAATAAAATGAAATCAAACAACTACCAAAGAACCCCACCATTCCAGATGGATTCCGGTCACTCCGCTGCCATTTGCATAGCTTATGGACAGTAATGGATGCCAGTGCTAAAACAGCAACACCGGAATTGGTGTATATCAGTCTTACTACCTGCAAGAAATAGCACATTATTTGTTTGGATTTGTAGCACAAAAAATTGTAATGTATGTCAACTTTTAGTGTTTTCTATAATAGAAGGATGATTGCATACCTTGCTTGCATGCATTGTGTTCAGGCAACCTGAGGGACCTACACTGACCCGAATCAGTGATCTCAGTCAATTTCCAGTTCTTGCTCTTGTCTGTAACCTCATTTAGAAGCCTTGGTCTAACATCTGGGGTCCTACTGCTGTCTATACTCTGCACACATATTGTCTCAAGTGTCAGATAATTGTAAGAATACACTGATCATATCATCCTATTCCTATAAAAGATATGTCAAAATAATGGCTAATAGAGCATTTGAAAGGGAAAAACAAAATCCTATGCTATATGGAAACTTGAAAACAACAATATCTGTACTCTGGAGTGAAAGTTTAGACACTGATAAGATATATGTGACAAACTAAACTGAATATGGCTCGACAAATATTCTAGAATCTAAAGAAATAATTATAGGAGAAAGCTCTTACAAACTTGGTCATTGACACTGCAGGTGGAAGTCTCTCTGAACGGTCTATAGCACCAGGGAGGGAACCAGGAGCAGTGACTGCAGGACATGGCATTCACAATTGAAGTATGCATAATAAAAATGATCTGGTTAGAGTTTAAACTTTACCATTAATTAGCAGTGCATGTACATAGTAAATGTTCATGGAAGCAATTTACCTTTGTTGCCAAGCGAAATTCCTCTGCATTGGCTAAGATCTTTATGCTATGTCCTTACTGAAACGAAGGTGAGGACTAGAATGGAACTTTTTGGAAAATAACACAAGGATTATACATTGAGATGTGATTAAGAAAACTTGAAATAATGTATTGAAACATTTTTTTTTTCTCAAAATCGTTCTCTCAAACTCTAAAAATAAGGCATCCTAGTCTTCAAAAATAACTTCTTACCGAACTACCCTCCCTCAACATCAATTGTTGTCAGGATATTGGTGTTATCCATGTCCCAGAACTTTATTTGAAATTAATCACCAGCTGCCAAGAACCTATTCCTAGTTTTATCAAATTTGCAAAACAAGGAACGCTTCCTAAAACCAGAATATGTCCACAAATATGTCCGCTTGATTGTTCGCTCACTTTCATTCCACTCAACCAGGTACGAATCACCATCTTTACTGGTTCCACAAGAGAAGAGCCTAATAAAAAATACAAATAATTATATACTTTAGAAAGGGCATTGTCTTGACATAGTACATATAAAAAATTGAAGTAAAACTCAGATCCCCATGAAGACACTTCACAAACTAAACACCATTCCAAGTTTAACATTTTACCTTGTTCCATCAGCAATGTAAGCCATTGTAGTGCACCAGAGGCCCGGAGCATTATAGTCCACCCTAGATCCCGCAAGATCATACAACCAGGCTTTGATCTTTCCATCAATAGTTGTAGAAAAAATAATCTGCATACAAACAAAGAGTCATAATCCATCTATCTTTAGTGCAATAAAGTATTTCTCATATGGCAAAAAAATCACAAGAAGCCAAACATCAAACAAAAATAGAATATGCAATGTAACTTCACACAATGTAAATTGCCTGCCATAGTATAAGAATATATGTGAACTATATGCTTGGGAAAAGCAATTCAATGCAGGCATGTCAGAATATAAATAGAGGGAATAGCACACCATTGTATTGGTGCTCAACCAACCAAATGGAGACCAGAGACATTGTAGATGGCATTATTACAAATCACTCACATTGTTGTATAAAGAAGGAAATGATAACCAATCATCTTATTAAAGAATACAAACTATAGATTAAGTTACCCCAAATACAATGATTCACTGATACAGCTGGATCTTTCACAAGAGCAGCCTATGAAAACATAAAAAAACACATATAAGAGTTTACCTAAGGCCTGTGCTAATAATCAACTCCAGTAAAGAACTCTAAAATCTTTTCAAGATCAATTCATAGGTACAATTTTCCCAATTTAGATCACAGAACTAATTTATGAAAAAATCATCTACCTGCATTGGAATCGAACAGGCCGAAATTTCCCAAACCTTAAAGATCCTACAAGCTAATCTTTCTCGAGATGCCACTTCCCAAATTGCTTTGTCACCAACATTTGTTACAACTGATCGATAAAGTCAGCAATGCAAAGTTGAACCACTAGCCAGTGTGAACATACTTACAAAGATAAAAGGTACATCTTCCAAGTTGACTTTAGGAATTTATTTGAATGAAGAATTGTATTGAATGGAATTTGAAATCACCTAGCAGAATTGTTTGCTGCAGAGGATGGAAATCCATACTCATAACATTTGAACCCTGATTGAGAGTTCTTGCCTGTCTCTTTGGCAGGTCATCTTGTGAGTACATGTTAAGAGGATGAGTTGGGCCTGGGCCTGGGCAGGTCACCTACAATTAGAAAGTAAGCATTCTTCGTTTGTAGAAAAGCAATGCCCTGTAGAATAACTGACAAATCCTACTCAAAATCAAACACATACAACAGTCAATGGACCTGGTAGAAAAGCTAAGAAACAAAACAAAACAAAAACTAAAGGAGAATTTAGCATTAAATTGGTAATCAACACATGGACTGCAGACAGACAATTTCAATCCATCATATCATCGAATATCAATCTTAATTAATGCTCTGTATGTACCTCCTCGGACTGACCACCCCGGATGTGCTTCATGAGGTGTTCAGAATCAGCAGATTGATAGTCTACAGCTGGACCATTTGATGAGAAGTCAAAATATGCTCTATTTGGAAAACTCGTGTTATAGAAAAAAGGAAAATATTTCTGACATATATGAACAGAAAGGGCCTACTAAATCATCCCACTTCAAAGGACATAAACTATTCTCTCTTATTCCACTGTTCCTACTCAATAACATTCAAGCATGCCATAACATTCAAGCCTACCAAAGAGCATTTTACAAAATATAATAAATTAAACTCACCTGCATTTGGAGGTGGTGCAAGAGACACTGGTCCAGCAGAGTGTGGAGCAGCAGGATTAGAATGTGCCATCCATCCTGAAAGACTGCTCAAGCATGCCATAAAAATTTTCCAAGAGGTAACATGGTGTTAGCCTACCAAAGAGCATTTTACAAAATATAATAAATTAAACTCACCTACATTTGGGGGTGGTGCAAGAGACACTGGTCCAGCAGAGTGTGGAGCAGCAGGATTAGAATTTGCCATCCATCCCGAAAGACTGCCGGAAGAAGCACCAGCAGGATGGAAAGCCTGAAATAGAAGATGCAATATGCAATATGTTAGATAGAAGATGCTGAAAAAACATCCTAAAATGGCTCAATAAAGGATTGCCAAGAATTGTCAACTTATCAACCTTCTAATCATCAAATGATATAGGCCAGATGTAGCCTCTCTACAAAGTCATGTAGCTGATCTTTCTGATTGTATGTTGCAACAGAGTAGATCAAGTTGTGGCATCTTTCATGTTGGTATGTCTATAGACTCTATACTATATTGTGCAATGTGAAGCCAAGTCTTTTTGTTAGGATGCAGCTGTTGTGAAGGCGATATTGCTGCATGTCATCAATTTAGATAGGTTGTGAGTTAAACAATGTAGTCTTGGAATAAATAGCATATATTGCAGGGTGAACAATTTCACTGTTGCATTTACTGTTCATTAGTTATCACTACAAATACTCAGAGACATTTCATGACAACTTCTCTGTACCTATCCCAGCATCTATTGGTGATTTGAAACGTCTATCATTATTCATAATATATTGTGTCAATTCTCCAGAGAGAAATATGCACCAGTCAAACTAAATATCAAGGTGGAGGTTAACACAACGGTTGTGATTGTTATTCTCTGTACCTATCCCAGCGTCTATTAGTGATTTGAAACATCTATCATTATTCATAATATATTGTGTCAATACTCCAGAGAGAAATATGCACCAGTCAAACTAAATATCAAGGTGGAGGTTAACACAATGGTTGTGATTGTTATAGAGAGGCTTCAGTGCTCTCAATGGAGGGAAGCTCAGGCACTTAAGATGTCTCTGCAGGAAATACCCCACAAACTGATGCTTTTCTCCTTTCTGGCAATAGTGTTTATGATTACAAAAATATGGATCTTCCACCTTTAGAAGATACTTCAGACTCAAGAAAAGTTGAAAATGGTAATTTGGAGGTCATTTTGTTGAGTGTGGATGGCCAAACTCGAGAAAAGTTGAAAATGGTAAATTGGAGGTCATTTTATTGAGTGTGGATGGCCATGTAATGACAGCACCTATGAAATCATTTAAGCATGTAGAGAGTGGCAATTTATGTGAAACTCAAGTAAATATTGTTGATGGTCAGGATTCTTGTAAAGAATCTAGAGAGAGAATCAAACCTGTAGGCTAGGTGGTGGATATCCACAGCAAGTTCATTAGGCACAAAGATCAGTTCAGTGGTACAAAAATAACCTTAAAATATATAGAGTGACTTATGCATATATTGGTGTCAACTATTTGAAACAGGTCCATGCTAGTTTACACACACACACTGTTTTGACTAGTGGATACTTTGTCAACCATTTAAGGTTCAAATTTAAGGATGAAACTTATACAACATATATAATGCTTGTTGCTACCTGTGCTTCAAAAAATGGAATGGACACACTATAGTTTTAGCTTTCAGGATGTTTTATCAGCATCTTCTATCTAGCATATTGCATATGACATGAGTTTGTTCAGTTCTAAAATGGCACAATAAAGGATTGCCAAGAATTGTTAACTTATCCACCTTCTAATCATCAAATGATATATAGGCCATATGTAGCCTCCTTCTACAAAGTCATGTAGCTGATCTTTCTGATTGTAAGTTGCAACAGAGTAGATCAAGTTGTGGCATCTTTCATGTTGGTATGTCTATACTATATTGTGCAATGTGAAGCCAAGTCTTTTTGTTAGGATGCAGCTCTTGTGAAGAAAATACACTAAACTCATTACGTGTGATCAAAGGCTAAATCTTCAACTTCTCTTAGTGGTGGCTGAGAAATCCACTGGTAGGGATGGAGTTGACAAAACAGAGGTTGATAAAATTAGGCTATCATTCAATATTCATTCTTTGGATAGCATTTCACATGTTAGTCAAAGCAGTGGTGAAGTTTTCATTTCTTTTTTTGAGCACAGTTTGAGATTTTCACATAAGAAAATGGGGAACAAGTTGCTAAGTAGCAACTCAAAAATTTCTCCTGCTGGTGAAGATAATGATGCAAAACTAAAGCTTCAGATGGGATCTGATAACATAGTGGATTCATCTTTTTTACCACCAGAAAATGCCAGGAACCAACAAGACTCCTCGTATTATTCTTTTTGTAGTAGAATTAGCAAATGGAAGTGGTATACAAAATGCTTGTATTCACTTAAGAGTCTTCAGTAATGGAGACTATTTCCAGTGCTATTGCAACACTAGATTCAACCAGTCAAACTAAATACCAAGGTGGACCCAATCTTGATAGTGGAGAATCTCTGAAAGAGAGGTAATCAAGTGCCCGCCAAATGTACTCTATGTCAATCAGAGGAAGAAATTGCCCCACAGCTATTTTTAGTTTGTCTCTTCACCGAACATGTTTAGAACTACACCATTAAGGATCTCAGCATTCAAGTAGGCAAAGGATTGGAGGCAACTAAGCCTTTCATGGAAAAAAATCCTATGGCCAGAAAACTAAACAACAAACCAATGATGGTGAAAGCATGGAAGGACATCCCAAAATACATCTCATGGAAAATATGTATGGTCCAGAATCATGCTCTCTTTCAAAATAAAGCCCCCAGACCAAAGATACTGTTAAAACTCTTCTAAATGAGAAAATACTCTGGTACTTGCTTGTGGATAAAGTTACAAACAAAAAATGCCTAACATTTAGAAATCATAAATCACAAGTGAGAAGATAAATGATTGGTTTTGCAAAGTGTTTTGAAAATAAGGCTATTTAAGAAACTGTCTTTATCACATTTAAGTCTACAGCTATGAAGGAAAACGATCATTAACAGAAAACTATGTTCAAAGCAGCAAATGTTTATGGATAACATTATCTGCTGCCAGTAATCTTTAGTCTTAATCTGTGAAGACATTCTGATAAAGAGTTAGCTCTATAACGAATTTGTAAGAGATGATGGACTTCACCCTACAATTGTTTGCATTATGGATAATTTTAGGTAGCCATGTGCTTAAAGGTTGATATTTTTACACCAAAAGGCCTGGCAGATCTAAAATATTAGGTAAGATGCCAGAGAGCGATGGGTGTTTCATGGAATGCAATTATGCAGGATATGCACAAAATGGAGATGATGAAAATGCCTTGAAACTCTTTCGCCAAATGCTGCTAGCTAGCATGAAATCAAACAAATTCACTTTTCCCACTGTTGTCAGTGGATGTGCCAGCTTAGGAGCCTTAAAAGAAGGCAAGGAGGTCCATGCCCATGTCATGGGAACGAGATTCTGCTCAGATATCTCTATATGGAATGCCTTCGTTACTTTGTATGCAAATTGTGGGATGCTCTGCAATTGTTTGACATCATGCCTAAAAGGGATGAATCCTCATGGAATGTAATAATTGGGGGATGCTCCCATAATGGGCTTGCCGATGATCGAATTGAGCAAACTAATAACCTTCAAAGGATTTTGACTGTTGCGCTAAAACTATAGTCCCCGACAAGAGGGAGGGACTAAAAATGTCACCATACAATTATTAAACATCATAAACTGATATTTTCCAAATTTTACAAAGAGAACTTAATTGGCCTTATTTAATATTAAATTTACTTATAACCAACTTCATTATGAATAATTGATTTGTTTGCTTGAAATATGTCATGAGTGCAAGAAGGCAAATAAATGTGGTCACTCTACGTCAAACCAGAGTCCAAAGAAGGCAAATAAATGCAATCACTCTACGTCAAACCGTCACAATCACGTAAGGGAAGGACCATGCACCCTCATGATATGAGGGTTATGGATCTTAACTGCAAAGAGAAGGATCAAAAATAGGTTATTTCCCCCTTTACTAATATTAATGGCTAGAAGTCACATTACTATGTGGAGTGGCATAATAGAAGCATCATAGCAAGTGCATGTGGATAAGGTCCTAAGAATGGAGATAAAGCAATAACTTCAATATTTTTATGCATTTGTTGTTTTTGTTGCATACTTATTTCTCCCGGTTGTCTAGTAAAAGACCATGTTCCATTTTAGTTGTTGTATTCCTAGGTTATTCTAAGGGTGTTGCTTAGATATACAATGTTAATGTTAATGCCTAGGGTAATGAGAACATTATAAAGTAGCAAAGCTTGGAAGTAGTCACACCTATCATGAGTAGAGAAGTTCAAAAATGTGTGGGACCTCCACCTCAAACCAGCATGACATGGTAACGTGAAGAACCATAAAGCTTCGTGATATGACAATGATGGATCTTAACCCCAAGAGAAGGAACAGAAATTTTTTGACCCTATACAAGAATTAACCACTAGAAGTCACATTATTGTGTGAAGTGGCAAGATGGAAGAATGATAGGGAGTGCCAAGTAAATACAGTGTTGAGAATGAAAAGAATGCCATGGTTTCAATCTTCTAATGTGTTTGTTTCTTTTGAGGCTCACTTTCATCTCCTATTTGTCTAGTTAGAGTTAGAGACCCTCTTTGGTTTTAGCTAGTCTATGTTCCTAGGTTATTGTGTGGTCTCAGGTCAGGTTAGTGTGTGGACTTAAGGCCCAACGAAAGTTGATTGAAGAATGGCAAAAACATGTACATAGGATGAGGTATGAGGCTTCATCTCAACATAGGAGATAAGTTAGTTTGCAAATTAAGGCCCAACTAAAGTTGATTGAAGAAATAGCAGAAAATCAAACCCCCTCCATAAACCCTACAGATACCAAAGTTGGTTGCACTCTTTCCTAGCTTTGTGCAAGGCCAAATTTTTTATGTTCATTACATTGCTTGACTGTGGTAAGTTCTTGAAAAACATGCATTCCTCTATGATAGAAAGATGGAAGAAGTCCATGATGCTTGTGGCTCCTTCATAAAAACATGAAGGAGCCATATAAGAAAGTTGTAGATTTTATCTAGCTGAAAATACTAATGTGTCATGTTTTACTAAAAATGTTGAGATCAAAATACACACATAAGAAACCCACACCCTCAAATGGCACAAAGTGCTTAGTACCCCTCCCCAATTGTAGATGAAAACTAGCATGGCCATAACTTTGATTGAAACTTTTTTTTGTTTCATCCATATCTACAAGTACACATAAAAAACCCACACCTTCCAGTGGCATAAAGTGCTTTGTACCCCTCCCAATTATAGATAGATGAAAACTAGTATGGTCATAATACTTAGTACCCCTCCCAATAGCTTAGTACCCCTCCAATTATAGATGAAATATAGTATGGCCACAACTTCGATTGAAACTTTTGTTTTGTTTCATCCATATCTGCAACAAATACACATAAAAAAACCCACACCCTCTAGTGGCACAAAGTGCACTTTGTACCCCTTCCAATTATAGATAGACGAAAACTAGTATGATCATAATGCTTAGTACCCCTCCCAATTCTAGATAGATGAAAACTAGTACGGTCATAATGCTTAGTACCCCTACCAATTATAGATGAAAACTAGTATGGTCATAATGCTTAGTACTCCTCCCAATTATAGATGAAAACTAGTATGGTCATAATGCTTAGTACCCCTCCCAATTATAGATGAAAACTAGTATGGTCATAATTTCGATTGAAACTTTTGTTTTGTTTCATCCATATCTACAAACTCTACTCAATTAGAAGCAAGTAATAAGTAGCAAAAGAGTTCAATTAAACCAAAGTGGAACCATTAAATTATGTGGCAACAAACATACCTCCTTCATCTTTGCCCATTAAATCTGTTGAATCGTCATCAGCTCTGTTAATGCTTGCCTTAATTTCCTCACTCATAGAACTCAAAACAAAAGCCATGAACAAAGGTGAAAAACAAAAAACAAAAACAAAAAAGGAAAGTAGACATGAAAAACAAAATATCAAACTACAATTTAGCATGGCCATGCTCAAAAATGTAAAAAAATAACAGCCATAGTTGTCAAAAAACCAAATAACAAACAACAAGCAATAGCAAAAACAAAACAAACAAAGAGAAATAGTAGACACAGAATCTTCTTTGCAATCCCAAAAATTGCCCGTGGCCGATCAAGGACATCCTGCACATCCAAAAATAGAAGAGTATTAAATAGAGACTATAAAATATTCTTATAATAAATATTAAATGCACACCAAATATCTTATGATAAATATAAAACAAAGACAATGTGATAATTCCACAGCAGATAGCATGGACTTTGCACCAAAAGAGAACCCACCTCTACCACTACCTCTTCATTGCACTATAATATAGTGTTTTTCACATAGATATTTCAATAGTTTCATCAATTATCCTCCATGTTACTTTCCCTACATTGCATTGCACTCAATATTTAAATAAACAAATAAATTAAAATGCTTCTAATTTAAATGAACACAAATAACCCCAGAATTTGTATTGACAAAATGCTCTTGTATATCCATGTTACTTTTTTTACCTGAAATTTCCATTGATGTTAGCTTACTCTCAGTAGCTGAGTTCTTTATTGTTTCAGATGTGCTTTTTTTTATCAGTTTGTAACAGACTTTGGAATTGTTGAACCTTGATTTACATGCCCAAGCATAGTATGACTTACAGCCTTCTCATTTCATGGATTTATATTTGGTGTTTACCTGCAATATCATCAAACTCAAGCTACTATGAAGAAAATAGTTCTAACAAATTAATGACAAGTGTTTACTGCAATAATTGCTTTTGATATAATCTTTTCACTCAACTAAATCTGTATAATATTATTATATGAAGACTTTAATTTATTATTCACACCTTAAGGAGAGTTGATGAAATTTGAAGTGGACGTTGACTTGGTTTGTTCATATAGATCCAACATTTGATTGCTAACTTCTGCATAGAAATTAACAATTGTAATGGGTAGATTCCTACATGTCACAAATTGACAAGTCACTTATAACAGTCAGTCCCCTACTTCCTAATATATATCGCCTAACAACAATTGATGTGTATGAGCAATGAAAAAACATATTTAGATATGATGACATTATGCGAAATTTGAGCAATATTACAAACCTGAACAATCTGCAAAAACTCCAAAGTATATCAAAGCAGATAAGTTTAGCTAACCCTCACACTAGTGAAGAGTCGCATGAAAATCCTCCCACCAAGACCTCTCTCCATCTAATGGCAGCAAGAAAGATAGCTCCAACACCAATATGTTTTAATCCCTGTAACACATAAAGCAATTTTCTAATGTTGTTGAAAATGCAGAGATGCATGCAATCCAAAAAGCATAAAATATTGAAGACTAAGGATAAGAGATTGGAACACTCACCCATTATTCACAAAATTCCATGCTATTTTTGCTAAAGAATTTTATGCAGCATTAAAAATCTTGATTTGCAGAAACAATATGATTGTATGGATGTTGCATGATAAAGCAAAGGTTAGCATAGAAACAACCTGCTCAGCCACGAATACCACCTATCCCTACCTATCACTGTTATTCATAGCACTCTTGAAAACCAAAGCAAGTTGCATATATATACTGCTACACAAACATTGAATCCCTAAAGCACATCCAAAATGTTAGCTCCTCAAAGTTCATTAGCAAAAAAGGACATAAAACATGTTGCAACATCAATTTATACAATGTTCTAAACCATACCTTTTTTCCAATACCCTCAGCAGTAGTAGGGTTCCTCTTTTGCTGAATGTCCTAAGCCAACATTGTAGCATCTCAAGGAAGCACAAAAGTTTCTTCAACGTTACCATAAAGGAACATGCATGCTATCGCAATAGTCTACACAAGGAAGTAAATATAACTAATCATCAAAAGGTTGTATTTACAGCATTTGGACTAATCACAATATGCATCCCCAACAATATACTAAATTGAACCAAAAAAAAAACCTGAAAAATGTGAGCCTACAAACCAAAAATAAATTATATAGATACTAGCTAATATCTTCTTGCATGCTTTCTAATGTCTTATAAGTTCAGTCTACTCCCATCTCCATCCCCTCCTAAAAATGTTGATATCAATGTGGTGAAAATAACTTGTGAATTGAAAATAAATAAGAATTTAGAAAATTAAAGTTTAAACATTTGTCAACTTTTCCTATTTGCTTCAAATTGGGATGACAAACCTGACTATTTAAAAATAATTAAATAAACCTTGAAAAGAAGTCCAACCTTACCCTAGGTTATTCTAAGGGTGTTGCTTAGATATACAATGTTAATGTTAATGCCTAGGGTAATGAGAACATTATAAAGTAGCAAAGCTTGGAAGTAGTCACACCTATCATGAGTAGAGAAGTTCAAAAATGTGTGGGACCTCCACCTCAAACCAGCATGACATGGTAACGTGAAGAACCATAAAGCTTCGTGATATGACAATGATGGATCTTAACCCCAAGAGAAGGAACAGAAATTTTTTGACCCTCTATAAGAATTAACCACTAGAAGTCACATTATTGTGTGAAGTGGCAAGATGGAAGAATGATAGGGAGTGCCAAGTAAATACGGTGTTGAGAATGAAAAGAATGCCATGGTTTCAATCTTCTAATGTGTTTGTTTCTTTTGAGGCTCACTTTCATCTCCTATTTGTCTAGTTAGAGTTAGAGACCCTCTTTGGTTTTAGCTAGTCTATGTTCCTAGGTTATTGTGTGGTCTCAGGACAGGTTAGTGTGTGGACTTAAGGCCCAACGAAAGTTGATTGAAGAATGGCAAAAACATGTACATAGGATGAGGTATGAGGCTTCATCTCAACATAGGAGATAAGTTAGTTTGCAAATTAAGGCCCAACTAAAGTTGATTGAAGAAATAGCAGAAAATCAAACCCCCTACATAAACCCTACAGATACCAAAGTTGGTTGCACTCTTTCCCAGCTTTGTGCAAGGCCAAATTTTTTATGTTCATTACATTGCTTGACTGTGGTAAGTTCTTGAAAAACATGCATTCCTCTATGATAGAAAGATGGAAGAAGTCCATGATGCTTGTGGCTCCTTCATAAAAACATGAAGGAGCCATATAAGAAAGTTGTAGATTTTATCTAGCTGAAAATACTAATGTGTCATGTTTTACTAAAAATGTTGAGATCAAAATACACACATAAGAAACCCACACCCTCAAATGGCACAAAGTGCTTAGTACCCCTCCCCAATTGTAGATGAAAACTAGCATGGCCATAACTTTGATTGAAACTTTTTTTTGTTTCATCCATATCTACAAGTACACATAAAAAACCCACACCTTCCAGTGGCACAAAGTGCTTTGTACCCCTCCCAATTATAGATAGATGAAAACTAGTATGGTCATAATACTTAGTACCCCTCCCAATAGCTTAGTACCCCTCCAATTATAGATGAAATATAGTATGGCCACAACTTCGATTGAAACTTTTGTTTTGTTTCATCCATATCTGCAACAAATACACATAAAAAAACCCACACCCTCTAGTGGCACTAAGTGCACTTTGTACCCCTTCCAATTATAGATAGACGAAAACTAGTATGATCATAATGCTTAGTACCCCTCCCAATTCTAGATATGAAAACTAGTACCCCTCCCAATTCTAGATATGAAAACTAGTACCCCTCCCAATTCTAGATAGATGAAAACTAGTACGGTCATAATGCTTAGTACCCCTACCAATTATAGATGAAAACTAGTATGGTCATAATGCTTAGTACCCCTCCCAATTATAGATGAAAACTAGTATGGTCATAATGCTTAGTACCCCTCCCAATTATAGATGAAAACTAGTATGGTCATAATTTCGATTGAAACTTTTGTTTTGTTTCATCCATATCTACAAACTCTACTCAATTAGAAGCAAGTAATAAGTAGCAAAAGAGTTCAATTAAACCAAAGTGGAACCATTAAATTATGTGGCAACAAACATACCTCCTTCATCTTTGCCCATTAAATCTGTTGAATCGTCATCAGCTCTGTTAATGCTTGCCTTAATTTCCTCACTCATAGAACTCAAAACAAAAGCCATGAACAAAGGTGAAAAACAAAAAACAAATAAACAAAAAAGGAAAGTAGACATGAAAAACAAAATATCAAACTACAATTTAGCATGGCCATGCTCAAAAATGTAAAAAAATAACAGCCATAGTTGTTAAAAAACCAAATAACAAACAACAAGCAATAGCAAAAACAAAACAAACAAAGAGAAATAGTAGACACAGACTCTTCTTTGCAATCCCAAAAATTGCCCGTGGCCGATCAACGACATCCTGCACATCCAAAAATAGAAGAGTGTTAAATAGAGACTATAAAATATTCTTATAATAAATATTAAATGCACACCAAATATCTTATGATAAATATAAAACAAAGACAATGTGATAATTCCACAGCAGATAGCATGGACTTTGCACCAAAAGAGAACCCACCTCTACCACTACCTCTTCACTGCACTATAATATAGTGTTTTTCACATAGATATTTCAATAGTTTCATCAATTATCCTCCATGTTACTTTCCCTACATTGCATTGCACTCAATATTTAAATAAACAAATAAATTAAAATGCCTCTAATTTAAATGAACACAAATAACCCCAGAATTTGTATTGACAAAATGCTCTTGTATATCCATGTTACTCGTTTTACCTGAAATTGCCATTGATGTTAGCTTACTCTCAGTAGCTGAATTCTTTATTGTTTCAGATGTGCTTTTTTTTATCAGTTTGTAACAGACTTTGGAATTGTTGAACCTTGATTTACATGCCCAAGCATAGTATGACTTGCAGCCTTCTCATTTCATGGATTTATATTTGGTGTTTACCTGCAATATCATCAAACTCAAGCTACTATGAAGAAAATAGTTCTAACAAATTAATGACAAGTGTTTACTGCAATAATTGCTTTTGATATGATCTTTTCACTCAACTAAATCTGTATAATATTATTATATGAAGACTTTAATTTATTATTCACACCTTAAGGAGAGTTGATGAAATTTGAAGTGGACGTTGACTTGGTTTGTTCATATAGATCCAACATTTGATTGCTAACTTCTGCATAGAAATTAACAATTGTAATGGGTAGATTCCTACATGTCACAAATTGACAAGTCACTTATAACAGTCAGTCCCCTACTTCCTAATATATATCGCCTAACAACAATTGATGTGTGCAATGAAAAAACATATCTAGATATGATGACATTATGCGAAATTTGAGCAATATTACAAACCTGAACACTCTGCAAAAACTCCAAAGTATATCAAAGCAGATAAGTTTAGCTAACCCTCACACTAGTGAAGAGTCACATGAAAATCCTCCCACCAAGACCTCTCTCCATCTAATGGCAGCAAGAAAGATAGCTCCAACACCAATATGTTTTAATCCCTGTAACACATAAAGCAGTTTTCTAATGTTGTTGAAAATGCAGAGATGCATGCAATCCAAAAAGCATAAAATATTGAAGACTAAGGATAAGAGATTGGAACACTCACCCATTATTCACAAAATTCCATGCTATTTTTGCTAAAGAATTTTATGCAGCATTAAAAATCTTGATTTGCAGAAACAATATGTTTGTATGGATGTTGCATGATAAAGCAAAGGTCAGCATAGAAACAACCTGCTCAGCCACGAATACCACCTATCCCTACCTATCACTGTTATTCATAGCACTCTTGAAAACCAAAGCAAGTTGCATATATATACTGCTACACAAACATTGAATCCCTAAAG
The DNA here is from genome assembly GCA_031772625.1 of Pinus tabuliformis. Classification (NCBI taxonomy): domain Eukaryota; kingdom Viridiplantae; phylum Streptophyta; class Pinopsida; order Pinales; family Pinaceae; genus Pinus; species Pinus tabuliformis. Next base: position 268,682,116 of record CM062820.1, read on the forward strand.
CACATCCAAAATGTTAGCTCCTCAAAGTTCATTAGCAAAAAAGGACATAAAACATGTTGCAACATCAATTTATACAACGTTCTAAACCATACCTTTTTTCCAATACCTTCAGCAGCAGTAGGGTTCCTCTTTTGTTGAATGTCCTAAGCCAACATTGTAGCATCTCAAGGAAGCACAAAAGTTTCTTCAACGTTACCATAAAGGAACATGCATGCTATCGCAATAGTCTACACAAGGAAGTAAATATAACTAATCATCAAAAGGTTGTATTTACAGCATTTGGACTAATCACAATATGCATCCCCAACAATATACTAAATTGAACCAAAAAAAAACCTGAAAAATGTGAGCCTACAAACCAAAAATAAATTATATAGATACTAGCTAATATCTTCTTGCATGCTTTCTAATGTCTTATAAGTTCAGTCTACTCCCATCTCCATCCCCTCCTAAAAATGTTGATATCAATGTGGTGAAAATAACTTGTGAATTGAAAATAAATATGAATTTAGAAAATTAAAGTTTAAACATTTGTCAACTTTTCCTATTTGCTTCAAATTGGGATGACAAACCTGACTATTTAAAAATAATTAAATAAACCTTGAAAAGAAGTCCAACCTTCCAAGAAAGAAAACTGTTTTCCCATAAAAAAATATAGCTATGACATGTCCCAATTAAGAAATGATACAGAAAAACATATAGTTTACAAAGTTGCAAAAAAACCCAAAAATTTTGAAAAACAAATTGTCAGACAAGAACAAGAAAAAAGAACTAAACAATTTGTCCTACTTGAAAATTTGGATAAGTGAATATATTTTGGAAAAACTGACATCTAGATGTATGTAATACGATAAATATTTCTAGGTAGAAAGGGTTGTTGGTTCAGATCTTTAAATCAGATATTTAGATATCCATGATATTCTTGAAACTCGACACTTTTTTTATGCACTGAAATTCAGAGGTACACTGGATTCTTGGGCATAACAATTGATGTTCTGCAGTGTTATCCAGCTCATATGAAAGATGTTGCTTTGATTGCTATTGCAGATATATTTGTCCCTTGATATTATCAAAACACTTATTTTAACCACCCACTGAATTCTTAGATCCAAAGGTAAATGTGCTATGGGAAATTTTAAACAATCTGTCCTGCTTGAGAAATTGGATGAGCGAGAATATAAATTGGAGAAACTGACACCTAGATGTATGGAATACAAGAAATATTTCCAGTTGGAAAGGGGTGTTAGTTCATATGTTTAAATTAGAAATTTAGACATCCACAATATTGTCCAAATTTGAGACACTTTTTATATCCACTGACATTCAGGGGTACATTGGATTCTTGGGCATCAAGTCATCCATCAATTAGAAAGGCAGGCTCACCTACTACTAGAGACATTCTCCCTCAACCTAAAACATGCCTAACCATATTGAAAAGAGCATTCAACATATTGTTTACTTTGTTACAACTGTTAGTAACTATACTACCAAACCAGAAAAATTAAATAGAGACCAAAAAATCTTATGAAAAGTCTTAAAATGGAAACAAAATTTGCATTAGAAATATTGAATGTAGTGTGAGAAATCACAAATTTATCAATAAGTTAATCTAAAAAATCATATTTTCAAGGCGAGATATTGTATACCCTAAATAAATAAGGAGGGAGGAGAACCATCAAAACAAAAAGAAATTCATAACAAAACCAAAAGAGAACTTACCCTTTGTCTCATGCCTCTGCACTTTTGTAAATTGTCCCAAGCCTCTCCCACACAAAGATATTTCAATAGGTCCATCAATGTGTCTCCACATCCCTTTATCTACATTGCAGTGCACTCAATAAACAATAGTTTCATTAATGCTTCTACACCTTCCCTTATTTGCAATGCAATGCACTCAATAAATGAACAAATCACAAAAAATATAAGATGCATCTAATTTAAATAAGCACACAAGGAATCATATATACCTCATAATTCTTAGCCTTCACCTTCACCTAATGCACCTATGGAATCTACATCAATGCTAGGACCCGCCTTTATTTCACAAACTACCCAGCCAAACCAAAAAATATTAAACATAAATCATAAAATCTTAAGAGAAACAACAAAAGTCTTATGAAATAATATTATGAGAAATCTTACCATAGATATGATGAGTAATGGTCAACAATAAATAGGTGACCAAAGGAGGCAAACCAATGTTCTTAAAGAAAGGACTTGATAGCAAAACAAATTAGCATGTGATGCTCACAAATGCAAAAAAAATAAGAAATATCAATGGAAAAACGAAAGAAAGGAACTCACCCTTTATGTTAGAAGATAACTCACCCTCAAAGCCATTTACCTTTGCTATACTGCCCCACATCTCTCACACGAAGATATTCAATGATTTCATCAATGCTCTTCCACCTTCTTTAATCTGCATTTCCTTTAAATTTAAAGGAACACATATGATATAATTATGAAGCAACAAATGAGTTAAATTAAAATAAGCATGGAACCATATAATTATGTAGTAGGGAACAAGTAAATCACTCAATTACTCAATACATACATCCATCGCTTTTTCCCACTACACTCAAAGCCCAAAAAATGGGTTATAAGGAGTAGGACCTATTTAATCTCTTCACCCACCCAAGAAAAAAGAATGAAAGTAAAAAAAATAGATGAGGACACATAAGAAAACAAAATATCAAGCCACAAGTTAGCATGGCCATGCTCATAAATGCAAAAAAATAAAATCCATAAAAGTGGCAAAATACAACAATAGCAAAAGATGCAACCAACAATTGCAAAAAATACCAAAATTAACCCAAAAAAACAAGTTGAGAGAAACAATAGATTAAGACTCTGATCTGCAACCCTAAAATGTGTCAATGGCCAACCAAGGACACCCTGTACACCAAAAACATACGAAAAATATTAGATACACATATAATGTTGCGTGAAATATTAAACAAATATCAAAAATATTTTATGAGAAATCTTAACTAGAGCCAACAATATAATGAGTAATCTTATGCACTAGAAAATACAACTTATGCAAACACTAAAAATCAACCTTGAATAGGTAAGAAGGGGATAATTGTCATATTTCATAGAAGAATTTCACAGCAAATCATACATGGATTTAGCACCCAAAAAAAACTCTCATCTACCTTTACCTCTACCTCTACCTTTACCTCTACCTCTCTCATAAAGATATTTCAGTGTTTTCATTGATGATCCTCCATACTACACTAACTGCTTTATATTGTATTGAATTAAATAACATGCAAAAATATGAAATACACATAAAATGTTGTAAGATATATGAAATATAAAATGTTGTAAGATATATTAAATAAAGATTGAAAATCTTAAGAGTAATATCAAAGAATGACCAAAAGTATTATGATCAATCTTATGTACTAGAAAGTAAATCTTATGTAAACACTAAAAATCATAAACCCATGGACATTTGCACCAAAAGAGAATTACCTCTACCTTTGCACACTATTGCAATCTCTCCCTCACAAAGACAATTTAATAGTTTAGTTAGTAATATTTAATGTTGCATTACCTGCATTGAATTATGTCAATGACAAGATAAATGACAAATAATGTAAGACACCTAGAATTGAAATAAACATAGATGGAACTATGCATAAACAAACAATCATAAATCCTAAATAGGTAAGGAGGAAGGATTATATATAGGTAAATAGGTAATAACAAATCATATATGGACATTTGCACCAAAAAAGAACTCACCTCTACCTTCACACACTATTGCAATCTCTCCCTCACAAGGACTCACCTCTATCTTCGCCCACTATTGCAATCTCTCCGTCAAAAGAACATTTTAGTAGTTTAGTTGGTAACCTTTTATGTTACAATACCTGCATTACATTATGTCAATAACAAGATAAATGACAAATAATGTAATACGCCTAAAATTTAAATAAATATAGATGGAACCATGCATAAACAAAAAATCATAATTCCTCAATAACAGAGGAGGGAGAATCATTGTATTCAAACAAGAAAATATCCATGTTGGAATTAAAAGAGAACTAACCTTGTACCTTTGCACTCTCCTACGCTTCTCCAATTCTCCTGCTCACAAAACTAAATTTCTCCTCCACCTTCCTTTACCTAGATTTGCATTGCACTCACTATATAAATAAATCCCAAATGATATAGAATTCATTTAATTTAAACAAACACACATGATACCGTACCCACCTCCTCCTCTTGCTTAGTCTTCCCCTTCACCAAATGCACCTATGCAATCTGCACCATCACTAACACCTACCACCTTTATATCTCCACTTCCTAAATCCAACAAAAGTTGAACCATAAAATATTAAATGAAGACCAAAAAGTTTTAAGACAAACAACAAAAGTCATATAACAAATATTAATGTTTAAACAAACACTGAAAGATATTATGAGAATTCTTAATCATAAGCCAAGACAAAAAAATTATCAGTAATATTATGCAAAAGCATGTTTTATTGAATATTCAATGACCAAAGATCATAAACCCTACATAAGGAAGGAGAGAGGAGAACCATAGTATTGAAGAGGAGAAGATATGCATATTGGAACCAAAAGAGAACTCACACTCTATCTTTGAACTCTCCTACATCACTCCAAGTCTCTCCACATAAAAATATTTCAAAAGTTTCAACATTGCTTCTCCACCTTTGCTCGTCCATCTTCCTTTACCTGCATTTGCATACATTTAATAAATAAGAGAATCCCAAATAATATAAGATGCATTAATTTAAATAGAAGTACATCTTATGCTACCAAAAATTATAAACCCCAAATTGGTAAGGAGGTTGGGGAACCATTGTATCTAAACTAAGAGGATTTTATAGTAGAACATAAATGAGTCTTGCACCAAAAGATAACTCATCCTCTACCTTTGCTTCTACTTCTGCTATAGTGCTCCACATCTTCCTGACAAAAAGATATTCAATAGTTTCATCAGTGTTCATTCACCTTTCTAACTCTATGTTTCGTCTATGTTCATTCACCTTTCTAACTCTATATTGCATCTAAATTTCAATAGACACATGATATAATGATGAACCAACAAATGAGTTAAATTAAAATGGGCATGAAACCATATAATTATGTAGTAACAAACAAGTAAATTCTCCTTATACATACCTCTTTTGCCTTTGCCCATAAACAAGTAAATTCCCCAATTACATACCTCTTTGTCTTTGCCCACTACACTATAGACTCCACATCATCCGTCAACCCACATTATGGGTTGTTAAGGTCTTCTTTGATTTCTCCACCCATTGAATCAAAAAAGAAAAATAAATCAAAAGACACAAGAAAAATAAAATACTAAACCACAAATTAGCATGGCCATGCTCATAAAGTCAAAGATAGAGTCACAACAATAAAAGAAAAAAGAAAAAAACAAAAGAAAAAAACGAAAAACAAAAACAAAAAAAACAAAAACAAAAAACAAAAAACGACAATAGCAAAAAATAGGACCAACAATTAAAAGAAAAAACAAAAATAACATAAAAAAGATGAACAAAAGTATGCTTTACAACCCCAAAAGTGTCCATCGATAACCAAGGGAAACAAGACAAACAAGAGTATGCTTTACAACCCCAAAAGAGTCCATCACTGACCAAGGGAACCCTGCACATCAAAAAATAGAGTAGTATTAAATAGAGACTAGAAAATATTATGAAAAATATTAAATACACACAAAATATTGTAAGAAATATGAAACAGAGATCAAAATATTTTATCTGAAATCCTAAGCAAAGACTAAAATGTCTTATGAATAATCTTATGCACCAAAAGATACATCTTACTCAAACACCAAAAATCATAAACCTAAATAGGTAAGGAGGGAAAAGAACTAAAGTGTTTGCAACGAGAAGATTCTATAGCAAATTATGAATGGATTTTGCACTAGAAGAAAAATTACCTCCACCTTTGTCCCTGCACTACACTATATTGTCTCTCCTATGAAGATATTTAAGTAGTTTCGTTAGTGATCCTCTATGTTCTTTTTACCTACATTGCATTGTATTTATAATTAAACAAACAAATGACCAATAGTGTAAGATGCCTTTAATTTAAACAAAGGCATGTATGGGACCATAGATAAACTGCAACATTAACCTTTACCTAGTAAAGGTATGGAATCTTGGACCATTAAGACCTACATTTATCTCCCACCCACTAAACCAAACAAAAATTAAACCATAAAATATTAAATAAAGATCAAAATATCTTATGAGAAATCTTAAAAGGACATCAAAAACCTCATGAAAGATATGTTGAATTTTGTAGCTATGGTTGGTCTTCATAATCAAGTTATATCCCTCCAAATATACAAGAAAATGATAAATATATATGTGAATTCCAAATTGGCTTCAAAAGAAAATTTTGAATTTTTGCGTCCAAATGTAAGATCGGCTTCAAGTCAGCCCCAATGAAGGGAGACACCTATTCAGCTCATTCAACATCTATATATTGGCATTCGTCCTCTCCATTTGGGTATCCAATTCAAATCATAAGAAGGATGAATTTGAGGCATGATCTAAGGCAGAAAGAGGATGAATCTGAGGCAAAATAAGAGGACCGAAATTCTAGGCAGCAAGATGAGTTTTTGGGTAGTAGACCGAAGTTCTAGGCAGGAGGACGGTGTTATCTATGTTTGATCAGGTTTGACCTCGGTTTGGTTACTGGTCAGTTTGACTTTGTTTTTCACTGGGAAATCAAATTGTATCTCTTGTTAAATTGGAAATTTTCTCTAAGAAACGGTTGTTGGGTTTTTCTCGAGATAAATTTTGCATCTCTTGTTTGGTTGTCTCTTTATGATCCTACTAGATTTATTGTTTTACTGTTGAATGTATAATTGCTTAATGATGAATGTAATAACGCAAGTTAAATTAATGAAATCATTAAAAGTAGTTATTAGTCTAGAAAGCCCTAAAAAAGAAACATGGTTTTAAAGGTATGGTGTCAGAGCAGCCACCAAAGAGACTTGAAGAAGGCCAAGAGACCAAACATTGAAGAGAAATTGCCAAGTATTTTTGTCCTATGAAGGCCAAGCTCTTCCCTAGCCTAAAATCTGATTGAAAGAAGGATGATCACCTACTAATATCTCTATTCTTCTGTCTATGGGAGGACCGAAGTCCTCAAGAAGGCCAAGTGCATTAGTTTACAAACAGAAAGAAACATAGATTTTGGGCAGCTGAGTGAAGGAAAAGATTTAAGCCACAAACCTGTAAAGCCGCAATCCGAGTTGCTGAGGGTTGAAAGGCCTCAAGGTTGATAGTAACAAAGGCTGAGAAGCCTCAGAAGGTGACCAGAAAGAATCCAAAGTTGCCTCAAACCTTGGAAAAGCCAACGAGTTTATGAATAAGGTAGTTAAATCAATATAAGAGCCATTTCTTGAAGATAGGTTGGAAGGAAGACTGAATGTATAAACTTTAGACGACTTGATTAGGTTTGCCTTAATACGAAGTATGAACCTTTTATGATGCACTTGAAGAAAGTTTGTCAAATATGACCAAAACTCCTTCAATCAATTTAAGCACGGACCTATAATTGATATGGAGTCAAAATTCTTGAGATTCAAGCATAGCATATAATGTGATTCAAAGTACCAGCACATATCTACATTTGACAAGGCAATGGCATTTTTTTGTGTTTTCAATATCTTAATGGACAAAAAGGATATCTTCATGGCAGCAAAACACACTGAGAAGAGTCGATGTAATACAATGGTGGGTTGAAGGATTTGGATGTGTGAAGGCATCCTTCGCAGTGAAGATGAATTTGGTTTGGATGTTTGTGGTGCTCTTTTTGATGATTACAGTGAACATGGGAATTAAAGGGTCAGTGCATAAATACAAGGACGCTTCCTTCAAGTTTGAAGATATTCCTTTACGAAGAACAAGGGGAGTTTTTGCTCAACATTCGAATGGAACCACAACATTGGACTGATCCAGGTTGTTAATTTTGAGGCATCTGATCAAGATGATATTGGTGGTTCACTATATGGTAGCCAAAATGGATATTTGTGTTGAATGGTGTTGTCATTGATGCCAGTTTTAGTTAATGAACACTCTTATATTTGTTTGAATTACATCAAGTTGGAAGCTCCAATGGAAGGATGGTTGGAAACCCTAGTAGCCTCACATTTGTTGAGGATTTTGAGGATGATTATCAGTGAATTCAATCTCAATATCATCATCATTGGATTCTCCTTGTCAAATCAATTCCACTGGTATACGATATGACCCAACAGCCCTCATGGTTTGAGAAATACGCTTAATTGAAGTTGAATCCCGAGTCAGTGGTCCAAAACCCCAAAGTTTGATCATGTGGCATAGCATTCTCCATGGTCAAAAGCCCCAATATAGTTGATGACATGGCAGCATATAATATGTCGAGAGGTTAAGAAGAGCTTTTATTAAAAGGATGAATTTAAGTTTTGGAGGTCGAAGTTAATTTGGTCCAATTGAGGAAGTCAAAGTTAATATATAATATTTAAGAACCAACTATGAAGGAAAATAATTCTATTTAATTAATAGAAAGGAGGATAATGTTATTTAATAATTACCATGGAGGAAGTCAAAGTTAATATATAAAATTTAAGGACCAACTATGAAGGAAAATAATTCTATTTAATTAATAGAAAGGAAGATAATGTTATTTAATAATTGGCTCCATCATTTTTTGAAATTTAAAATTAAATTCTCCTTCAATATATGCATGTTGGCTCCCTCCAAAAACTCCAAGTCGGGTCACCTAATAGACGTGACCCTTCACATCTTTGAACAACTATATATTGGCATCTAAGCTCATTCGTTTGGATATGCAATTCGTTGAGGTTTTTCTGTTGACAAGTTCTGAGATATAATGTGAGTTCTTTGTGGTTACATCTCTAAATCTAATGCGAGTTTCAATGAAGAATTTAAGACAACGTTTCTTTTGGACAGAATTCTCCATAATCTGAAAGGACAAGTTCTAAAATTGTTTGAGGTCATCTAAGTTCATTCGTTGGTATCCTAAGGCATGATTATCTCTATTTTCAGCCCTCTGAAACTGGCCCAAATTCGGCCCTCTTTTGAGGTTTTTAATCAAGTATCACAAGGCTTGGACCTACAATTCACTGAGGTCAGATTTAGCACTTTTCAAATTTTTGTGTATACTTTGGCCAGCTTGTTTTCGAGGCATTCTATTATGCAATTGAAGCTTCTTTATGGATCAAAATAAGGCAAGGTTGGATGTAAATTATGAAGTTGATGCAGAGACTATTCGTTCTTCTAACGAGAACCTTTAAGGTCCAAATCAGTGGGAGACAAATAATTTCCTTGGTGCCTTAGGACTGCGAGTATCTTTATGCTTTTGTGGCCTTATTCGCTAAGCAAACAAAGCTTGTTCTAAGGGCATCTATTAGACTTCAGACCTTGTCTTTACATCAGATCCGATATTTTTGGCATTAATCTTGAGCATCTTGCTTGGCCTACTATTCAAATACAATCCAAGTGTATGAGACAAGCCTATAGCAGACATTCTAGGGATTGATTGCAGCTATTGTCAAGGACATCTCAGACAGGATTATAAGTTGTTAATGCAGTATTGAAATTGCGAAGGTATGTGAGGATTTCGTTTTGTGGATAGTCCTCAAGTATCACATCTATCTCTGCAAACTTTTTGTGCAAGTTTTCTAGATGTAGGACCGAGCCCGAGGCAAATTTGATTGACAGAGTTAGTGTTGCATTTCTCTTGTATTGCAGTTCCTTTGTATTAATTCAAAGCACAGGTGGATCTAGTCTGAAAACTGTGAAACGTGGTCCGTCGGCTGAACAGGGTGGCAAGGGTGGTGCAAGGCAAGAGAGTGGAGTCTCCTTCAGGTTGGAGCTTACGAGCACTTCAGGGCAGCAGGGTGGTGCTAGGATAGGGTATAGCCTTCACAGGACATTGGAGTGTTCATCAAGTAGCAGCTAGTAAATAGGGTGTTGGAGCATCCATCAGGTTGGAGCCTGAAGACTAGGGCGTTGGAGTGTCCTTGTTGCAGTTGGTAAACAAGGCATAGGAGTGTCCAACAGGGTGGAGCTTGTAAATCAAGGGGCTAGAGCCTCCTTCAGTTGGAGCTGAAAACTTCATGTAAAGTTTTGATGTAGAGACTATTCGTTCTTCTAACGAGAGCCTTATAAGGTCCAAATTAGTGGGAGACAAATAATTTCCTTGGAGCCTTAGGACTGAGAGTATCTTTGCGCTTTTGTGGCCTTATTCGCTAAGCAAACAAAGCTTGTTCTAAGGGCATCTATTAGACTTTAGACCTTGTCTTTACATCAGATTTGGTAATTTTGGCATTAATCTTAAGCATCTTGCTTGCCCTACTGTTCAAATGCAATCCAAGTGTATGAGACAAGCCTGTAGCAGACATTCTAGGGATTGATTGCAAATATTGTCAAGGGCATCTCAAGCAGGATTATAAGTTGGTAATGCAGTAGTGAAATTGCAAAGGTATGTGAGGATTTCATTTTGTGGATAGTCCTCAAGTATCAAATATATCTCTACAAACTTTTTGTGCAAGTTTTCTAGATGTAGGACCAAGCCCGAGGCACATTTGATTGACATAGTTTCTATTGCAGTTCTCTTGTATTGCAGTTCCTTTATATTAATTTAGAGCACAAGTGGATCTAGTCTGAAAACTGTGAAACATGGTCCGTCGGCTGAACAGGGCAGCAGGGGTGGTGCAAGGCAAGAGAGTGGAGTCGTCTCCTTTGGTTTGGAGCCTAAGAACACTTCAGGGCGGCAAGGTTAGCCTGCACAGGGCATTGGAGTGTTTGTCGTAGCAACTAGTAAATAGGGTGTTGGAGCATGCATCAGGTTGGATCCTGAAGACTAGGGCGTTGGAGCGTCCTTGTTGCAGTTGGTAAACAAGGTGTAGGAGCGTCCAACAAGCTGAAGCCTGTAAATCAAGGGGTTGGAGCTTTCCTTCAGTTGGGCTAAAAACTTGATGTAAATCGTTTGAAGACAAATATTAAGAAGCGTTCGATGGTTTTTGTCCTAGAGGGGTTTCCACCTAAAAATATTTGTGTCTATTGTCTCTATTTGTTATGCATTGTTGAATAGTGTCGATGATGTTTATGTTTATCTGATGCTAATAACAATTAATGCTCTGAGGAATTAAAAAATATACTAATTGGTAAGAAATATTGATTCACCCCCTCTTAGTATTCCCAAGTATCTATTGTACTCTTGACCTTGCCAAGATGGAGGGGTGCAAACAAGGTGAAGTCATCCGGCACCATTATGCAGAAGATCCCAAATGGCCTTATGCATTAGATATTGAATTTAGTGAAGATGACATTTCCATCGATATGACAACATAGTCAGTTACAATTCCTAAGACTGGAATTTTATATTTTGTGAACGAGTGCTCAAGTGGTGGTTGTTGGATGGAAAGACTATTCTGAAAAAATCCCACATGTTATTTACCAGGTAGGATGGAACCCCTAATGACCTTTTATGATTTTTATGTCACTAGCATACCTATTACTTGGAGTCAGTTGCTTTTCTCAGCATATCACACTTTGGAAGGATGTACTGCAGTTTCTTCGTATGTTTGACCCTGTGGTACATTGAGTATGCAAATGCAACTGTAATCAAGAATTACATTATGGGTCGTTACATTTGGGGCAATGAAAATTGTAGCTTGTCTTCTTTCAGTTGTTTCAATGGATTATGGTGTGGTTAGGCCTACTCTTCTTGGTGGTCTTACTTCAAAGGTGCATCTTCTTGGTGTGACATATTTCCTCGCTTCTAAATTACTTGACATGCTGGAGAATGTTGGGACAAATCGATGATCTTTCATGGAAGACAAGAATGTTCCTTGTCCTTCTAGTTGTAATTCTAGATGCATTTTTTATACTCTGGATTTTCACTTCTCTCTCTAAGACACTTGGGAATCTCCAAGCAAGGAGGTGGCTAGCCAAGTTGGAAATTTACAAGAAATTTACAAATGCATTAGCATTGGTTGTAATTGTTTTTGTGGCTTAGATTAGATATTACGGTGCCATTACTTGAGTCTAACTATTGTTAGAACATATTAGTACATGGCAAAATCTTCCTTCAAAGTATTTGAGATGTGATCAAGTAAGATACTCCAAAGAAGAAAGGTTTCTTCACCAATAATGCTATGACATTTGGAAGTCTTGGGATTTGTAAACCTTAGAAGACAAGTTTTGAAAATCCATAGGGTTTGCGAATAAAACCCTAGAGCTAGACCTAGATCAATGTTTCCGCTGAAAGGAGAAACCCTAGCTCATGTAAGGAAGGAAAGGATAACAACATGCTAATAAGATGAGGATGATTAGTTTGCAGATGGATTTCATTTTTGCAAGAAAGCAAGGACCAAGAGGGAGTTGCCAATTCCCTTCAATGCTTAAAAGATAAGTACTTTATGTCTGTCTTCCTTGATTATTATTGTTTTTTATTAGTTAGCCTCTTGCCTTTGTTTTTTTTGTTGGGTTGTATCATTCTTCCATGGTATCCTATTGAGGATTACAGGTACATTGTGAAGGATACCAAGGCTTTGGAAACAAATGTAAGTATTGGATGAATGAAGACTCTTCCAGGGGCGATTAGTGTTCAAAAGGAAGAAATTGTACTGATATCTAGAAGGGATCCTAGTTTAGAGGGACCCGACAAGCTAGCAAGTTTGAAGGATGTCATTATACTGAATTTGGTGGAAAGTCGGTGATGACTTCAAAAAGGATTTTCAAGATCAAGCAATTATTGGCAGCATAGTGCAAGCAAGGATTCTCCCAAGAAGAGGGAGAGGACTATGAGATGACATCTACTCCAATTGCAATTTTCTTGGCAAGTTGAGAAGCAAGGTAGCTTCATGATGTTTGATTAGGTACAATCATGATGATAAATGCACAAAAGTAGTAGTGAGGCTCTTATGTGTTTCTATAGTTGATTTGTTTGCTATTATTCTCACTGTCCCTGGATGAAGTGGGACAAGCTTGGAGTAGTTGAGAATGCTTCCCTCTATTAGAGGGAGCATTGATGTTGTAGTATCAAGGGGTTCAGATTCTCCCTAGATCAAGGGTATTGACCAAGTGATGGGTAGCGACGAGGAGCCATGTAATGTGGGCTAAGGAGATTGGCCCAATGAGCATCAAAGCCCTGAGTGCCCCACCGAACAGGGTTTACCTAATCATATTGCCAAGGGTTATTTGGCTAGTGGGTTGAGTGAGTGTCACATAGCATCGGGCAAGTATTTTTACCACTCAATGACATGTGATGACATGTGGGAATGGTAAATGGGCCCAAGGTGTCTGCATGCAGGGGGTACCTAACATGACCCCAAGTGACAACTTGGTAGATTGTTGGGCATGGAATCCCCCCCAAGGCATGTTCTGGGGCTTAAAGCCCAAGTATTGACCAAGCCTTTTGTAAAAGCTCTGCGAATTATAGGTGTGGAGCGCGAAATCATAATAGAGTCACAAGGTTGTTCGCCCTTGTTTTTGTAATGTAATGTCAGCGTGATAGACCTACCCATGGTCTGCGGACCATGGGATTGTATAAACAGAGCGAGACTCTAAGTGTAGAAGAGGGAAAAGATAGCATAACTAATAGAATGGAAGCATGATAAGTCTAAGAGACTGAGTCGAAGGGTAAAGTGTGTCTTTGGGTCATAGAGTAGGAGAAGGCGATGCAACTGAGGGCGTAGAGTCCTAGTAGTCTGCAGATGAGTGCGCGGACCCCTGCAACTGAGTGCACGGACCCCTGCAACTGAGTGCGCAGGGCAAGTCAAGTCTGTAACCGTTGGAAGAATTAATAAAGAGAAGTTTACCATATTTCTATGTATCTTTTCCTGTTTTAATGTATGATTGGGTATAAATAGAAAGTGTACTATTTAATTGTTGCGCGAACCCACATGAATGTGTTGTGTAAATAAATATAACGTAAGACATCCATTTACGCGAAGATAATTGACTGGCATAGGAAGATAAGTAAGATCTCAGGTGCGACGTAAGAAAATAGCACAGAGCACTGCTCCGGCAAGTATATCAGGCTACGAAGGCCTGGGAAGTGCGCGAAGAGAATAACAGTTGGACCAGTTCAACCTCTCAGACATCTCAAGGGTGTGGAAACCTAGTTCCAACACCCTCCCATACTACTTCGAGTGAGACCTCAGTCCGCGCTCTACGGACTGTTGCCGAAAGGGCTAGTAGTACAGGGATTTGTGTGGCTATTTAACTCCGAACCTGGGTCAGGCCCCAACAAACCAACATAGATTGGTGATCCAAGGACTATCTGGGGGTACCTAACTAGCCAAAGGGTATTTGGATTATGGATGACTAGATCCCTTGTAAAGGATATGTGACTAGTGGTTAACTAGATCCTTTGAATTATGTTGATGCGGGATGCTTTCCACATATAGTGGATGGATTCATCAACATAACTAAGCTCATTCAACCTTTTCTTGGGATAGAGAAATTTTTATTCAAAAAGAGAACATCTAGAAAAGTCATATACATGTGGATTTCAAGTCGGCTTCAAAAGAATAAAATTTTGAATTTTAAATTTTGATTTTTGATTTTTTTTTCCTCCAAATGTAAGGTCGGGTTCAAGTTGGCCCCTGTGATGGGACACACCTATTCAACTCATTCAACATCTATATATTGGCATTCGTCCTCTCCATTTGCACATCCAATTCCAATCATAAGGAACAAATATGAGGCATGATCTAAGGCACAAAGAGGAAAAATCTAAGGTAGAATAAGAGGACATAAATTCTAGGCAACAGGACGAGTTTATGGGTAGTAGACCGAAGTTTTGGGCAGGCGGCGAAAATTTCAGGGGGATGCATCTATCTTTGTCTGACCAAGTTTGGTTACTGGTCAGTTTAATTTTGTTTTTCACTGGGAAATCAAATTGTATCTCTTGTTGAATTGGGCATTTACTCTAAGAAAAGGTTGTTGGGCTTTTCCCAAGATAAAGTTTGTGTCCTGTTTGGCTATCACTTTATGATCCTACTGGCTTGTTAAAGATTTTATATGTATAGTTGATTAATGATAAATGTAACACAAGTTAAATTAATGAATAATTGGAAGTAATTATCAATCTAGAAAGTCTTGAAAATCAACAAGATCTTGGTGCATTAAGAACAACATTTATCTCCCACCCACTAAACCAAACAAAAATCAAACTCTAAAATACTAAATAAAAAATAAAATATCTTTTGGGAAATCCCTGCATAACGCAAATTAAATTATTTAAAAGAGACCGAAAAATCTCATGAAAAATATTAAATACACACAAAGTATCTTCAAAGAAATATGAAACAAAGGCCACACTATCCTACAAGAAATTTTAAATAGAGACCAAAAATCCTATAAGAAATCTTATGCAAAAGTAAATACATCTTATAGAAACATCAAAAATCATAAACCCTAACTACATAAGAAGGTGGGAGAGCTAATGTATTTGAAATAAAGAAGTCTTCACAACTAATCATGACATGGTATTTGCACCAAAAGGACTCACCTCTTCCTCCACCTCCAGTTAATTAAAGAAAGCCATTGGTACAAGCTAGACATGTCAAGGGCACAATTTGTAATGTTTGATGATATCGTCGTTCACATGGACAAATGTTTAGTTGTCCCTGAAAAGAAAAATGGGAGAATCTAGCATACTAGCAAATCACATTTTGACATGGATTTCTTTTCTTTGGAAATCAAACATAGGGGAAAAGGTCATTACAACTTGGAGATCATGAGATGGCTTCACATGATTACAAACTCCATTTTAGCAACCACATATTTAAGAAAAGATGAAATTACCTGATTTCCAAGTGTTCCCGAAAGGACCACTTGTCCCCAAGTTGGAGCTAGATGTTAACCATTATTTTGTTGGGTAAGCATGAAGGATGTTGGACCATACCTAACAAAAATGAAACATGTATTATGGCTATCTGTAACAAACCCATAAGTAGAGAAGCAAAGTTAAACATATATGTTATGCATGGCCACAAACTCCAGATGTAACTATATATAAGGATAGAAGTGTTAAATTTCCACGGCACTAGAGAATCTAGGTTAGGGTCTTACAATCTCTGACACAACCAACTCAAATGCCACAACAAACTACTTTGCACAATGGAATAAACACAACATTAAATCAACATGTGCACTTTTTACAATTTTTCAACCCAACTTCGTTATATTAACCAATCTTTAATACAACAATCTAGGGCTCCCGTACCAAGGATCATGGCCATCATACAATATATGATACAAGAAATACAACTAGGGTTTGGTGTCAGTCCTTTGAAAACCATTAACAAGATACCAACCAACCTAGTAGCTGATGTAGTGCACTTCACAACTCCACTTGGCCCATGTACCCTAAACACATATGTTGGTCCTTTGCTCCCACTTCGCAACACCACCAATCTGCCTCTATCAATGAATCTTGCTGAACACAACTCCAATCTACCCCCAGCTGATCATTAGTCCATCAATGAGTCAACACATAGGGCCTTCATCAACTACCCACTTGTTGTTCTTTAGTCCTTCAAGAACACAACACTTTGGGACTTCCCACTTTTGCCTTCCTCTACTGCTATATGAAGACAAGCTATTAAAATTGGCAACAAGGGCCAAACTCCACATGGGTCACCTTATTTATGACAGCTGATATTTTTCTTAGATTCCTCTCTCCGAGAAGTGTAGGGTTGATCTAAAGATCAACCGATTCTGAAATGTACAAATGAGGATATGAATTTATTTATATTATGGACCAATTGTCAAGGTCGACCAGCAAACTCATGTAGGCTCAGAAGCCCAATAGTCATGTCTATTCATCCTCAACGTTTGCCTATATGAAGAAATGAATTTATTTATATTATGGACAAATTGTCAAGGTTGGCCAGTAAACTCATGTAGGCTCAAAAGCCCAATAGTCACATTTATTCATCCTCAACGTTTGCCTATAAATACAGGATAGCTCCTGCTCATTTGGACACACTCATCTTCACACATCTCTCTCTCCTCATCTGATTAGGTACGCATTTCTGGGCAGCTTCTCTCTCCACACGTGCGAAGGAGAGGACTGTACTTTCTCTGTTTCGGCATTGACCAATGTTGACCAAATTTCAGCAAGTGTTTTGACCAGTATTGACCTATTTGACTGCGTTTTTGTGAGGGTTATTTCTGTTTGGGAAGGTTGAATTTCTGGGCACAAAAATTGAGGCCATCCATATTGTTTGACCAGCATTCACTGTGGTTAGCGTTGACCACAAGTTGACTATTTGACCAGACTTTGACTCAGCAGAATTCACCTGTTTTGAGGGTTGTTTCATCTTGTTGTTTGGAGGCCAAAGTTGACTAAAGTTGACTGAATCTTTGAGGGTCAAATCTGCCCTGTTGACCAATGTTGACTTTTCTGGTTAGGGCTCTTTTGCTAATATTATAAATTATCAGAATTTGTAAATTATACTATCTCTCTCTCTGTTCAACTATTGAAGACTAAAAGAAGATTTGATCAACGGTTTCCCCACATTGGGGTTTGTCCCTGGCTGGTGCCACATCTTGTGTCCTCTTGTCTTGGCTTGTCTTCTACTGTTTATGTTTATGTTCTATCAGCATTTTACTTACAAGTTTATGTGATTGCTAAACTGAAATTAATATTGGGCTCATAAAGAAATTGAAGCAAAATTGCTCTAAAGCATAGAACATACCATTGTTGCCTAAAATTAACATGGTATCAGATCTGAGGGGAAAACAAAGCCCAAGCAAGAGTGAAAGAGCAATCACCAAAGACAATTGAGCAAGGACAAAAGACTCAATGGGTTCCTCATCCTACTTCCCGTCTGAAGACAAGCTCCATGTCAAATCTGACTATCATGGATGGAAGATGTCTCTTGATTTGACCTTGGAAGAGAAGGAAGCGATGGATTATGTGCAGGGTAAAATCCTTGAGTCTCCTTCAAATGCACTGGTTGCCACAAAGACCAAGTACAATAAGGTTGAAGTCAAAGCGAAGAAGATTATTACGGATTCTATTGACAAGCATCTGGTGGCCTATATCTCTAAATTGAAGACCTCCAAGGAGATATACAACAAGTTGGTCGGCATGTTTAAGGTTAGTAATGCTAATCAAATTCTCTTTCTCAAGAATAAGTTGAAGGATATTAAGAAGGGCAAGGACGAGGACATTCAATCCTATTTGTGTCGGATTACTGAGATCAAGAATGATCTACTCTCAATTGGGGAAGTCATTCCTGACAGGGAACTTACTCGCACCAACCTTGGAGGACTCCCACCTGAGTGGCATGTATTTAGAACCACTATACTCAACAATGATCGAATTCCAAGGTTTGAAGAATTGATGTCGAGATGCATTCAAGAAGAAACAAGAATGGTGGAGCAAGAAATGCCTCCTAATAGAAGCAACCCCTCTGCATTCTCCGCTCATACCAAAAGGAGGAATAATGCAAGGTCTAAAGGTCATTTTCATGGAAAGCCTGGATCTAAGGGAGGAAGGAAGGGCAGGTGCTTTGTTTGCAATAAGTTTGGCCACTATGCAAGGGAGTGTCCTAATAGAAGGGATACACCTCAAGATGATGACTATCATAACAACTCCAAGGGCAACTTCAACAACAACGATCAAAGGAATGGTAGGTTTAATGGCAAAGGAAAGAGGAATGCGAGACATCAAGGAAATGGTCGACCCTCCAAGAATCAAGGAACTCTAGGTATGATGAATCCAATGTTGTTAAGAATAAGCAAAAAGAGTACTATCTTATATCGGCCTTCTCCATTGCCTCTCCTCCGAGCACTTTGGGAAATTGGCTGATTGATAGTGGTGCCTCAAGAAACTTCATCTAATACAAGGAAGCGCTTTCTAATCTGATAGAAAAAGAGACAAACTTAGAGATCATCCTTGGAGACGATGCCACCTATCCTGTTAAGGGAGTAGGGAATGTTACCCTTCAATTGAATCAAGGTAACACTATTCATTTGCAAGAAGTACTATATGTACCCAATCTCAAGAAGAACCTGGTGTCCATTTCAGCAATGCAAGATAAAGGATTCAAGGTGGCTTTTATCGATGCAAAGGTACGTGTTTGGAAAAGAAATTTCAAGGATGCTTTTACTCTTGGGTTCAGGGTTGACACTTAGTATCAAGTTGGAGGAATTCCATTGAGAGCCTTGTCTTGTGACACATCTCTACAATCTTAACTATGGCACCGGAGGTTCGCCCATCTTCATTATAAGGCCCTACACAATGTGAGATAGATGATGACAAGTATGCCCGCGTTCAAAGTAGAGCATGAAGGTGTATGTCCAAGATGTGCCGAAGGAAAACTTACAAGGGAACCATTCCCATCAAGTAATAGCAAGACCACAGACATATTGCAATTGATCCACTCCGATATATCTGGTATGATGCCTGTAAAATCCTTGGGAGGATACTTATATTATCTCACCTTTGTGGATGATTATTCTCGCAAGACTTGGATCTACTTCTTGAAGAAGAAGGATGAAGTGTTTACCTGGTTCCGACATTTCAAAGCCTTGATCGAAAACCAATTCGATAAGAAAATCAAGATATTGAGGACTAATAATGGGACCGAATATGAATCCAATGAATTCCAAGATTTTTGCAGAGAAACAAGCATTAAGAGGGAGACTACAACCCCATACACTCCCGAACAAAATGGTGTGGCTAAAAGGAAGAATCGCTCTATTGTAGAAGATGTCTGTGCCATGCTTCATGATCAAGGTTCAAAACCGATGCCCTTATCAAGCATTGAACTCCAAGATTCCTGAAGAAATGTTCACTGGTAAGAAACCTGATGTCTCTCATTTTAGAATTTTTGGAAGCACCGTATATTTTCATGTGCCAAAAAAGAAAAGAAGCAAATTGGGTGCATCTGGGAGGGAAGGAATCTTTGTGGGCTATAGTGAAAATTATAAGGGGTGTAGAATTTATGTGGTTGGTCAAAAGGAAGTTGAGATAAGTCATGATGTCACCTTCGACGAAGATATGGCCCTCAAGAACATCAACAACCTTCCTAAGGAAGGACAAAGAAGCTGACACAGGAAATCAAGGTGAAAAAGAGGACGAAATGATGCCTGATGTTGATGAACCTATGGATCCTATTGATCCACTCCCTCATGAGCCTTCCTCCTCCAAGAGGAGACCCTCATGGCTTATGGAGACTCTCGAAGATGCTGAGAGGCACATTGCACCAAGGGGGACTTTCCGTGAAAGCAAGAAGTTGAACAGGTATCGAAGAAGTCGTGAAGCAACAAGTATGGAAGGATGCTATGAATAAAGAATACGAGTCAATTATGAAGAATGATGTCTGGGATGTGGTCCCTAGGCCCCAAGACAAATCAGTTGTCACTTCTAAGTGGGGCTCTACAAAATCAAGCATGGAGTTGATGGAAGTGCAGAAAAGCTCAAGGCTCACCTTGTTGCTCGAGGCTTCTCTCAAAAAGAAGGTGTAGATTACGATGAGATATTTGCACCCATTGCCCGATACACCACCATCCGCTCGATCATAGTCCTTACTACCTCGCAAGGATGGAACCTACATCAGATGGATGTCAAGATCACCTTGTTGCATGGTTCAATCAAAGAGGAAGTCTATGTGGAACAACCCGAGGGGTTTGAAGTTCATTATCGGGAATCTCATGTATGCAGGTTGAAGAAAGCTTTTTATGGATTGAAGCAAGCACCCCGAGCTTGGTATGAGAGGATCGATAGCTATCTGATGAAGT
Organism: Pinus tabuliformis; assembly: GCA_031772625.1. Lineage (NCBI taxonomy): Eukaryota > Viridiplantae > Streptophyta > Pinopsida > Pinales > Pinaceae > Pinus > Pinus tabuliformis. Next base: position 268,702,914 of record CM062820.1, read on the forward strand.
TGGGATTCACTAGAAGTGAAGCCGATCTAAACCTTTACTTTAAGGTTGAAAATGATAAACCTCTCATTCTGGTACTTTATCTGGACTACCTCTTTCTGACAGGTGCAGGCCCTCTCACTCACAAATGTAAGAGGGAGTTGGCTTCTAAATTTGAGATGAAGGACCTAGGACCGATTCACTACTTCCTAGGTTTGGAGGTCTGGCAAAAGCCAGGTGAAATTTTCCTCTCTCAAGAAAAATATGTTGTGAAGATATTGGAAAGATTTGGGATGGTGGACTGCAAGCCTGTGACTACTCCGATGGAACTTAACTTTAAGAAGTTATGAAGTAGTGTTGTTGGACCTAAATTGGGAAATGCTTCTGAGTATCGTCAACTCATAGGAGCACTGATGTTCTTGGTGAACTCTCGTCTAAACATATGTTTTGCAGTTAACACATTGAGCCAATACATGGTTGAGCCTCATCATATGCATTGGATTGCCAACAAGAATCTTCTGAGATATCTTTAGGGCACAATCACTCATGGACTGAGATACACTGACAGAAATGTGAGGTTGCATGGTTATTCTAATGCTGATTGGGCTGGTAGTGTGGTGGATCACAAGAGCACTTCTGGATGTTGTTATTCTTTGGGTTCTGCTTGGATATCCTGGATGAGCAGGAAGCAGAAATCGGTTGCCTTGAGCACCGTCGAGGCCGAATACATAACTGCTAGCATGGCCTCCTGTGAAGTTGTCTAGTTGAGGAATCTCTTCAGTGCGTTGTTTGGACATGTGTTGGATACCACCATGATCTTCTGCGACAACCAGAGTGGGATCCGATTATCAGAGAATCCCGTGTTTCATGATCACTCCAAGAATATAGATATCAGGTACCACTTTATCCGGGATATGGTACAACAAGGAGCAATAAGGCTCCATCACATTGGGACTGATGAGCAGGTCACTGATATTCTGACAAAGCCCCTGGGAAAGGTCAAATTCTTGACCTTCCGAGAACGACTTGGAGTCATGGAGAGACCCTCATATGAGGGTCCTATATGAGATGGACATTGAGCTCTGGGAGCTCCGAGGGGATTGGGGTACTTCTTAGAGCGATGAGCAACCATAGGGTGAGTGGTTCAACATTCCCCTAGTGGTTTGTTGTGTACAGGGTGAGTGGTTCATCCTTCCCCTATGATACCCCTTAGCGACATGTGAGCAGGACGAGTGGTTCATCCTTCTCCTGCCGAGACATCCTACCCATGCAATCTGGGACTCATGGGAAGTACCTCTCATCTAGCCAATGAGTAGGGAAATGAGGATAGGAACCATAGTACTACCGATGGACGCATTGTGTACTACTATACTCCCTATGCTAGGATGTCTGATATTGATCTGGGATCAATGAGAACTGACTTCAGGTCAGTAAGAGTGGTATTAGACACTCTTTTGATTTGAACTGACTACAAGTCAGTAAGAGTGGTATGAGACACTCTCTTTTGATTGGGATGGACTTCGAGTCAGTAGAAAATGGTATGATACATTCTCAATCACTTCCTCTTCTTCATAGTTCAGCAAAGCAGAGCAGTGCATTGATGGCAGAGATAGTACAGATTGGCAGATGGATTAGCAGATGGAGTTCTCCCTAGTTGAGAGGGAGTGTTAAAATTGGCAACTAGAGTCAAACTCCACATGGGTCATCTTATTTATGACAGTTGATATTTTTCTTGGATTCATCTCTCCGAGAAGTGTAGGATTGATCTAAAGATCATCTGATTCTGACATGTACAAATGAAGATATGAATTTATTTATATTATGGACAAATTGTCAAGGTCAGCAGCAAACTCATGTAGGCTCAGAAGCCCAAAGTCATGAAAACGTGACGCCTCCTCATTTGGACACACTCATCTTCACACATCTCTCTCTCTCCTCATTTGATTGGGTACGCATTTCTGGGCAACTTCTCTCTCCACACATGCGAAGGAAAGGACTGTACTTTCTCTGTTTCAACATTGACCGAATTTCAACAAGTGTTTTGACCAGCATTGACCAACCACCATTGACCTGTTTGACTGCATTTTTGTGAGGGTTATTTCTGTTTGGGCATGTCGCATTTTTGGGCACAGAAATCGAGGTCATCCATACTGATTGACCAGCATTGACTGTGGTTAGGGTTGACTGCAGGTTGATTGTTTGACTAGACTTTGACTGAGCAGAATTCAATTGTTTTGAGGGTTGTTCATCTTGTTGTTTGGAGGCCGAATTTTACTGACGTTGACCGAATCTTGAAGGGTCAAATCTGCCTTGTTGACCAGCCTTGACTTTTCTGGTTAGGGCTCTTTTGCTGTTGTTGTTATAAATTATCAAAATTTGTAAATTGTACTCTCTCTCTCTGTTGAACTTTTGAAGACTAAAAGAAGATTTGATCAAGGGCTTCACCACATTGGGGTTTGTCCCTGGCTAGGGACTCATCTTGTGTCTTCTTGTCTTGGCTTGTCTTCTACTATTTATGTTTATGTTCTATCAACATTTTACTTACATGTTTATGTGATTGCTAAATTGAAATTGATATTGGGCTCATCAAAAAATTGAAGTAAAATTGCTCTAAAGCATAGAACATACCATTGTTGCCTAAAATTAACACAAGCTTAAGGCATGGAGGCCTTCCTCTATCACTGTAGAAATCCTTCTCAACAATAAACTTGGGGCTTGATTACTTTCCCACTTGGTTGGTTCTTATTCCTTCAAGGATCAACCCTTAGGGCTTTTTCTTCTTTTGCCCTTCTAGCAGCTGCTCTTTGTCCTTCAAGTTGTACTTAGGGCTTTGGAACAAGCCACTACAACCCTCCAAAACTGATCTTTGATTACTCCAACTACAGTCCAAAACCTGGACCTCAATCCTGCACTAGTTCTCCTTGAAGACATCGTTTCTGCTCTCCCAAAACACCTCAGATCTGAGAAAAAAATTCTAAGGAACTCGACCCTGTTTAAGGCAACCTGAAGCAGCCCCAAACTACCTACAAAACCACTCTAACAACCCATGATCTCTTCGCTCCTGCTCTAGGTGTATGTAGCCTAGTCTTCGCAGCCAAGTAAACTCTCCAAAAACCACAAATCCACCCACCTGTAACACCTCAGAAATTCTCGGCCTATTAGAGAGAGATTACTTATATTTTTATGCTCAGATTTCATCCTCAAAAGTCTCAGCCTAGTCTCCTCTTCTTTGTTGTGTGTGCCAACCCAGCCATAGCCCAAATAAAACATAAAGAATCAGCCTCACATCACTTGTATTTATATGATATTGTGTGGTAATGTCTAGCCCTCTCTTGGGCTTCCATAAAGTCAAGCCGACTTTATTCTTTGTGCCACTTTGCCCACACATACATAAACCAAGAAAAAAAAGAAAAAAAAATCTCCCATTTAGCACATACTCTCTTGGTGTTCTTGGGAGCGCCTTGCTCCATTAAGGGTGCCTTATAATCTCCAGGTGTCAAATCAACAAAACCATGCATGGTTTCAAACCCACAAGCCTAGGTGCAAAACCCACCTCTTGGGTTCTTGTTAAAATTGGCAACCAGGGAAAAACTTCATGTGGGTCATCTTATTCATGGCTAATAATATTTTTATTAGATTCCTCTCATCGAGAGGTGTAGGATTGATATAAAGATCATCCAATTCCGATAAGTATTCATGGAGGTATGAATTTATTTTGATTATGGAATTATTATCAAGCCGACCTACAACTCATGTAGGCTCAGAAGCCCAACAGTCGCATCTATTCACCCACCAACGTTGTGTATAAATATAAAAGGACTTTCCTCATTTGGACTCACTCATCTCATCACATCTCTCTCTCTCTACTGCGCAGATATGAGTCTCTTCTCTACTGCGCTGAAATGGGTCTCTCTCTCTCACACATGTGAAGCCGGAAGCTGTTGAATTTGAAGCTGCAACTGCAGAAGTAAAGATTGACTTGCGTGGCCTAGAAGATCTCCTCTTTGGAACTGCGTTGTAGGTTCATCTGAACCTCCTTTGAAAGCCACAACTTTTGGTGATGGAATGAAGTCAATCCGACCAACGGTTTGCAAGATATCGACTGCCCTAGTTTGAAGCCGGAAACTGCTGAAACTGAAGCTGCAACTGCAGAAGTAAAGATTGACTTGCGTGGCCTAGAAGATCTCCTCATATGAACTGCGTTGTAGGTTCATCTGAACCTCCTTTGGAAGCCGAAACTTTTGGCGGTGGAATGAAGTCAATCCGACTGTCGGTTTGTGAGATATGGTCTGCCCTAGTTTTATAATGAAGCCGCTAATACTGATGCTACTGATCTAGGGTTTGCTACTGCTGATATGAATCAGATTTATTGTACTATTTCTCTCTGCTTAATTATTGAAGATAAAAGAAGATTTGATCAAAGGGTTTCCCCACACATTGTGGGGTTTGTCCCTGGCTAGCCACCACATCTTGTGTCTCTTGTCTTGGCTTGTTTTCTGTCGATCGTTTAATGTTCTATCTGCACTTTACTTTATGTACATGTGATTGCTAATCGGTGGAATATAATAAGAAAAAGAAGTAAACTGTTATAAGCATAGAACATACCATAACTTAACAGTTCTTAGCCCACAAATCCCCTTTATGGTGCCAATTCCTAGGGTTTGGAGTACCTCCCAAGGTTCCAATCTCAACAAGAAGTGCCTATAGTAGATAAGGGATTTATGTTGGTGCACACAGACAATAGCAAATTTCTTGTTAATCTTGCAAATGGAAAAATGGAGTCAAATAAAAAGAAGACAATGCATTTTTTTAGAGTTTTCCATCATAACATAATGACACATTGACGTTGGACATTGAGCAACTAGTTTGGATCCATGTGCCCTTTTCATCAAGCAATGATTGTCTTTTGGTACAAACAATTGTTAATGTAGTTGGAGATGATTATTATCAGTGGAAGATCCTTGGGATGAAGTTCAATGAGCCCCTTACATTAGGAGCAGGGGTATTGAGACTTTCAAAGCAAAAGCACAAGCACAATAAAAAATAATTGCACATCATGTTGAAAATTCGCAAACAAGTCGTACAACAAAGAAAGTAACAAATCAAGAAACAAGCCAAAAGATCCATTGAAAGTGGTAGCTATCCTGTATGTTATTTGCATACCTTTCCACCTTCAAATAACATATGAAAACAATTGTATACACAATTTTCAAACACTTAAGAAGGCAACAAATTGGAAACTGTCAAAAGGACTTATCTAGTGATGCATCACTAACACTTTTGGAATCAAGGCTTGTTTGTACAAAGGTGACCGCCAATCCAAACTACAAAATAGTACCCTCAATCGCTTACATCAAAGCATAAAAATTACATTAGGTGCAACCTGACTATAGCAGGGTGTCTACCACACTACAGTTTTAATGAATGTGAAAACTACCTAGAATAGTAGGTTGTTAAGGATTAAAGATATTGTTCAATTCCCATTGTTGTTTTGTGTTGAAAACAATAGCGAGAAAGGGTTCCTTGATTTGTGCCTTAATCAAAGGAACCACAACGAGTTTCTCCTTGGCATGGTCAAGTTTCCTATAATTTAAGACGATTTCCTAAAATTTAGGAATCATTCCTAAAAATCAAGCCGACTTTAGAAGTAGTTAACTAATATGTTAAAGTGGAACGCCAAGTTATTAGTCTTCTAGTGCGAGTTAATTGAGGAAAAGAACGTGTGTTTGAGTCTTAAGTCCTTGATTTGTGTTAAAATTGGCAGCTAGGGCCAAACTCCATGTGGGTCACCTTATTTATGGCAGTTGATATTTTTCTTGGATTCCTCTCATCGAGAGGTGTGGATTGATTTAAAGATCATCTGATTCCGATAAGTATTCATGGAGATATGAATTTATTTGTGTTATGGGACAATTCGTCAAGGTCAGCTAGCAACCAAATAACCCCCACTTGTGCTCAACATTTTAGTATGAAAGGTGGTGGCTTGATAGCCATTTAGACACACTTCACTCTTGATTTCTCTCCACTTGTTTTGGGTTTTAGTGGCAAGAGAAATATAAGAGGATGAAGCCCTAACCGCAGGTCTAGAAGAGACCTATAATGCTGATCTATAAGGCCCTAAGTCAGTTGTCACAATGTGCCCTAGTCGATGTCATAATGAAGCCTAGCCGCAGTTGAAAGCAATGTTTTAAAACTCTGACTCCAGTTTGGAAACGACCGAGGGTCGAATCTGACTCCGACTTGGTATCGACTTGGCCAGTTTGATTTCAATGACTCAGTCGTTGTAAAAAATACATTAAATATTTATTTTTTATAAAAAAGCAATAATTTTAAAGATTTTCATTCATGTTTCCAAACACAAAGCTTTCGAATATAGATAGAAGACAACATATGATCAAAGTAGGCTCATGAATATATCCATTATATCAAAATGGCACCCAGTGCATTGTCCAATACAAAGTTCATACTTAGCCACCAATGCCAGGATTCTTTTCTGCCTCTGCCTAAGGATAATCACTAGACTACAACAATGATAATACCAATTCTCTGCCCCTAATGAAGTCTCAAAACCCTTGATTTAATTATGGTCAAGCTCCAAAACAATCAAAGGTAGATATGTATTTATTAGTCCGTTACCAGAACGTTTGCCTTTTTAAAAACATTGTATGGCTCAATGCATTGTTTCAGTTTTCTAATTCATGCTACTAGGATAACCATACTTCGACCTTGTAATTTTCAAAACTTTCTCACAGTGATAGATTACTTTAGGGCTATAAATATGCAATAAATGACAACCCAACCATTGATATGTAGGAGGCAAAACAACTTTTGACAAATGTGCTTCAGGATTTTTGCCAAAGAGCCGAGTCAGCCGAGTTGTTACCGAGCCAGCCGAGTCATTACCGAGTCAGCCGAGTTGTTACCGAGTCAATCGAGTCGACCGAGTCAATGACTGGCTCGGTAACAACCCAGCCAGCCGTTCTGTTTCAGCCACCGAGCCGACCCGGACAAGCATTGGCTTGGTCTAACTCGGCCATTTTTTAAAACAACGGTTGAAAGTAAGATCTAGCAGTAGTCTTGTGAGGAGGTTTGGCAACAATTCAAGGGAGACATCTGGCAGCAATTCAAGGGAGACATCTGGCAGCAGTCTAGGAGGCCTTATACGCTAGAAAAGGAAGACTCCATTCCACAGTAAGGAGACCCTATTCGCAGCAAAAGAGGGATGCCCTGGTCGCAATCAAGAGAGGCTCTTGATCCATAGCAAAAGCAAGATCTAGCCGCAGATTAAAGGGAGATCTAGGGGAGCTTCAATTCGCAGCAAGGTAGCCCTAATCTGCTATCATGAGGAGGCCTTAAATCCACAGTCTAGGATCCCTAGCCGCAGCCCAAGATGAGGCCTAATTAGCACTGGAAGACAGGCCTAGTATGAGGCTAAATCCACAGCTCAGTTTGTGCCCTTGTCAGTCTAGGTGTACCCTAACCGCAGGCCTTACTCAGCAGCAAAAGGAGGACTAGATGTTGCCCTACATCTGTTGTTGAAGAAGGCTCCTATATGCTATATAGAGGAAGCCCAATCATATGTTTAGCATTGTTTTGGGACAGTGGATTGCACAAGGAGGAGTGCGAGGTCAGAGCCCTAATCTAAGTTTTGGATGGACAGTTTGTGTTGGGCTAGTACAGAGAGCCCTTGGTCAATGAAGTGTCAAGTAAAGAAATTACCATGTGTGGGCAACTATCTTCAGTGTAAGGTTATGACTATGTTGTATGATAGTAACTCATGTGCTAATGACAGTAAAGCACAGCAATAAAATCTTGTGAACATATGACTGTGATATCTTCAGTCTGATGTATGGCATGTCAGATATATACATGCAATAATGAATGGATAGAGAGTATTTGGGTTTATGACTGTGTGGAATATCAGTGCCATGATGCCATATCCTGTGATGACAAGTGAGAACGGTCTTGTGGAAGGCATAGGAGACAGCCTTCCCTTAGAGGATAATTGCAGACAAATCTGGGCAGATTTTGTGACTGTTAGGAGACAGTACTTTGGACCTTATTTAGGTTCAGTCTTGCTGAGCTAGGCCACAGGCCATAGCCAGCAACATGATGTTGAAAAGACTGTGTTGAGGTTGATTCAACCAGCAAGGTGCAACATAGTGATGGATGCAGCACAGGTGCAACATGATGATTGGATGCAGCACAGTGAGGAGCAGCATGGTGATGGAGTCACCTTGGATCAGTGGAAGCAATATGCCTTCACCTAAGCTCAGATCAGCTACCTCATATGCTATCTTCTTAGAGAAGATCTCTGCTCTTATTTAGATAAGTCAAAAGGTTGACTTCTGATGTATATGTACCCGCTGAACTATTGAAGAACATATACGAAGGATTGATTAAGGGTTTCCGCACATTAGGGTTTGTCCCTAGCTAGCACCACATCTTGTGTCCTCTTGTCTTGGCTTGTCTTCTGCGATTTATGTTTATGTTCTATCTGCATTTTACTATCATGTTAAATGTGATTGCTAATCTGGAATTGATATTGAGCTAAAATGGAAAATTGAAGTCAATTTGCTATCAGCATAAAACACACCTAAAATTAACAATTTGAGATAGGACAAGTTGCATGAGTAGTTAACTCATGCTAACTCAATCAATCACAAAAGTAAACTCCTTAATTAGAAACTCACTAAACTTAGTCATTCAAATTGCTTTAAGAGGAAAAAAGGCACAATTGGATCATTATCTTGTGAGCACGAGTTGGTGAGACAAGACAATAGAGCTCACAGGTTTGTGAGAAGGTTGCATGGGTTTATGTGTGGATCTTGTGAGAGAAAGGTGTGCCAAAAGTAGCTTGTGCACATTATTGGAGCGAGGAATTTCCTTGGAATTGTGCAAGAATTTAGGAGAAAATCAAGGAGCAAATCAGAGGTCTTGCAAGGAGTGTTTCAGCTTAGTGCAAGCATCAGGAATGAGATTGTATTGTCTATTGAAACAAGTTGTATTTGTAAGAGATCTAATGCTCAAATTTCTTCAATAAAATTCTCAAACAAGCAGAGGGTTTTCCCAGTTGGGTTCCCTACAAAATTTTGTGCCTTGATTATTGTGTTGGTGTGTTTATTTGTGTTCCTATTCCGTTGTAAAACTTAGTAGAGAAATTTTGGGTCTATATGAAAAGAAAGTAGTTTTCAGATTGTTCATATTAGCAAGTGCACTATTTCGTGTATTTTCTACATAGTATCAGAGCAGTGAATAGAATCTAGACCAGCACATGGAGAATGCAATCCTAAATTTATTTTAGGAAACAAAGTATTGTTCACAAAGGAAGTTGTGAACAATGTTTCTCATGGGCGAGTATGCAGTGGGTAGATGTACTTATCTGTTGTGAGAAGCCAACCTTGTTGAAGACCTCAAATACAGTGTTCATGGAAGAGAGCCATATGGTTGATAAGAGGGAACTTCCAAAAGTCCTTAAGAGCGGTGATGATGGAGCAGCCATATTAGTGCTAGCAGGCAATTTGAGACAGGCGTAGCCTTGAGCAACAAGGAAGGGAGTTTTCAGAGTAAAGAAGTGGCGGTTGAGCGAGAGCAGGATAGAGCTCTCAAGATGGAGCCCCAACCAATATCTCAATTTGAGTCTAAGCTAGTTGGGAGTTGGGCTGACTAGCAAGATGATGAGGAGCATAGCCCATGGCAAGAGGAGGTAGCCACCCAATTAGTGACTCCCAGTACAGAGAGAGTTCGAGCCAAGTGGGCAGAGGTTTTGGGTAAGGGAGATCAAAAGAAAGTTGAATCTTTCAGTGTCACTACCAGCTAAAGGAAGCAGTCACAAAGGTACACAGGGTACATGGCACTTATGACTGAAGTGATGGACTCACAGAACATGGTGGGAAAGAATAAGCCTTCAAAGCAGGTACTGCAAAAGAAAGTTGGGAAGTCTTCTAGTTGCATTAGCAGAGAACAAGGTAGTGTTGGAGACAAATCCAAGTGGATGAGGTTCTTCCAGGAACACCTTCCTCACTAAGAGGGAGTGTTGAAAATAATAGCGAGAAAGGGTTCCTTGATTTGTGCCTTAATCAAAGGAACCACAATGAGTTTCTCCTTGGCATGTTTGAGTTTCCTATAATTTGGGACGATTTCCTAAAATTTAGGAATCATTCCTAACAATCAAGACAAGTTTAGAAGCAGTTAACTGATGTGTTAAAGTGGAAGGTCGAGTTATTAGTCTTCTAGTGTGACATAATTGAGCAAAAGAACATGTTTTTGAGTCTCAAATCCTTGATTTGAGGTAGGATGAGTTGCATGAGTAGTTAAGTCATGCTAACTCAATCAATCACAAAAGCAAACTCCTTAATTAGAAACTCATTGAACTGAGCCATTTGAATTGCTTTAAAAGGAGAAACGAAAAAATTGATCATTGTCTCGTGAGCATGAGTTGGTGAGACTAGATAATAGAGCTCACGAGTTTGAGAGAAGGTTGCACAAGATTATGTGTGGAACTTGTGAGAGAAAAGTGTGCCAAGAGTAGCTTGTGCTCATTATTGGAGAGAGGAGTTTCCATGGGAATTGCGCAAGAATTTAGGAGCAGCCTGTGAGCAAGGAATTAGGAGGAAATCTAGAAGTAGATCAGAGGTCTTGCAAGGAGTGTTTCAGCTTAGAGCAAGCAAAGGGAATCAGATTGTATTCTCTATTGAAACAAGTTGTATTGCTTAAATTTCTTCAACAAAATTCTCAAACAAGCAAAGGGTTTTCCCAGTTGGGTTCCCTAGAAAATTGTCCCTTGATTATTGTGATGGTGTGTTTTTTTTGTTACTATTCCGCTGCAAAATTTAGTAGAGAATTTTTATGTTTTCCTTCATCGATCTTTATGGCCCATATGGAGATAGAAAGTTGTTTTAGGACAATTTTATAGTTCAGGCAGTAGTCAAAGCTATGACATCGTAGAGAGTGATCTAAATCTAGTAATGAAGCTTGGATAAATATTCTCTTTTTTCTTTTGTGTGCGTGCATGGGCAAAGGAATCCCAAACAAGACCCATTGATAGATTATCTGTCTTGGAGGTTTAAAGATTCAGGGCTCTATGATGTGAAACCTATTAGTCGAGTTTCAACATGAAGGATATTTAAAAAAGGAAGGGAGGGGCATCAAGGAGATTAGATAGGGTTTTGGTAATAGAAAGGATTTTGGAGGACATGGAAAGACTTTAACTCATGGTTAAGGGTTGAGAGACCTTTAGTCCACTTAGCGATATTGCTACAATTAGAAAAGGATGAGAAGAAACCCCAAGAAGATGGATATATTGCATGTCATCTTGTAAGTACTTTATGTTGATGAAAATTTTCTCTTGAATTTGTCTAATGCATGGAATTGTTCCTTCTAGAACATGCTAAATTGTGCCAAAATTGTTAAAAAATAACTTTAAGAAGCTTTCTAGTCAAGTATTGCATATGTTATTCAATGTATGGCATGTAATGAATGTTCTTAGTGTAGGAAAACCTTGAACTCTCAATGAGACTCCATTATCTCTTGAAGTGGATAAATTCTTAAACTCGGCACCTAGGGCATCAATTTTAGGCCTCCTTGGAGACAATTTAGCTCATCTTGAACTTCCTACGACTAAATATGCCCAAAGGACAAGGCACTAATCCAAGTCCTTGGTGGTCAAACTCAATTTCTCTCCATAAATTCTCCTCTCTAAATTTCAATTCTCTTAATGTAAGACGACTATCTAGGGCTTAGAGCAAATTGCATAGGAGGAGGTTTGGTGGGATTCCAAGAGCCTAAACATCAAGCCTAGGGTATTGAATCTTGACTACTTAACCTCAAATTTTGGTGGGCATCCACTTGGATTCCATCCATAAAATCTCTTGCCCTAGGTGTTGCCCTAAGAGGGAAACCCTAGCTAGTTTTTCCTCAACTTGGGGACTTCTTTGAGGATTGTATGAGCTTAGTACTTGGTGAAGTATATCATAAGAAGCCCTTTCTCCTCATTGCCTTGATCTTGAAATACACTCATCCATGATAATTCACGAAACCTAAGATCTTCTGCAATCCATTACTAGGTCTCTCACAAGGAGTGAAGCACCTTGTGAAACATTATATCATAACCTTGAGCATTCCTTGAGAGGTCCTAATCCATCACCTTGCACCTTAAACCCCAGAAAATCTATTAAAGGTAATTATTATCTTATCGGGACTCCTCCCATCTCTTGAAGTGGGTAAATGCTTAAAATCGATATCTAGGGCATCAATTTTAGGCCTCCTTAGAGACAATTTAGCTCATCTTAAAATTCCTAAAACTCCATATGCCCAAAGGACAAGGCACTAATCGAAGTCCTTGGTGGTCAAACTCAAATTTTCTCCATAAATTCTCCTCTCTAAATTTTGGTCCTCTTAATGTAGGACGACTATCTAGGGCTTAGAACAAATTGCATAGGAGGATGTTTGGTGGGATTCCAAGAGCCTAAACATCAAGCCTAGGGTCTTGAATCTTGATTACTTGACCTCAAAATTTGGTGGACATCCACTTGGATTCCATCCATAAAATCTCTTGCCATAGACGTTGCCCTAAGAGGGAAACCCTAGATAGTTTTTCCTTAACTTGGAGACTTATTTTAGGGTTGTATGAGTTTAGCAGTTGGTGAAGTATATCATAAGAAGCCCTTTCTCCTCATTGCCTTGATATTTTAAGTACACTCGTCCACGATAATTCACAAAACCCAAGGTCTTCTGCAATCCATTACTAGGTCTCTCACAAGGAGTGAAGCACCTTGTGAAGCATTATATCATAACCTTGAGCATTCCTTGAGAGACCATCACCTTGCACCTTGGTCCTAATCCATCACCTTGCACCTTAAACCCGGGAAAATCTATTAAAGGTAATTATTATCTTACCGGGGCTCCTCCCATTAGTGAAAGTCCATAAATGGCAAGGGACCTTGGTTGTGGTGACAGTGGGCCTGATAGATTGTTTTGGTAACAGAGACCAAAGAACATAGTAAGAAATTGTTTGAAACAGATAAGGAATCATTATAGAAAAGAAGAATGCCAATCTAAAAACATGAGAAGGAATAAAAATGAAGCTATTAGAACAAGAAGTAAGGTGGACAATGAAGAATAGGGGTACTTGGTTGGTAAAGGGTAACGAAAACACTAAATTCTTCCAAAACTATGTAAAACATCAAAAGAGCATCAAAATACATGGAAGATAAGTAAGAAAGATGGGAAGGAGCTAAAAAAATTCTTAAATATAGCATAAATAGTAAGGCACTTCAAAAGTGTATTCCAAAAACCTCCTAAGGCAAACATTAAAGAGAATTAAGAACAACAAAATGAGGAATTTGAAGCTAAAGTAACCAAAGGACTCAAACCAATTCTACAAACTTTTAAGATTGCAAATAATCCAAGTCCACAATTGGACAATGGAATTTTATTTGTTTCTACGACTTACTAGAAGAGGAGTTGCTCATGAACTATTGGGTGCACTAAATAAAACATTTATAGTTCTAATTCCAAGGAAAAATTATCCATAAAACTTTGATGATTATGGCCCTATCTCACTTTGATGATTATGGCCCTGTCTCACTATGCAATTCTTTGTGCAACATTTCAACAACAATTTCAACAAATAGGCTTAAAAGAATTTTCCCTAACTTCATCTCGGAAGAGTTGTTTCGTTTTCTTCACAATAGGAAAAGTCATGATGTGCTGAGAATAGCACAAGGAGGACTACATACAATAAAAGTAAAAAAATTCAACTATGATAATGAGATTAAACTTAGCTAACCATAATAAGGTGAGCTAGTTAGATCATGGGATTATTTTGATTCAATTCGAGATGAGATCTTAAGTAGTAAATTAGATGCTTGGGGTGCATCTTAAGTAGTAAACTAGATTATGGGGTGCATTATCTCAACTTCCTTTGTCATATCAATCAATGGGTCGACGTCCAATTTCTTCTTTAGACTTTACTAATAGGGGTCTACACTTTACTAATAGGGGTCTAATGTAGAGATGTTACAAAGGGTTTGAGAAAAATGGTAAATGCATATAAAGGGAAGGTACTATAGAGGGCGTTAAACTGAGAAACTATTTTCCTAATCCTATTTACTATTTGTAGGTGATACAGTTTTGTTTGGCATGGGAACAATTAGGGAAGTAGAAAACTATAAAGAGTTATACAAGGAGGAAAAATGGATGTAGGTTAATGTTCATAAATCCTCAAATATTTAAAGTTCTTCCTTGAACCCACTAACTACAGATTCAAGGATTGAAATTCGCTCTATAAAAGATCAAAGAAAGGATGACTAATTCATGTTATTGGTGGTTATCCAATGAAGCTTTGGTCAAATTAGTTTTGGAGGGAATGCTTATTTGTTGGCATTATTTAGCTTACATACCAAAAGGAATGTTGGGAAAAAAATAGGAAAAAGTTTTTTTAGCTTCCTGTGGACAAGAAAAAGAGAAACAGAGAAACAGAAGGAATACCATTGCTTAATAGAAAAAAGTTTGCAAAACCAAGAGTGTAGAAGATTTAAAAATATTCATCTATTTGAAAAACTTTCGCAACAAAAAGCCTAGCCTATTTGACAAGGAATGAAGGCTTAAAGAAAAAAATGATTAAAGAAAAGTATATAGCTCTTGGGTCAAATGATATAAATAAATAGCATATTGGAAACACAAATGACGTAAATAAATAGCATATCGGAAACACGCATGATATAAATATGTAGAAGAATAGGTGTTAAATTGAAGCATACCTCCTCCTTCGCCTTCCTCTGCCCCAACCACATCTCGTCTCACCTTCCCCTGCCCCCACTGCACCTATGAAGGATTAGGTGTCCGAACAGCTCCACCTCCTCCACTGATCTAACGAAGTTGGAGAATGAAATATTTGTGTGCACCATCATTCTATATGGCATAGCGTTGGCCGCCTGTTCACCATTATCATGATTAACCACAAGTTTAAATAATAATAATAATATACAGTGATTTTCATGTAGGCTTGTATAACGTTTTATACCTTGACACCTGCAACCTCCATTACTAGTTTTCCATTGGCGTTAGGTAAAAGGTGCCCCCAGAGATAATTATTTTACCTTGTCACCAGATTGAAGTTCAAGCATAATCCAGAGCGTTCTGCTACTTCACCATGGAATTTGAGTACCCTAAGCTATTTCTCCATCTCACTCCTTCACGCTTGTCGGATTTCATCAGGTCGGCCAGATCCTATAATTATAGCATATCAGACAAGATTTTATATCATCGGCCAGATCCTACAATTATAGCATATCAGACAAGATTTTATATCAGCAACACAGTTCACATATTCCCAAAAAAAGAAATAAATTAACCTAAGCATACCACGTTCACCTATGCCAGCTGGACTATTTTGGGTAGCCTTTGTTTTCACATCCATTAAACTACGAAAAATATGAACAAATTTGTTAAAGAAACAAAAAAGAAAAACAGGATAAAAATGCAGAACAACAAAAATTATTTTAAAAAATGTAGAACATTATAATTTTCGTCGGCATGTGGCTTGATGTCGTATGTCTTTTAGTGCTTTTCTAGGGTTTGCGCGCCGGCAGACTTCCCATGGTTCACGGCAGACAAGGACAAACCCTGGCCCTGATAATCATCATCTCTCTGATTCCCGTCGTCGAAATTGAGTTCGTAACTTGGAGGATCGTACTGGAATCTTGAGGGCCTCGAATTGTAAATGGTTTTGCCTTCTTCCTTGAACTTGCGAATTAGGTGTTTCAGTTTGGGCCTGTTAAAGCAGCTTCCAACATCATCTATAATGGATCCCGAACATTCTCCAGCACGTCTGACACTGTTTAAGCCCCTGTTCCACCAATTCTTAGAGTCCCCATCCACAAATTTAAATAATAATAATATACAGTGATTTTCATGCAGGGCTTGTATACCGTTTCATACCTTAACACCTGTAAGCTTCATTAGTAGTTTCCCACTGGCGTTAGGTAAAAGGTGCCTCCAGAGATAATTCTTTTTCTTTGTCATCGCAGTTGTAGTGTGAGCATAATCCAGAGGGTTCTGCTGTGGCCAGATCCTACAATTATAACACAACAGACAGGATTTGATGTCAGCAACCACAATTCATAAATTCACCAAAAATGAAATAAATTAACAAAGCATACCTACATCCATTAAACTATGAAAACTATGAAAAAATTGGTAAAGAAACAGAAAAGAAAAACAAGATAAAAATGCAGAACAGCAAAAATCATTTCAAAGATGCAGAGGCCTATGGCTTGCAGGGTCGAATAACTTTCAGATGTCGTATATCTTTTAGTGCTTTTTAGCGTTTGAGCGCCCGCAGACTTCCCATGGTTCACGGGAGACAACGACAAACCCTAGCCCTGATAATCACCATCTCTGCGATTCCCGTCGTCCAAATTGAGTTCGTGACATGGCTTCTTCCTTGAATTTGTGAATTAGGTGTTTCAGTATGGGCCCGTTAAAGCAGCTTCCGGCATCATCCATAGTGAATCCTAGCCATTCTCCAGCACGTCTTACGCTGTTTAAGCTCCTGTTCCACCGATTCTTAGAGTCCCCATCCACAAATTTAAATAATAATAATATACAGTGATTTTCATGCAAGGCTTGTATACCCTTTCATACCTTAATACCTGTAAGCTTCATTCGTAGTTTCCCATTAGCGTTAGGTAAAAGCTGTCTCCAGGGATAATTCTTTTTCCTTGTCATCGCAGTTGCAGTTGCAGTGCGAGCATAATCCATAAGGCAACTGCGAGCATTATCCAGAGGGTTCTGCTACGGCAAGATCCTACAATTATAACACATCAGACAAGATTTAATGTCAGCAACCACAATTTCACCAAAAAAGAAATAAATTAATCTAATCATACCTACCTTCACCTGTGCCGGATGGGCTATTTTGGGCAGCCTTCGTTTCACATCTATTAAATTGAAAGTAATAAAATCATGAAAAAATTGGCAAACAAGCAGGAAAAAAAGACCAGATACCAAACCCACAAATAGCATGGCCATGCTTATTAAAATGCAGAAAAATAACAGAAATTATTTTGAAAAACGCAACAACAAAAGGTTATAACCAGAGAATCGGTGGCAATCTCCAAAAATATTTATAAACAAACGCCCAACAAAAAAACGAAAAATCACTCTGCTCGCGATAGACAACAAACGAAAGCCCTGCTCTGTGTGCATCACATGGCATTAGGTTCAAACGAAACCTCTCCCGGCCAAATCCTCCCTCCAAATTCACCACAGTTTGAATGGAGAGCGGGTGATTATATTTATTTGGTTATTTGTTGCTTTTTTCCAATATAACGGTTATGGGGTTTTAAACTACGCTTTACAAAAACAACACGAACTCCCGCGTGCATTAAAAACCATACGGATATCTTCAGCATTCATAAAAATAAAGATAAATTATAATGCATTGGAATGGTAAGGAATTTGAATCATTTTTCAAACTAATTATTGTTTATGATAGATTTTTTGGCATAAATTACATGATATTTTATTTTATTATTGTTTTCAACCTGCATTAAAATTATGTAATTGAATAATGTTTGTTATGATAACACATAAAGGTTAAGTTCTTTATAATCTTAAAGCCAAGATCTTTATAATTTTAGAGACCAACAAGACTTAGATGGAGCATAGTGAGGATTTTGTCATCTTGATGAATGAGAGCTTAATGGATCTAAATTGAAGACAGATTTTTTATCATTTTATTGTAACAATTATGATATATTATTAATTAATTTTATAATAATAGATTTAGGTTAGTTTTTATAGTGTTAAATATTTTTCAATGATAAGAAATATTTAGATCTTTGAATTTATTTTTAAATTGTAAAATACAAACAAATTATAGCTTTCTTTTAAAGTTAAATGTAGAGAGGACTTTTGTAAAAGTTTTAAGCCATTTACTTCATTTAATAATTGTATATATGACATTTTCTCTATATCACAGGGGTATGAGTATAGTCACATTTGCTACTGCTTCAAAAAGGAAATAAGATTATATGGTTGTTTGGTGGATGCTTAAGGCAAAAATGGTTTGTGTTTTTAAGAAGATTATCAAAAGTTCAAATTCTAAGATGTAAAGCACGTGATTTACATAATTTCAAAGGTATATTTGGAATTTTATTTTTAATATTTTAATTGAAGAATACTATTTGATTACTCAAAAATTGAAAGGTTGAAGCGTAAACTCACAAATAAATTCAGTTACAATTTAAGCTCTAGTCAATCATACTAGCAAGTCTAATCATACATGTTATGTTCCTTGTGAAATGTTCCAATGTCTTTGCTTAAAACACCTTAAATTTTCATCAACTTTGTTCTAATAGGAAAACCATACCTACCTTCATTTGTGCTAGATAGGCTATTTTGGGCAGCCTTCATTTCACATCTATTAAATTCAAAGGAATAAAATCATGAAAAAATTAGTAAACAAAGAGGGAAAAAAGACCAGATACCAAACCCACAAATAACATGGCCATGCTTATTAAAATGGGTAAAAAGAACCTAAATTATTTTGAAAAACACAAAACCAAAAAAGCCAAAATGTATGGCAACAACAAAAGGTTATAACTAGAGAATCGGTGACAATCTCCAAAAATATTTATAAACAAACACCCAACCAAAAAAGAAAAATCACACTCTGCTCGCCATAGACAACAAACAAAAGCCCCTGCTCTGTGTGCATCACATGGCATTAGGTTCAGACCTGTGTGCATCACATGTCATTAGGTTCAGACGAAACCTCCACTGGCCAAATCCTCCCCCCAAATTCACCACAATTTGAATGGAAAGCGGGTTATTATATTTATTTGGTTATTTGTTGCTTTTTTCAATATAACCGTTATGGATTTTTAAACCACGCTTTACAAAACAACATGAACTCGACCACGTGCCTTAAAAACCATACAACTTATCTTCAGCATTCATAAAAATAAAGATGAATTATAATGCATTGGAATAGTAAGGACTATGAATCATTTTTAAGGCACATTAGAATTATGAAATTGATTATTGTTTTCAACATGCATCATAATTATGTGATTGAATAATGTTTGTTATGATAACACATAAAGGCCAAGATGTTTATAATCTTAGAGACCAACGAGATTTAGATGGAGCGGAGTGAGGATTTTGTCATCTTGAGATCAATGAGAGCTTAATGGATCTAAATTGAAGACAGATTTTTATCATTTTAATGTAAGAATTATAATATATAATTAACTAATTTTATACTAATAGATTTATATTAGTTTTATAGTGATTAATCTTCTTTCGATGATAAGAAACATTTAGATCCTTGAACTTATTCTTAAATTGCAAAATACAAACAAATTATAGCTTCTTTTAAAGTTAAATATAGAGAGAATCTTTGTAAAAGTTTCAAGCCACTTACTTCATTTAATAATTGTATATATGACATTTTCTCTATATCACAGGTGTATGAGTATGGTCACATTTGCTATTGCTTCAAAAAGGAAATAAGATTATAAGGTTGTTTGGTGGATGTTTAATGCGAAAATGGTTTGTGTTTTTAAGAAGATTATCAAAAGTTCAATTTCTAAGATGTAAAGCACGTGATTTACATAATTTCAAAGGTATATTTGGAATTTTATTTTTAATATTTTAATTGAAGAATACTATTTGATTACTCAAAAATTGAAAGATTGAAGCGTAAACTCACCAATAAATTCAGTTACAATTTAAGCTCTAGTCAATCATACTAGCAAGTCTAATCATACATGCTATGTTCCTTGTGAAATGTTCAAATGTCTTTGCTTAAAACACCTTAAATTTTCATCAACTTTGTTCTAATAGGAAAACCATACCTACCTTCACCTGTGTCGGATGGGCTATTTAGGGCAGCTTTTGTTTCACATCTATTAAATTCAAGGAATAAAATCACGAAAAAATTGGTAAGCAAGCAGGGAAAAAAGACGAGATACCAAACCCACAAATAGCATGGCCGTGCTTATTAAAATGCAGAAGAAGAACATAAATTATTTTGAAAAACGCATAACCAAAAAAAACCAAAATATATGGCAACAACAAAAAGTTATAACCAAAGAATCAATGACAATCTCCAAAAATATTTATAAACAAACACCCAACAAAAAACAAAAAATCACACTCTACTCGCAATAAACAACAAACGAAAGCCCCTGATTTGTGTGCATCACATGGCATTAGATTCAGACGAAACCTCTATCAGCCAAATCTTCCCTCCAAATTCACCACAGTTTGAATGGAGAGCGGGTGCAACAAACGAAAGCCCCTGATTTGTGTGCATCTTCCCTCCAAATTCACCACAGTTTGAATGGAGAGCGGGTGCAACAAACGAAAGCCCCTGATTTGTGTGCATCACATGGCATTAGGTTCAGACAAAACCTCTACCGGCCAAATCTTCCCTCCAAATTCACCACAGTTTGAATGGAGAGCGGGTGATTATATTTATTTCATTATTTGTTGCTTTTTTCAATATAACCGTTATGGGCTTTTAAAACATGCTTTACAAAACAACATGAACTCGACCACGTGCCTTAAAAACCATACGACTTATCTCCAGCATTCATAAAAATAAAGATAAATTATAATGCATTGGAATAGTAAGGACTTTAAATCATTTTTAAGGCACATTAGAATTATGAAATTGATTATTGTTTTCAACATGCATCGGTCGTGCCTTAAAAACCATACGACTTATCTTCAGCATTCATAAAAATAAAGATAAATTATAATGCATTGGAATAGTAAGGACTTTAAATCATTTTTAAGGCACATTAGAATTATGAAATTGATTATTGTTTTCAACATGCATCGGTCGTGCCTTAAAAACCATACGACTTATCTTCAGCATTCATAAAAATAAAGATAAATTATAATGCATGGGAATAGTAAGGACTTTAAATCATTTTTAAGGCACATTAGAATTATGAAATTGATTATTGTTTTCAACATGCATCATAATTATGTGATTGAATAATGTTGGTATAAGGGCCAAGATCTTTATAATCTTAGATACCAACGAGACTTAGATGGAGTAAAGTGAGGATTTTGTCATCTTGAGATCAATGAGAGCTTAATGGATCTAAATTGAAGACAACTTTTTTATCATTTTAATGTAAGAATTATGAGATATCATTAACTAATTTTATACTAATAGATTTAGGTTAGTTTTTATAGTGTTAAATATTCTTTCGATGATAAGAAACATTTAGATCCTTGAGCTTATTCTTAAATTGCAAAATACAAACAAATTATAGCTTTCTTTAAAGTTAAATGCAAAGAGGATCTTTGTAAAAGTTTCAAGCCACTTACTTCATTTAATAGTTGTATATATGACATTTTCTCTATATCACAGGTGTATGAGTATGGTCACATTTGCTATTGCTTCAAAAAGGAAATAAGATTATAAGGTTGTTTGGTGGATGCTTAAGGCTCGGTGAAAATGGTTTGTGCTTTTAAGAAGATTATCAAAAGTTCAATTTCTAAGATGTAAAGCACGTGATTTACATAATTTCAAAGGTATATTTAGAATTTTATTTTTAATATTTTAATTGAAGAATACTATTTGATTACTCAAAAAATGAAAGATTGAAGCATAAACTCACCAATAAATTCAGTTACAATTTAAGCTCTAGTCAATCATACTAACAAGTTTAATCATACATGTTATGTTCCTTGTGAAATGTTCAAATGCCTTTGCTTAAAACACCTTAAATTTTCATCAACTTTGTTCTAACAGGAATCCCTTAGGTTGTTAAAGCATCTCATTATTGAGAGGTCATGAGTTCAACTCTCATCGATGCTCTTAAGGTTAGGTTCTGTGGTTGAGATGGCAGGAAGTGATCCGTTCAAGTGGATGTGCCTAGAATAGCATTTTTGTGGACGTAGCGGTCACCAATCTTCAGAGTTCGTGAACCAAAATATATATCCACACAACTTCAAAGCCTGTCATTTTGATTGTCAAGACATTGGTCTTTTTGGGTTGGAAGATTCCTCCCTATAAAAAACTTTTGAGATCGATCTCCTTCCTACCCCTTTTGTGTATGTCAAGGGTTTAATCATATTTTTGGCACAATCTCTCTTCTAGAGAAACAATGAATGCCTTAGTCATTCGACAAATCAAAACCCTCACGTTGATATAAATACCTGGTTTGACTTGACCCTTGCTTCCAATCTTTCACCAGCCTGGTATCCTAATTGGTTTCCTGAATTTACAATGTCAATGATTGTTCCGAAGGCCTTAAGCTTTCATATTGTTGGCATGGTGTCTAATCAAATACAAAGGGAACCAATGGTGAATCGAGAATCTTATGTGCTAACTGACCAATCTGATCATAATACTGGTTCTAACAACTATCTCTCAATTAATAATTTTCCCATTAACATACCTGATGATAGTTGTTTTACATTGATTAATTTTGTTGAACCCAATGATATTCATGGTTTATCATTTCAAAATTTAGATGTTTGTCAGATAGTTGAGGCACTTTAGTGTGAGCTAATGGTTATGTTAGGTCCCCACCATCTTAACAAGATTTCCGGACAAGACCAGATAAAATATCCCTTACAAGATTCTCTTTGTGATTCAAATGCATTCATCAAAAATTCATATTCTTTCAAGTTTCAAGGTTTTCAAATCTATTGTTTTGAATATCATGATCTGATCACCAAAAGGTTAGAGCACTCTTACTTGGCAAGCTTCAACGCAAATAATAAGTTTTGATTGTTCTTGATGTTTGCAAAAACTAAAAACACGGATGAATTTACACTCACGAGTAACCTTAAATGTTTGTTTGATTATCATTTTAATCAACAAGGTAAATCTCGAGGCTGGTTAAAGCTCGTTGTTATGGCACATCTTTCCGTTGATGAGAAATACCTTCAATTCATCGTGTAATCTTTTCAAATTGTTATATTTACTATTGCACAATGTGTTATATTGCTTTTAATTGTTCACAACTTTATGTTTGCAGGTCGAGAGTGTTACAATGGCTACATTAGAAATTCCATTAAACTTATCCCTCACCTTTTGGCCCATTAGGTTAGGAGTAGGTCTAGGCGCATTTTAGCCCTCTAGTTTCATTGCATGATCCTGCATTTTACCCCACGCTAGTCCTTGCATTTGGTTGGTTTTCTTTATTTGTTTCCCATCCTCCTTTTCAGTTAAGGTTTACTTCTGCTCTACTTTTGCTTTTGTCTTCTTGTTATGCCTTGCCTTTATTTCTTTTAATAAGACTCTTCATGAAAATTATATCACTTGGCTCAAAAGACAATGTGGCAAAACTTGAAAAGGGAAATTGTGATGATGAACAATGCTTGGCTAATTTGTAATCATATTCTTTCTCTCAGTTTACTTTTCTCTAAAGTCAATGATATCTTGGATTGGAAATATGATTTGTTCTAGATAGAAAGCATTTGATCAAATTGTGAAGCTCGTATCTTTATTCGAATCTTTATTCTAACTCGGCCTTGTATTAAATGGCGTTTCGACATGTCGACTCAACCAAGTAGAGAAGGGAAAGGAAAAAAAAAACTTTTAAATGATCATATTAGCTTCAGTTATCTTACAAATCCATTAAACAAGGAACAACTTCTCTTGCTTTCAATAACTCGAGATCCCTCTTCCACCCATACTACAAATATTCAATAAATTCTTTGAGCACATCTTTAAGAAAATAAAATAAAGGGTGAAGAAGAGAAAGGATTCCTGCATAGAGAGTGAAGCAAGTAACTTTGTTGGGGCATTGTCTAGGCCTCCTAGAAATGAAGCAATTCTTTTGTTTCCTTGAGGTGACTCCGTCAAGGTACTGTCTAGGCTCGTTAGCAGCGGAGCAACACGGGGGAATACACTTTAAAGCTCAATATACTTAATGCCCTTCTCCCCTATCGAAAAAGCTGAGGTATGACTAGTCTTATGTCGATGTGTTTGAAGTTGAGCAAGGAATAAAAGGGACTATATCTTTAACCAACATAAGTAGAAAAACTAGGGAAATATACATGGTGAATCAATACTTGCCAAAATACTGAGACCTTGCACTTAAAAATAAGACCTAAACAAAGAAGCTAGGGTTCTACTAGTGTGTCACCAAGTGTTGTCATTATGAAAAACACCCTCCAAAATTTTGCTTACACTTGAATTTTGGAGCCTACTTGTGATCCTATGATCTGTCATTCCTTGGTTACTTGTAGTCACTTCAGGGTTGATTGATGTTTCTAAATTGTCAAGATGTATTCATGAACACTTTTATTACAATAAAACCTAGCAATCTATGTGTATATTAAAGAGTCAAACCTTGCACAATCCTAGCTAACAGTAACTGCACAGATGCTGAAAACAATCATTGCACAGTTCTCTATGGTTGATGGCTGCATAATCCCAAGAGGCAGTGCTTGCACAGTCTCTGAGGATAATGATTGTGTAGTCCATGGAGATATATTGCACAATCCTTATGGATAATCAATGTTGAATCCCAAGATTGACAGTTTCCCCACTGTTGGTTGTGGTAATATCATCTCTTGGGTGAGTTTTCTCAACTGTCACTTTTGTGCACTTTGATTTTCATTAGTGTTTTTTTCACTTTTGTGATTTTCATTTTTGCTTGATTTCACTTCTACAAGTGGCACTTTTGTGTCCTATTCTCTATAGCATGTGTCACTTTCAATTTCTTTAGTTTTTACAAGTGTCACTTTCATGTTTCTCTTACTGTCGCAAGTATCATATTTTGGTTAGAGAGGTGTCGTATGTGGTCAAATGATGTCATTTGTACATTCTTGAAGGGAACTTCTAATGCATTATCTTATACTAGTGTGTGCTATCCATCATAAATACATGCATTAGATAGATTCCCAAATCATTTAGCATTGTTTCATTAGTGTTGTCACTTGCATCACAAAATGTACCATAAGTGTCGCATGTTGTAAATAATGGATCTATGGTTCATTTCAAGAGGAAATTTGGTAAGAATGGGCCCTATCTATCATAAATACATGTATTTGAACCATTCCCAAAGTTTCATGCACTATCGCACATGTGTTGTCACTGTCATCACAAAGTGCACCTTAAGTGTCGCACTTGGAGGAGTATGTTGTTTTGCCATCACATTAATGGGACCATGTTGTTTCTGAGTGTTAAGTGTTTAATGTTGTTTTTTCAATTAATATGAGTGTGTAATCATGTTCAAGTCCTAACTCGGTTTGATATCTGATTCACTGATCCCACATAGCCAAATTCTAGAAGATTTTCTACCCGACCAACTTGAGCTTAGTTTGCCCTCCTTGAATTGTGTATTATGCAGTGGCAAGCCTCAAGAATGCACCCTTACCTCCTAGAACTATGCAATTCACAATCATTTCCTCCAAGGATAATGCACTGCACAATCACAGTGCTCAAGATCAACCTCCTTCTCCCCATAAATTCACAATTCAACCTTCCAATCAGCCTCCTTCTGTGCATTGCGTAGTTACAACCAACATTCTCTCTTTCTACATCCCTGAAATGCACAACTGTGAAATCAAGATGTTAAGTCTTCATCTAGAACCACACATTCTATGGTCACAGTGGGAAATCCTACCTCACCGTAACCATCAACTTTGAAATCATCCTCCTCAGGCCTACAAAACTGCGCATTACGTAGTTTCAAGCCTCTATCCCTGACTCTTGTGCTCTAGAATTGCACACTGCGCAATCGCTGAGCTTTCCTCCCGGTCCAGTACCTAGTTTTAGGTCAACAAATGGTTTTCATGAAGCAAGTTAGACTAGGATATTTCTTGACTGATTTCGTCTTATCATGAGTGGATTTCACTTGTATTTACTATATCTTAACATGACAAGATGATTCTTAGATAGGAAGAGAAGGAAATTATGTTGAAAGACACTTGTGAAGCTAGAACCATGAAGAAGTCATCGAGCAAGAAGATGAAGAGGCTTTAGTTATCCAACAGAATATCAAAGATCAAGATCGCGTGAATACTACATATCAATCACCCCCTTGGAGGATGAATATAAAGCACATGCAAGATCCAACATGAAGATGCAAAGAAAGAAACAAAAGGAGTAGCTTGGAAATGCCACATCATCATGAAATTCCATGTCCCATTGTCGAGAATTATCTCAAGAGTCACATGTGTCATAATGTTCGCCACATCATTTGTGGAATGTGATGGTGTAATTTCATGAAATGAGAAAATGTAAAATATGTGGAAGACAAAGGGTCCCATATGGAATATGAAGAATCATTATTGAGTTCTAAAGCCATATAGAATATCAAAGGTCATGCAAGATTTCAAAAAGTCATTGTAGAAGCTCAAGAGTCATGAGGGAGGTCAAGAGTCACATGGGAGGTGGAGAGTCACCTCATTTGTTATAAATACACCCTCATAACTCAAGCAAAGGAACTTTTGGTACTTGAACTTCCCACCTTGAATTGTCTAGCATTAGCATAGGAGAGAAGATCTTTCTTTGGAGGAGCAAGTGGTAACTTAATGTTCGGCTATTGGGGCTGGTGTGGTAGCATTGCACTTGTATATCTTGACACTTCCACTTAATTTATGAATCTCGATGAGCCAACACATTTTCATGCATGTATCATGAATATTAGGACTATTCTTTAGATGTTTGTGGTATATGTTTTGTTCATATGTACTAAGAAAAATGAACTTTTTCGGTGGACTTGGTACTTATCTTATTGAAGATGTGTTGTATTTGGTTTTATTATTGTTTTTATCTTGTGAACTATTTTGTAGGTTAACTAATGATCTTCTTATGCTCTTGTGTATCTCTTTTAGGATAGTACTATTACTTTTATTCTAGTGGCTCACTCTCTTTCTCCTTACCATGAAATTACCTTATATACATTGCAATTGTATGCCTCACAATGTCATATTACTTGCTTGTTTCAAAGAATGTCATATAACCTCTTATTTTAATAATTACAACAAAGGAAAATTCATGAGTACAATGGAAACTGGTCATATATCCGGTTGGGGCTCCTAATCCAAATAGTGTGAGGTATAATTCAAACTTCACATCAGTGAAAACCCCTTGGTTGATGCATTCCAACACCATTGACATGTTCCCAAAAATTTCTCCTTTGGCCATGACAAATCTATAGGAAAAAATCCCCTCTTCTCCTTAGGACTACAAGAATAGCTACAATATATTTTGCAGAAGGCATACCATATATTCTGAATATGTTAGGAGAACTAAAATTTACATCATGATTTCTTGGGTGCTTCTATATGTTCTACTCAAATAGACTAGATGACCCTTAAATATGATTATAAATCCTATCATCCCATCCATGTATCACTTCACCTTCCGTATGCACAACACTGAATTTTCCATAAGATGGAATGCCATTTTATAGTTCCTAGAAAGACAAAAAAGATCGATATCATGCTCCACCTTCATAACATTTCAGTGGTGTCAAGCCAAGGTATTATTCAATGCAAGTGCTACATCATTTAATCCATATCTATGCGACCTTTAATTGTCTTCCTTGTTGTCAGATAACACCTAAGATGGATGGAGTTTTCAAGTGTTGTTTCTTGAAACAAATCATCGTTACTCATGGCTATTCAATGCCCAACTTCTGTCACCTCCATGTTTCAATCCTCAATGTGTTTCCAGCTGCACTTCTAGTGCGTTATCACATTGCATTGTAGCTACCTAGATGCCAAAAGATAAATTAATAAAATAAGTTATATAGAATGGATTTAGCAAACTGTGGCAATTTAAGTTTTTCCCTTCACTTTGATGGTGTGCACATCATTTTCAAATAGCAAGATGTTACATATTTAAACCAATCCCTTTCAATATATGATCATTGTATTATCATAAATATAGCTAACTTGCATGGGGTTATCTCAGTAGTGACCTTCCCAAAAAATTTAGTGTGGTTTCTCTAAAATAGTTTTTAGTGCTTTTGAATGAATGTATCCAACACATGGTTTTGCAATGCAACGTGCTTTAATATATATTAAGGGAAAACATCCATTGAAAAGACCTCCATCACAAACATTTTGTGTGGTTATCAACGAGCCTTAATACATATCCTTTTGCTTTTATTTGATTTAGAATGAGATGGTTATCGTTTTGTAATGTCATTGTTACACCATCCTTCAAATACATGGTTTGTAATTTTCCTTTTGATGCGCGCATTTGGTGTTATGTTCCCAATACGACACATACTATTTGTATGCTTGACAACTAGTTTATGTCATGTAGTGTTGATTTCTTTAGCACCTCTTTATATAATCATATATTTCAAGGTATATTCGAACCCAACATGATATGGTTGGATATGATTCCCACAACTCAACTTGCACACCATATCTTAGCATCAATTAGTCTCCATGGTGTTTCATGTGATAATGCCCTACAGTTAAAAAAAAAAAATCTCGGACCTTTGGTTCATCATAATGATCAAGAATTCAAACACAAGCTTTAAGAGATGCCCTAATAAAATACCTAAATGATATAAAATGAAATTGCTCCCATGCCCCTTTAAAATGGTGATATTTTATGCACTTAATGGAACTACGAGAAAAAGGCTTTAATCTAGGAATTTCACACTAGAATACATGAATGGAAATGTGAAACTAAACCTGCATTTCATTCAAAATCCACATTTACGGGAAGATAATACTTGGAGTGCATCATAACAATAAAAACTTGACAAATCTTATTGCATTCGAGCACATGAGGACTAAGGAAGAATATAGTTATTGACATAAGACACATGTATATTATTTGGAATGCACCCCATGAAGGCATGGGGCCTACATATTTATGCTGTTAAAGATCGAGTCTCATAACCTTAGTATATATAATCGAATGATAACTAGGGTGGTGCAAAATGGATGTGTAATATGCATCATGAAGATGGGTGCATCATTGGGGTTCGATAACAAATGGGATTTTGAAATCTTGACCAATCTATTGACATGGAAAAACCAATTAAGGTTTGAGAGGCGGAGGAGGGGGATATTGACCAATATAAAACTTGATCATAACCCTAATGGCCTAAGGCGAGCAGACACAAAATTTTTGGGTATGCCCAAAATTAGGGGTGTTTTTGTAGCGGCTACAACTGGTAATGATGTGGTGCTTACAGGTGATTATTGGTCAAACAGATGGTGCCACAAGATGGTGGAACTCTCCTTTTCATCTGGAACAAACATATTACTTTCTCATATTTTATATTCCAACCACATATTAGAGTAAAATATGTTATTACATTTGGTTCTATACCTTTCCCATTATATAATGTGCAAAGGATGGATCAAATATGTCAAATATTATCTTCATGATCAACATTATAAACCTATGAATGTATCAAAATCCTCGGGATAAAGGAATAACTTTCTGTTGCTATGTTGATTCATATACTCATAACCCCCTTTAGATGCCATTGATATTTCGAAGAAAGTCATGTTACATGCCATACCTTAAATTTTGACACAAATTAGAACTTTCTTCCGACATAAAACCTATTTTTAATTATGGTTTGATATTAGCAAGTTATAAAATTTTGTCGACAGGGTACTAATATATAGCTATAGACTATTGTCTTCTTTTGAGTTTACAAGATTTATTTTCATGCTATATTTTCATGATGGAATTTGTAACAAAATAAGTGTTGTCACTGCAATAAAAACCCTCCAAAATTTTGCCTATACTTGAATTCTAAAGCCTAGCGTGGATCTTGCAATCGACCTTTCCGTAGTCACTTCTAGATTTGTTAAGTCTTTGAGCTCCCTTTTGGATTGGAAGTGTCGAAGTCACTTGCTCACACATGCTCAGTCTATAACAAGTGCATGAATGCACTCTTTTACACAAGCTTGAAAAAGCATAGAACAATACATCAAGGCTATGCCTATTTCATTTCTAATCCATGTCGATAATCAGTGCATAATGACATCAACAAATTCTCACTTCTAGCTGCGTTTGTACTTCTATCTTGGTGGGTTTTGCAAACTGTCGCTTCACGCACCTTTGTTTTTGCAAGTGTCATTTTCATGTTTTTGGTTATCACTTTCACTTTCTTTCCATTTAATTAGTGTCATTTTCATGTTATGTTCACCCTGACATGTATTTTTTTCATCGTCGTTTGCATATTTCAAGTGTCGTTCACACTTTTATTTTCTTATAGCAAGTGTCGTCTTTTGGGGTGGGAATGTAGAAATTTTGAATAATATGGCACTTATTCACGGAGATTATCCCGATTATACACTACTGCGGAATACATGCACAATACATAACCTCCTCTATGTTGATCATCAATTTAGCAGCATTAAAAACAATGAAACATCAATCGCATGCACACATTAACACAGTATGTAACCCAGGGAAAGCTTACAGCTGAAAACCCCACACTATCTGTATATTATAATGATTGAGAACATGTAACAATACATAGTACAATACTCCTCACAAGTACTCAGTACTATCTCCACCTGTTACACACAAACTAGCTCAGATCTGATGCCTCAAATCTCCTCCACTGTTTGCCTGCCTCCACTGCGCAATCCTGCAAGGGAATAATGATGAATGGCTGAAGCAAACTCGTATTTCCTTGGCTGAACCATGCAATCCTCATTGGCATTACTCAGTCCCACTGATTGTGCAAGATCTCATGCACAACTATAGTCACAACTGATAGCGATCTCAACCTCTAACACCTGTCTCCACTGAACTGTACATGCACTGAGTTAACTGATGTATTCTTTAGTTGCTTTATGAGTTAATAATTAGTGAATTAGTTTAACAATTAATTCACATCACTCATCACTAGTGTATTTGCAGTTAAACTAAATACAACTAGTTCAACCAAGTCAAACTGAACACAACTCCATCAAATCCACAATCAACTCCACCGAAACTCAACCACATGAGTTCTAACTAAAGTCCTACATGCAATAGCTCAACTGACCCACAAGAAAAGCGTATTTCCTTTTGACAGCTGCATGTGCCACATCTATAGCTTAAACTGAAGTGCTCCAAGAGGATAAGATAATGTTTATAGTCCAAATATTATTGTGAGATAATAATATTCGACTGTTCTATTTTTAGCCTGGCAGTCTAAAAATAGAAACCGCCCATATGTCTAAAAATAGAAGTCCATCTATTTTTACCAACATGACCAATCATCCACAAATAGCATCCTACAACTCATAGACCATGATCCATATGTCTAAAAATAGACTTTGCGCCAAAAATAGCCTACGGGCCCACTTAGTGAAGGCGACTTCTTTCCACTAAGCTCCATCATCTTGTTGCATTCTCAACATGGAATTCCACTTATCATGTAAAATTGAGTTTTGGTTTGTTTAAAGGGGAAATATTTGTGATAATGAGTTGTTCTTATCATGTATACATGTTTCACACTCATTTCCAAAGTTTCATGCATTGTTGCACAAGTGTCATCATTGTCATCGCAAAGTGTATCTTTAGTGTTGCACTTGGAATGTGTTGTCGCAGTGTTGTTGCATTGAGGAAATTATGTTGTTCATGTGTTTTGAGATTTAAATGTTGTTTCTTCAAGTGAACTAAGTGTTTAATCATGTTCAATTCTTGATTTTATTCAACTTCCTCTCATTGATCCAACACTTAGTCAAAATTGGAAAAACTCCCGACCGAGCCACTCAACCTCATCCAGGCCTCCTGAACTGCTCACTTTGCAGTCTCAATCCTCAAACAACAACCTTATCTCTTGTAACTATGCAATACGTAGTCTCTGCCTCCCAGAACTGTATATTTCACAACTTTGGTGCTCAATCTCAACCCATGAGTCCCAAAACTGTGAAATCTTTCTCTTTAGCCAAGCCAACACTGCGCATTGCCCAGTCTCAGTCCTCAAGACTTAGTCTTGAGCCCCTAAACTGTGAAAATGTGTAATCACCTTGCCTTTTTTCCTTTTTGAGCTCCTGATTTGCAAAATTATGTAGTCACCTAGCCTCCTCTGCCTTCCCGAACTATGCAGTTGGATGAAACCATCCAAAGCCCCTCAACCTGGCTCGCTGATTCCCAAAACTGCACAATCTTCTTCCTTAGTCCAACATGAACTGTGTATTGTGTAGTCTCAAGGCTCAAGCTTCACCCCCAATTGTCTGAGTTGTGCAACTGCGCAGTCACTGAGCCTCTCCCTCAGTCTCATCCAGGTGGATATTGGTGGCCACCTGCCTATTCCACCTAGACGCCCCTCCCCCCCGATAGTTTCATCTATTTCCTTGTTCATTTTAGCATTTACTATTTTTAGTAGTTTTCCGGGTCCTGAACTTCCGAAGTAGTTTTGACCCCCTAAATGGCGTTTTTTTGGGGTCTGCAGCAAGCCCATGGCCATAGAGAAGGGCTTGTGATGAAAAATGTAGTACTTGGTGAGACCTTTCCAGCAAGTTATTGTATGGGCCAAATGGAGATAATATGACCAAGTTATGACCCCGGGAAGTTAGCTGGCCAACTAACCCCAACGAGGCCCACAAAGTCTTGGTGTTACATCTCCTGGGGTTAGGGTTTTGGTTGTTTAGGGTTTTCTCATGTTTTCCAAAAATAAATAGGCCCTTGAGCCTCATTGTAACACAATTTAGGGGCATGTAGCTACCACATCTCATCTTAGAGTTAAGCTACCATCGCCCCTATCTTATTTCCATTCTGTTTGTAAGCATAGTTCAATATTTTCTATTAATGAAACGAAGTGTTTTTCTGCTGCATCTCTGTGTTTATGATTATATATGTAAGTTGTTGCATTCTTGTTTAAGTTTGGATATGTGGTATCAGAGCGGTCTACTCTTTCTCTGTTTCTCTTTGCATGCCCCCAATGAGGTTAGGGTATAAGGAGTTAGGGCTTGATCTAGTTGAACCATTGCAATATCAGCCTTGCAAAACTTGACGACCTCCCATGGTGGAAGAAAAGAAAGACAAGGGGGCAGGAGATCCTTTCAAAATGTTTCTCAAGGAAGCCCTTGAGCAAAAGAGGGATGCGATGATGGATAACTTTTCCTAGATCCTTCGATGGCTACCCATAAGTGATGCATCTTCATCCAACAACCACTTTGGAGGCACCACTTCTTTTAAGGTACAAGTTAACTTCGATATTCCCATATTCGAAGGCCTGATAGATGCAGATGTGGTAGATAAATGGTTAAATTTGTTGGAAGGATATTTTTCAGTTCATGACTTTTCTAATAAGGAAAATATTACTTTTGCACTTCTCAAAGCCACCCCACACATCAAGGACTGGTGGGAACCTACTGTGAACAAAAGAATGAGAGTGAAACCTCGCTGTTTTTAGTCACACCCACTTGGAATTCTTTCCAAGACATGATAAAGGAACAATATTACCCTGTTTGGAGATATGAAGACAAATACATAAAGTGGACCACACTATGACAGGGAAGGGACCAAGATGTGCCAGAGTTCACAAATATTTTCCATACCCTTCACACGAAGTTGGGTATCAAGGATACTGAGCAGCATTTGGTGCTCAAGTACTGCGACTGTCTCCACAAGTACATCCAAGATGAGATGGAGTTCCTATACTTTTCCTCGCTTAGCATGACGTATTGGTACGCTGTCAAGATTGAGCAGAAGTTTAAACAAAAGAAGCAAGACTTTGGATCTGCAAATCCAAAGTAAGGAAAAGGTGCCCCCAAACCATAGAACAAAGGATCAAGCCAAGGCAAGGCTACCTAACATAGCCCATCGAAGTCACAAGAAAATAATAACACCATGAAGACAAAGAAGGACATAATAAAATGGTGTGAGTTCCATAATATCTCCACTCACAATACAAGTGAGTGTCGGGCCAAGTAGTCACTGATGGTCGAGTTGAAGGCTTCCAAATCAGATGCAAGTTATGACTCTGAATCAGAATTGGATAAGGGAACTGACAAAGGGAAGTAGATCATTGATGTGGAACCTACTGCCACCGCGACCACCACCAAGATCTAGAATATTGAGCCTGAAGATCCAGAGGAGGGGGAACACCTCTTCCACTCACAAATGTGGGTGAAGGGTTCCTTGTTTCACTTCATTGTCGACAGTGGGATCCAAAAGAACCTCATTTCACGAAAGTTCGTGAAGTGGTTAGGCCTAAATACTACATCCACAATCGTACACCATCGGGTGGCTTCACCAAGGGCAAGATCTTAGCGTCAACCAGTAGTTTTTGCTTCCCTACAACATCAAGCCCTTCATGGATGAGGTACAGTGTGACGTTGCTCCTCTTGAAGTTTGTGATGTATTGTTAGGACAACCATACTTGTGGAAGCGACATGTTGTATATGAGTCTAGACCTCGCTCTATGATTATTACTTTGGCTAATAAGTTGTATAGATACCAGAGGTAGCCCTACCTACTGCCATCTCTTTAATCACTGCAAAGCAATGCAGTAAGATCATTTCCTAGACTAGGAAATTTATTTTCCTTATGATTCACCCCTAAGGCAAGAAGAAGGTTGTGGCCATGGCTTCTAGGCAGGGCTCCTCTGCATAGAAACAACAGATGGACAAGGCCGTGGAGGAGTACAGGGATATTTTCACCTCACCCACAGGGGTACCTCTGCACTATCAGGGAAAGAACTCCATTGATTTGACCCTATGCGCATCGCTACCCAATTGAACAATCTATCAACGCTCTGTTCTTGAGAATGACGAGATCAAGTGGTAGATTCAGAAAATATTTCAGAAAGGGTACATCAGGCCAAGCTCATCACCTTTTGGGAGCTCGATTGTATTGGTACAAAAGAAGGATGGGACCTGGAGGCTCTGTATTGACTATCGAGCGTTGAACAAGATCACTTTCTGGAATGGGTATCCAATCCCGCAGATTAATGACCTTCTGGACCAACTCAAAGGGGCCAAATATTTCAGCAATATTGACTTGAAGTCAAGTTATCACCGGGTGCCTATCAAACCCTCTGATGTGTGGAAGACTACCTTCAAATCAAACGAGGGCTTTTTCAAATGGCTGGTCATGCAGATCATATTGACCA
Source organism: Pinus tabuliformis (assembly GCA_031772625.1). Taxonomy (NCBI): domain Eukaryota; kingdom Viridiplantae; phylum Streptophyta; class Pinopsida; order Pinales; family Pinaceae; genus Pinus; species Pinus tabuliformis. The sequence goes on from CM062820.1 coordinate 268,737,923, forward strand.
ATGACCCTGCAACCTTCATGAGACTAATGGATGACATCTTGTGACCCTTCACCAATGCATTCATTGTGGTGTATTTAGATGACATCTTGATCTTCAGCCAGAGTTGGGAAGAGCACCTCCACCATATTCGACAGGTCCTTCAAACCCTATGACAACACAAGTTGTGTGCTAACTTGGAGAAATGCACCTTTGGCCTAACCCAGGTTCAATATCTAGGATACATCATTGATGAGCAGGGTGTACATGTGGACCCATCCAAGATACAAGTCATTCGGAATTAGCCAGCCCCAACCACTCTAACAGAGCTCCGCAACTTTTTGGATCTTGCCAATTTCTACCATAGGTTCGTGTTGGGGTTCTCTCACATCACTTGGCCTTTAAGTCAAGTCACCAAGGGCATAGCGAAAGAAAAGTTTTTTTGGTTGGAAAGCCAACAAAAAGTGTTCTTCAAGTTGAAGAATCGCCTCTATTTTGCACCAGTGCTCACATTACCATACCTGTAACAACCATTTGAGATTGAGACAGATGCCTCCGACTATGCTATTGGTGCAATTCTTACTCAGCATGGGCATCCAGTGGCTTACCACAGTGAGACACTTTTAGACAGTCCAAAAGTACCCCACTTATGACAAAGAAATGTATTCTATTGTGTAGACTTGCTGTCAATGGAAGAATTACATTATGGGGAAGGAAACGATCATCCACATAGATCACCGAAATCTACAGTTCATACAAACATAAGGGAAGTTGCGAAATGATCACCATCAGAAATGTTCCACCTATCTGTAATAGTTCCATTTGAACATTAAGTATAAGAAGGGAAACATGAATAACGTTGATGATTGCCTTATTCGACCACCAGTCATGGCGCTAATCATTGTGCTCAACTCTTGTAGGCATGAGACATCAGGGTGGTTGCATCTTTATAAGAGTGATCTAGAATTCAACAGCATATACAAGACACTCCTGGAAGGGAAGCGAGTTCCAAATTTTCACCTCCAGGATGCAATGTTATGCCAACTTGGACACATTTGTGTTCCTTCAAGTGAGCGTGCCAATATGATTCGGGAGGCGCACTACAGTCAGGTCGCTAGACATTTTGGAGTAGAGAAAATAATGGTTATATTGCAGAAGTATTTTTATTGGCTGAAACTTTGTGAGGATTTTGGGAAGTACATTAGATCCTACACCGCCTACACCATTGCCAAACCAACCATCAAGAAGCAAGGCTTGTATACTCCTCTACCTACTCCTAATAGGGCTTGGGAATCTGTCTCCATGGATTACATGTCAGGCCTTCCTTCTGCTAAGAACGACAAAAATTGCGTTTTCGTGGTCGTCGACAAATTCTCTAAGATGGCCATCATGGAAACCTACAAGAAGAGTATCACAACAGAGGCCACTGCTAAGCTATTCTTTGAGTGAGTGTGGGTACACTTTGGGATCCCACAGTCCATTGTCTCAGATCAGGACAACAGATTCTTGAGTGCATTTTGGTCAAGTCTTTAGTCGATGCTGGATACAAAACTTACTAAGTCCATGAGTTTCCATCCCCGAACGGATGGCCAAATAGAGGTTGTCAACAACATGATCATAGACATTCTGCACATGTACAACTCAAAGCATCCGCGCACGTGGGATGAAAGTATCCCCTATGTCCAACACAGCTACAATAGAGCTCTCCACAGCTCAACAGGCCACATCCCCTTTCAGGTAGGGATGGGATTTTAGCCATTATGCCCCATTGATGTGGCCATACCATTTGCAACAACTCAGGTAGATTTGGCTCACATTCAGTCTAAAGCTGAAAGGGCTAACAAATTCATTGAGCGAATTCAACACATCTGCCAATAGGTCCATGATATATTGGACAGATCCAATGCTAAGTCCAAGCAACACCATGATCAACATCAAGTTCTGCACAAGTTCCAGGTGGGCGACAAAGTTTGGATACATTTGCAGAAGGAGTGCCTTGCTGGACCCCACCGCAATCTTTATTCACTTCGATATGGTACATACACCATCACCAAGGCCATCAGTGATAATGCCTTCGAGCTCAGCATCCCACCATTCCTTGGTTTGCACCCAATGTTCAATGTAGATCGCCTTCGGCCATACTTTCCACCATTGTTGGACACATTTGACATTGTAGAACAACTCATGCCAACACAGATCAACCCGAACTGCATGGAACAGGCCACAATTGAGCAGATCATGGACACAAAGGTCAAGAACACTCGTTAATAGAGGATACATTTATATCGAGTTGTCAAAGCAGGCCAACTCCTTCACTAGTGCAAGTGGTTCACCAGGGACCAGGTTCAATAGAAATTTCCTCACCTCATAGAGGCTCTACACGCAATGGGGACCATTTCTTCCTAAGGGGGTTGGAATGACCCAGGTGGATATTGGTGGCCACCCTCCTATTCCACCTAGACCCCCCAGTCAGTTTCATCTATTTCCTTGTTCATTTCAACATTTATTTTTAGCAGTTTTTTGGGTACTGAACTTTCAAAGTAGTTTTGACCCCCTAAGCGACGTTTTTTTGGGGTTCAGGGTAGGCCCATAGCCATAGGTAGGGGCCTGTGGTGAAACTTGTAGTACTTGGCGAGACCTTTCCAACAAGGTATCGTACGCGCCAAATGGAGATAATATGACCAAGTTACAACCCCGGGAAGTTGGCTACCCAACTAACCCCAACGGGGCCCACAAACTCTTGGTGTTACATCTCTTGGGGTTAGGGTTTTCTCATGTTTTCTAATAATAAATAGGCCCTTGAGCCTCATTGTAACAAAATTCAAAGGCATGTAGCCACCATATCTCTTCTCAGAGATAAGCTACCATCGCCTGAGCTATCTTATTTCCATTTTGCATGTAAGCATAGTTCAGTATTTTTCTATTAATGAAATTAAGTGTTTTCCTACTGCATATTTGTGTTTATGATTATATTTGTAATTTGTTCATTCCCTTTTAAGTTTGGATCACATTTTGTCACCCAGTTTCAGCTCAATTAGTGGATCATCATGCAACATCTGAGACTAAGGGTTTATCGAACTGATGTCGTCTTTTCATGAGTGGATTGAAAATGCAGGTGCTTTATCATGTTATGGAAAGATGATGAAGAAGGATATGGAGAAGGAGACCATGCCAAAAGACACAATATTAGCTGCAAAGATAAGTTGATCAATCAAGAGAAAGAAAATGGGACGTCAAATTGAGACATCAGTTGGAGATCAAGTTCCACTGAAGACTCCTCATCTCTAATCCATTTGGAGGACAAAGAAGAAGATCATGACCATCTTTTAGAAGACACAAATTAAGAATCAAAAACTAATGGCTTGACATTTCCATGTCATCATGCAAGTCCATGTCATCAGTGTCATGTCATGTCATGTCATGTTAGGAGTCATCATGTGCCACATACTTTTGTGGAATATGTAATTCAATATTAGAGAAATATAATGTAAAGTGGAAGTCCAAGAGTCATTCATGTAATGTGAAAAGTCATGTAGGAAGTTAAAATGTCATAGAGAAGTCAAATAGTCATGAGGGTAACCCAAGAGTCACAAGGGAGGTGAAGGATTACCCCATTTGTTATTTATAAACCCTCATGGTACAAGAAAAGGACTTTTCACCTTAGCTCCTCCCGCAAGGCATTAGAGAGACAAGCTTGTTCTTTTGGGGAGCAAGTGGTGGCTCCAACGCTCCACTATTGGAGATAGTGGTGTTCATTGTATACATGTGTCTTGGAAATTTTACTTAATGTCGGAAGGCTCATGGCCAACACGTTCTTCATGCATTGATTATGAATATTTGTAAGACTATTATGTGGATGTTTGTAATTCATGTTTGCTTTCATCTGTGCTAAAGTAGTTGAACTGCTTTTGGTTATTTTAGTACTTATAATATTCAGAATGTGTTTAAATGGTTTTTATTGTTGTCACATCCTTGTTGACTATTCCACTGGATACTAGAACAATCTTTCGTGTTGTTTGGTTGTAGTGATCGTCGCATCTTTGTGGACTATTCTGTTGGATGTTAGATGGATCCTTCTTGGTTGCATGTGTCTCTGCTAGGGTGGTACTATTACCTCTCTTAGAGGATCACTTCATTTTTTCTACGTAGTAGAATAAACTTTACACACCTACAACCGGACACTCACCATGCACACTTACTTGCATTTCGAAGGCACACATGCGTTCCTCTCTCTTGCTGATAGTTAGAGCCAAGGACAATATGTAAGAATACATGGCAATCAGGCCAATACTCTAGATGGGGCTCCTATTCCAAATACTGTGAGGTCTAATTGGGACTTCACATCAAGGATACCCCCTTGGTTAACGGATTTCCAGCACTATAAAGAAAATTGCGCTAAAAGGAGGGTCATATGACAAGTTGTGCCTGTTGAATATGTTTTTAATCTCTCATCATAAATGGCTCAACCTCAAATCATACTACCTGGGTCTTTTTCCAACCTATTCCCTCGTAAAATTTTAATCCTCGATGAGCCTCTTTACCACTTGTCTTAATTGAAGTTTGATGGTGAGGATGGAACATCCATAACTGAGCAAATTTCTAATTTTCTTAAATTTTGTGAATATTACGAAATCAATGATGAATATTTGCTTGTGTGGATTTCTTTCTCACCGTTGAAGGTCATGTTAATCGATGGTGTCATACCTTACCATCTACTTCCATCCATTCTTTTCATCACTTCCTCCAGGACCTTTATCATTCCTTCTATAGGTATGATTACCGAGATGTTCTTAAAAGAATTAATTAGTTCAGAATGGAGCCTAATGAATCAGTTCAGAATTTATGTGATCGATTCCTTCACTTTTGTTGTGGATTTCTTGAAGAAGATATGGATTGGGATTTCTTTAAGCACAAGTTTGAATTCTTGGTTCAAATTTATTTTTACGGTGAACCTAAACCCCCTGATGTTTGTACCTCCTCAGCTCTTGTGAATTATGCGACACCTCTAATTTCAGAGGAGGAATTTACTGCTCCTTTTGTTCCTTGTCCTCCTCCTTTTCCAGTTTCGATGAGGGTGCCTTCGCGAGAGGATAACAAAGATGGGAAATCTAAAAATCAAATTCCTAATCCATCTCTTCATCCTCCTCCCGCTTTTCATGATTCATATCTAATGGAAGAAACCCTAGAATGGCTCATGAAGCCTAGGGTGAGGGCTAATTATTTCATTCCTCAAGAGGATATTAACACTCATAAATCTAGTCTTGAATATGATTTGGATTTCTGTTATCCTCTATCATCTACATGCCATGACTCTTTGTACCATGATATTCTTGATTAATCAGCTCCACCAGCCAATTTTTCACACTCTCTTGATTTTCAAGTTGTTATTCTAACTTGCGATCAGGTTCAAGGTGGTCACATTACATAGGTAGAGGAACAGGAAGGTGAATATTCTTTCAATCATTCTTCTCTTTTTCAAAATCCTCTGTGTGAAGATGATGTTTCCTCATTCTTGGTTGGTATTGAATATGGTAATCTTGGTGGTCAATCAAATGCAATCAATTCTTTCATTCAATCTGTAGTCTTGGGAAACAATAATTCTGACGATGATGATGACTATTTTGATGTATGCGATCATGAATGCCCATGTACATTAGCTTAACTTTCGGTTTCTCATGAATATTTTGGTTTAGATCTAGAATCTGATTCGGTAAAAGAAGATGTCCTTATCCAAACTTCCTCTTCATTTCACTATCCCTTGTGCTCTATTGCTTGCAATGTATCTATTTGCGATGGAGGTACTCCATGCTCTTCAATTTCTTCATTCGTCGAGTTAAATTCTCAATTGACACAGGGTGGTGACATTATCCATGATGAGAATGAAAACCATCAAATCATTGAGTACTCTTTCCATCCCTCATCATCTCTTCTCTTGCATGAAGATAACTCTTCAAATCAGCTTACTCATGAAATTTCTCAGATCCATACATCTTTAGATTTGTGATCAGAAGAATCTTTCAACTTGAGTGATCGGAATCTGGATTAGGGGAAAAAAATTCTCAAAACTAAAAGTGCTTGGAATTGCTCAAAACCTGAATGAACGATTCTGTCTCAGCGATACGATCCCAACACAACTCATTTCACTTAAAACCAAGCTAGTATGAGGAAGATATCACGTTATGTCCGCTTTGACAAACAAAGTAATTTTTGAAAAAAAAAAAGAAGGTATAGTCATTGCACAGTCAGCAGTCCGTACTACTGACGTGGTAGGTGACTGGGTAGGTCAATGAGATGGTCAAGGGCTAGTAAGGTTTCGCCAAGTGTCATATTGTTGTTGGTCAACATGTTGATGATTTGGCTTCATATCATTGGTTGGAGGTAGACCAATGAGGAGGGGACAAGTGGCAAGCCCGGAGGCCACCACATGTCCCTCCCCAAAGGTCGGGCTATTGGTGCGTTGTGGCCAAATAATGGGCAGGTCTCTGGAGTCGAACCCATGATCTTGCCTGAATAAACTCCACGTTCCACCATTACATCACCGCTTTGTGACTTAACCATCATAGGTCGCATGTTATATTAAAATTGTAATACATTTGCAGTAGGGGGGAGGAGGGAGCCAACCCCCTCCCATGTGAACACCATCATAACATTTAATGGATAGAAATTATGGTTAACCAAAAACACCAGCGTAACTGTTGGCATTTACCACCTATGTCACCACTACCACAACTTTTGGAGGCCGACAGTTAACCTAACCGTGGATTATGCGCTAACAACCAATTAACATTTAATTAAACTATGCTTAATATTAATTAAACTATAGTTTAGTTTGGCGGCCCTTTTGGCGGATCGACAAATTCGGGGATTTCTCCAAAATTAGTGGGACTAACTAGAGTTCCTCCATTTTTAGTGGAGTTTTACTAGGAGAAACAATTTTGGTCATAACTTTTGCAAAATTCGACCAAATTGGGATCAGAAAAAAGGTATTCCTAGATGATTTTGATGTTCAGAGCACATTGAAGCAGGTTTTAGGAGTAGTAGAGCATTGTAAACATCATTTTTTCATTTTGAGCTAATACATTGGCCCAAGCCATGGAAGCTGGACCAAGGAGATGTAGCCCAGGAGGGGTGAACTCCTTTATAAAAACATTGTGTTAGGTGTTGATTTTAATCATTTTCTGTAAATTTGTTTGTTGTTGTTCAAAACTTTACTTTTATGCTATTTTTCTCATGAATTTGACATAAAACTGACATAAATTTACATGTTCTTTCACAAACACCATAAAGGGAACCTATGCACATGAAGCAAATGATAAGCAATTGTTTTTAATTCTGAAGTTGAAATTAGCACAAAAAAACTAACATTCAACAACAGATCAAGTTGGTATCAAAGTAAAGGTTATTTTCTTAATTATTGAGATTTGTGCAAGGAGAATTTAACTGTGTGCAATTTTATGTGATGGCAGCGTCAACAAGTGATGTTTATAATCCATCTTCCTTAGCAAGACTCTTTGATGAAGAGATGTTGCAATATATTATCATCATGAGAGATATGGTGTAAGAGCTGTATGAAGATAGGAAGGAGAACACTATACTTCAAGAGTAGTTGATGGCCATGAAGGAGGAGAAGCAAGAGCTTCTTGAAAATATGCATGAGATAGAGATTCAACTCCATGATGCCAAGGAAACCCTAGCCAAGTATGTGCATGAAAATGAGGTATGAAATTCATGTTTATCTTCAATTTTCTCTCAAAATGAATGTTTTCGTTCTTTTGAAAGACACACTAGAGGAATAGGGTCCAAATTATTGATGAATATGGGCTATGAAGATAAAGGGTTAAGCAAACATGCACAAGGCATAGTTGAGCCAATTGTTGTTAAGGAAATGCTTAGGTATTTGGGTCTTGGTTATGGACAAAATGATGGAGAATGCTCCAAAGCCAAGGAGGCACATGAAGGTGTTCCAAGAAGGACTTTCATTACATGTTCATTACCTCAAGCTTGTGAAGTTTGTGTTCATGAGGAATGCAAAAGTTTTATACCCACTTTGCAAGAACATGCTTATAAGCATGCAACTAGTGGAAATGGAAAACAAGAGGATGTTGAAAGATCTAAGGTCATTGAAATCATTGTTGGTATTCTGAAGAGAGTGACTACCTCATCAAATTCACATCCTCAAGAAGGAGACAGAGGTGAATGTGCAAGGTATAAATCTTCCTTTAATAAAGTTTCTTTTGATTATGATAAACATGGTAAATCTTCACATAAGATTTGGAGAACATTTACATGTTCCTTTTATGGTTTGAATAACCATATTGTTTCGAGGTGTTGGAAGAGGATAGCCATACACAAAAATATTTCAAAACAAAAGAGACAGAAAGCCAAAGGTCCATTGGATAATAGAAACCATGTTGAAAAGAGGTTGCAATTATTTTTCACTCCTTGCCATAAGTAGGGTCATCTTGTAGACAAGCGTTGGACTTTGCATCCAACAAGTCATCCACGATATTTGAAGAAGGTGGAGAGAGATTTTGGAAAGAATGGAAAAGAGGATTCCATAATTGATGTGCACCAGGATGATACACATGATGAAGTGCAGCTAAAAGAAGCGCCATTGAAATGGTTTGGAAGGAGATGGTTAGATTTCTTAACAAATTAAGGCCTTGCATTTATTTTGATAATTGATGCAAATATTGCCTTATTGATACATTTCCTTGTTATTTGGATGCATTTCTTTTCTCTTGAAAGTATGTTGCATATTGCATGAAGCAAGATGTTGGAAAAGTAGAGTTATGTTGACTCACTTAGATGCAACAAAGATGGCAATTTGCAACTACAAATTTGCATGCATGATTGCATTCTTGAACTTGTATGTTTATGCCAGGAAGGTGTTCGAAAGTGGAGTATGTTGACTCACTTTACTAGAACAAATTTGGTCATTTCATCTCTTTAAGTACTGGTACATACCAATGGGATTCTTGTACTTGTGAGCGAGTTGAGAATTGTTATACATGCATGAGAGTTTTTGTGTGTGAACAGTAGAATTTTTAAGAGTTTCATTATGCCTCAACATGCATGAGTGATTGACTTGTGTTGGTTGATTGATTTGCTAACATGTATGTTTTCAACTTAAGATGTTGATCATTTAAACATGCATGAGTGTTGGCTTGTGTGGTCGATTGATTGTTACATGTATGTTATATCGATTTGGGAGATTTGATTTTGTCTCCAAAGATGAAAGGGAAATGTGACGAATTGTTTCATGAGAATGTGGAATTCTTGTTGTAAATCGTTAAGTTGTTGTACATGCTTTCGCTGACTTGAAAGTCAGTTGTTTGAAGAAGCATGTTTTTCCAGCTTGTTTTTAATCGATGATTGTGACATTTGTTGCTTTGAAGAAGCAAAAGGAAGAGATCATCAAGTTATATTCTTGCATGAGTGTTTTTAAAACACCATTAACTTTGGAAAACAAGATGAGTGTGTTTCTTGTGATAAGATGTCGTGGGATTTTGGAAGGTCCAAGCTTGAGCAAGAGGCTCATGATTAGCCTTCATTCTCAAATCATGACATGAGCAACATGTTAATACTAGAGGATGATGGAATCAGTAAGAGAGAGTGGACAAAAATTCCATATGATGTGTTGACGCCAAGAAACGAAAGAGATGGAGAATGCATTCTTCCATATGTGGAATTTAGAACTGTGGAGGTAAAAGAATGTTCATTTCTTTTCTTGTTATTACTGATATTGGAACTCATTGCTATAGTTCACTCAGATCGGCTTAACTTGGAAAAGTGGTTTCCAAGGAGAAGCTTGGATCGAATGCATGTGTTGTAAAGGAGGAACATGGTTCTCAGTGGGAAGGCCATCATTCAGCTTTCTAAGCATCGAGGGATCACTTTGGTACAACAGGGTGTTTAATCAGCAAGCAACCAGCAAGTGTTGGATTGGGTCAGCAGCAAAAGGAGAACATTGGTTGAAGTACCAAGCCATTTGCAAGGCAAGGCATGTCAGTGAACCCAAGTGGTTGTCATGGAGCTTTTTCCAAGTAGAATCAATTGATAGAACTTAGGAAGGAGAAGAGTATTCAACTCTCATCAGATAACCAGCTTTTGTGGGTCCAAAATCCTGTCAGAGGGAAGGAGTGATCGGAATCTGGATTAGGGGCAAAAAATTGCTCAAAAGTAAAAGTGCTCGGAATTTCTCAAAACATGAACGATCGCGTCCATCTTAGTGTTAGGATCCCAATGCAACTTGTTTCACTCAAAACCAATCTCATATGAGGAATATATCGTATTCTATTTGCTTTGCCAAACAACGCAATTTTTGAAGAAAAAAAGTACAGTCACTACATAGTCAACAATTCGTATTGCTGACATGGTAGGTGACTGGGCAGGTCAACGGGATGGTCAAGGGCCAGTAAGGTTTCGCCAAGTGTCATATTGTGGTTGGTCGACGGGTTGATGATTTGGCTTCATATCATTGGTTGGAGGTGGACTAATGAGGAGGGGACAAGCGGCAAGCTCAGAGGCCACCACGTGTCCCTCCCCAAAGGTCAGGCTATTGGCACACTGTGGAAAAATAATGGGTAGGTCAATAGAGTCAAACCAGCGACCTCTCCCGAATAAACTCCATGTTTCATCATTACACCACAGCTTTGTGACTTAACCATCATAGGTCGCATGTTATATTTAAATTGTAATACGTTTGTGGTTGGGGGAGGAGGGAGCCAACCTGCGGGCCATCCCCCTCCCATGGGAACACCACCATAAAAACTAATGGATAATGGTTATAGTTAACCAAAAATTGCCCACGTAACCATTGGCATTTACCGCATATTTGACCACTACCACAACACCTGGAGGCTGACAGTTAACCTAACTGCAGATTATGTGCTAACCACCAATTAACATTTAATTAAATTGCGCTTAATATTAATTAAATTACAGTTTAGTTTGGCGGCATTTCTGGTGGACCGACAAATTCAGGGATTTCTCCAAAATTAGCCGGACTAACTGGAGTTTTACTAGGAGAAACAATTTTGGTCATAACTTTTGCAAAATTCGACCAAATTGGGATCAGAAAAAAGGTATTCCTGGATAATTTTGATGTTATGAGCACATTGAAGTAGGTTTCAGGAGAAACAGAGCATTGTAAACAACATTTTTTCCATTTTGAGCTAATACAAAGGCCCAAGCCATGGAAGCTGGACCAAGAAGATGTAGCCTAGGAGGAGTGAAATCCTTCATCAAAATACTAAGTTGAGTGTTCATTTTAATGGTTTGTTGTACATTTGTTTGTTGTTGTTCAACACTTTACTTTTATGTTATTTTTCTCATGAATTTGACATAAAACTTGACATAAATTTACCTGTTCATTCATAAACAGCATAAAGGGAACCTATGCACATCAAGCAAATGATAAGCAGTTGTTTTTAATTCTGAAGTTGAAATTAGCACAACAAAACTAACATTCAACAACAGATCATTGGGTAATCTATTTGTTGAATTTGAAAAATCTACTCAAATCAGTGACAAAGATAGCTGCCATCCGGTGACTAGTGGTCATATTGAAACTGGTGGTAGAATTTATCCTCACACCATGCAAGATCTGGTTCAATATTCAAAATGTGATTTTACAATCCTTGAAAGTTCTGAGACATGACAGGAAGTTGAGGCACATCAACTTTCGTTGATGGTTATTTCAGGATCTCGCAACTTTGGTAAGCCCCCCAAACTAAGTAAGTTTTGGTTTCCCTTGAACAATCCTTCTCTTTGCATGGTTTCACTCGATGTAAATTCCTCTTTGAAAGATGTTTAGTATTTCATCTTAGGGTCCTATAATTTATAGGATCTCAAGGTAATTGAGTATTCTATCTCAGGAATCTTATTTTGTAAATACTTGTCAATCTGCCAATGATTTCCAAATAAAAAGAAAAAAGAATTAAAAAATGAAAAGAGGGTATAAAGAAGAAAAATAAAGAGAAAAACAAGAATATTGAAAAAGAAGAAAAGATTGAACCCCACCAAAAGAAAAATAAACAAAAAAGAATAATATTGAAAGTGTTGCAAGTCTAAATGCCACTACTCATAGATAGTTTTGCTTCATTACTCAAAATAAAAGTTGTGTGCAGCTTGTTCAAATGCCACAATCACTAGTTTTTAGTTTAATCATACAGTATAATCATGATTAAACTCCTTTAAATTTCTGTAAATTGATATAAAGAATAAAGAGTTACCCAAAAATTTAATCTAGGTAAATCATTAGTTAGGTAGAAAATTATATTTATCCAATTGCTTAATCTAGATCAATAGGAGAAATAAGGGATAGGTTAGGCAGTTTTTTCATTATGTATAAAATAAAATAAAAACGGGTCTACTAGTCTAAGTGCACCCTAGAGATAAAAATAAAAATGCTAGTTTAGATAAGGGTACGCAGATTAGATAAATAAATAAATAAATATATATATATATATATATATATATATATATATAGATATATATTATCCTAAGTTAAGGATATACGAAAAAGGGAAATATGTGCGCTGGGAACAACGTACTTCATATGTTTCATTTTTCCCTTATCCTAAGTTTGAAAATAAATATTAAAGGCGCAAATGGGCAAATCTTGTATGTCGTTTATTGATAAAGTTCAACTGTTTGAAGGCATCGGGATTTGATCTCGTAATTGATCAATGGACCTTATCCATTTTCGCCCCCCCCTCTCCATTTTGTGTTTATCGCCGTGGGGGGTCCGGAAAGCAGTTTCTCCGTCGGGCCCCATCCCTTACATGTCACTCTTTGGTGATTTCACCCCCCCCCACTAAAACCATTAACTGCTTACTAGCCCCTCCGGAAACCGCTTTCCCTCATCCACTCTACCATGCCCCACCACTGTCCCTCCACCACTCTCCGCTTGCCACATGGCATGATCATTGAACCAATTAAATGCATTTGCGGCCAAAACGTCTGTTCTCCATTCAATTTGATTTCTCTCGGGTAACTGTTTAGCCTAATGGTCCTGCGCCATTCTTAACGGGACTATTCTTAGCGTTTTAAAGCTACTGAGCCTATCATTCCCACCCCTTTCCACTCTTGTTTTTATGTTATTCACAGTTTCCCACAACATCTCTATTAGAGAAATTCTGCGGCCAAATTACGACAAAAAATGATAATTCCCTTTCATTTTCGCCTGTCGATCCATTATTCTTCTGCGCTCGGTAAGCCTCCTCTGCAAATTCATCCTGTTCATAGATTTCTACAATCATGCCTCCTAAAACTAAGACTCAATATAAGCCCATAAATCCTTTAATTCCCCCTTCTATATATTTAGATCATATACCTTTAGCTAATATGGATTACAGGATAAATGAAACTCTCTGTGACTGCGATTTTTTGGAATTGTATTGTTGGTTAGAGGATAAGCACACAGACAAAACTGATGAAATTGGGCTCTGGTAGTCAAAGCTCCCACATTATATTTTCCCCTTGACATTCCAAGCCCCAAAATTTACCTGAAGGTGTCAAGCTTGCTATGTCTCTACCCAAAGAGCCATCATTGCCCCTACAGGTGACATTATTTTCACCACTACAGCCCAATCCATAGACCAAATGATGCTAGCCCCCACTGTGGAAAATGTTGCCCCTTTCTCCCTAGAAGTCCTCACCCAGCTTTATCAAAAGTTGGAATTTTCCATGAGAGCCAAAAAAAATTAGATTTTCTTGCCAGAGAAAGCCCAATTACCTAAAAAGAATCCTCCATATCCTTCTCCCATTTTCCCTAATCAGACCAAGCAAATTATTTCCATGATTTCTTACATTTTAGGCTATCATTATGATCAATGGGTAGATGAACCCATTTTAGGATTCCTTTCCATATTTTCCACAGAGAGCAAGCCCTCCTTGGTTTTCAACTTCAATCAATTTTTGGCTAATAATATCCGTGAACAGTTCATAAAGTTTCGAATAGAACAGGTGTTCAATTACACCTCTATTTTGATTTATACGTTCCTCTATTATTAGGGAGACAAATTCAGTTTTGCATTGTAGAAGCTGGAGGATGCAGGGAACCATCAGCCAGTAATTTTTTGGACCTCATTGGTCATGAGAGAATAACAAGAATTCAGTTATAAGCAGTTTATCAAAGACTTTGTTCATCCAGCCATGAACATTCTGAACAGTGCAGTACAACCCAGAATCAGTGAGGAAATCAAAATAATTTTTCATTTGTCAAACCAAGCAAAGACAGGGGATTGGTATTTATACCAAAATTACACAGAAATCAAGGTATATGGTTGTGAACTGCCCCCCTATAAACTCCCCAAATACCTTACAATGAGGATTTTTGCCCTGGAGTATATCAGGGAGATGCTCAATTCAGATGACATCCACTTCATGGTGGCCAAGAAGAAGGCATAATTCAGAATAAAGACATAGGTAGGCCCATTTGTGTGCAACACACGGACAACAGTTGAAGAGGTAGATAGAATGCTTAAAGAAATGAAGTTCAATTTGATATTTACATGGTCTTATGACCCCTGTGGCATCATCTCAAAGCTTAGAGTGGAGAACAAAAACACTCCTTACATTCATACTTTAAGGCTAGACATAGAACAATATGCCAATTAGCTGGAGTGGACAGAAAATACCTTGCAGGAAGCTGAAGAACAACTTGTTTCTACTTCTAGTTTGCAGACTCCTATTCCTCAGGAAAAATCAAGTAAAAGACAGAGGGAGGAAGGATCATCTTCTACAGTTGAGAGTGAAGCTAAAGAATTCAGAATCAACTATAGGAAGAGAGAAAAGGTAACTCCCAGAGTATAATTGGACAAAGAAATTGAAGAGCAGACAACCATCATCATCATAGATTCACCACCTGCAACTACCAAATTCACAACATCCACTTCTGAATCTTAATCTTCACAAGGTCACAAGGAAACTAAGCTGGGATCACAGAATGTTCAAACAGAAAAAGAGAAGACAGTTTTTGACAGGTACAAGGAGATAAAGCTCAGAAATGAAATTATGAAGAATAGTACTTATAACCAATTTTGGAAACATACCTCCAGCTCACAAAGTAGGTTGGTGTCAGTGTTTGATACAGAGCATGGCAAAATGCATATGGCTTTTCTTGAGGCCCAAATTCCACAGCCAAAGTCAACAACAGACTATAAGAGCACAAATTTTGAATTCAGCACAAAGGAAATACATCCCATTGATCAAATGGAGATGCACAAGAAAATGGGTGAAATGATATCCTCTACTTTAACTAACACTGATATGACACTTTCTAAATTGTAGGTTTCTTTTGCAAATGTCTAGTCACAGATGAAAATGGAGAAAGTGTCCTCCTTGGCCAAAGATAACAGGATCAAGTCTTTGGAAAACTTGGTGATTAAGATAGGTTATGACCCTAAAGATGTCAATGTTGCTGAAGAGATTGTTAAAAAAAAAGAACCTGGACATTGCAAAGCTGAGGAAGCATCTCAAGCTGCCAGCCACAGAAGATCCAATAACCAAATACATTGAAGAAGGTGAAGCACAAAAAGCAGATATGGTGAAATTGATGATAGAACAAAATATACAAATTAGGCAGATGGAGGCATATATGGAGAAACTGATAAAGGAGAAGGAAGATGGTCTGAAGATGGCCATTGTCCCCCTGGATGCTATACCTATTTCTCAGCTTCCATCAACAGGGGCAACCACTGCACCTATCTCCTCCACTCAGGATGCAAGTGCTGAATAGGTAAAATAGACACTACAAAACATGTCACTACAGTCAAAGGAGATTGAGACTTTGTAGAGCCAAATCAAAGCTTTGGAAGTGAAAAAGGCCAAAGTTGAAGCTGCTCAGGTTGCTGAATTGGAGAAATCCCAAAAACTGTTGGAGAAGTTGCGCCAAGTAGAGAGAGACACTTTAATTGGTCAGACCTTGGCCCAAGCCAAGGAAACTATTTGGATGAATATATTAGACTCTATGAATGAGATTTGGCCTTCTATCCAAATCATATTTGAGCAAAAAGAACTGATAGAGAAGGCTACATAAACTATTGTGCAAGGAAGGGAAAAGTTGGGAGAGATGCCCACAGAAGCTTCTAATATAATCAAGTTATTAAACTCAAAGTCCAAGTATGAGTTGGAGGGGGTGGGAATCAGTGATAGAACTACCACCACTCTAGAAGTCAAGAAAGTATTGACAAAGAGAAATCTCATTGATTAGTTGGAAGAAAGGTGTGAAAACTTAGAGCTGTAGGTAAACATATTCACAAACAAAATTGAATCCTTAATCCAAAAGGGATTGCCCAGTATCTATGTTATAAATGATAAATTGATCACTCAGGAAGACTATATCTTGAAGATGAAAGAAGTGGCTAAAAGAAGCATTAAGTTAAGTGGAATTAAGGGAAGTATGACAACAAAGGCATTTATGGAAACCATGTCAAATGATTTCCATGTACAGAATGAGGTAAAACGCATTTTTACCATAAAACCAACTTTTGCCAAATACACAGAGGTATATGAAATTTACCGCAGGGTAATAAAATTGACAGTGCCATATGAAAAGAAATGGGAAGAATTGGTTGATCCATTGGATTGAAGCATAATTTAGGAGCAGTAAAATAACTTGTCAGCGCAACAACCAACATGACGGTTAATTCAGCATTGCAACACTGTTCTAGGTTGACTCAATGACTGAAACCATCAAAACAGGGCCACCTTTCCATTCAATAGCCTACGTGGCCTATTCTTTTTCCAAGATTAGATGATATAGTTTGTAATTAGGCTAATAATACAGTGTGACATCGATTTTGTAAAGTATTTTTGTAATTTTCATTATAAGTACTTCATTGTTTGAAGTATTAAGGGTTGATTTCCGAATGTAATTTCCTTCCCATATTGTAATTTTCAAAGCACTGGAGCATCAATAATACAAGGACCTTTCACAAGATTCATGTGGTGTACTAAACGGTGATGTGTTTCTTCTATTTATCTATTTTAAACATTGTTTCTATTTCTCTGTAATTCTAAATTTCTGAATTAATCAACATAAACTGTGATAAATAGGTTTCATTATTTAGAGCACCCTATTTTGGCTGTTGTTAATTTTAATGTTTTCCACTGAAGTCAAACCAAGGAATTATTAATTTCTCCTTGATTTCCACTGAACCTTACATTTATTCTATTCCACAATTCATTTAATTTCTGAAAAGATCTAGTTAGAGCAACCTAGCTTGCTTTGTGAGAACTCCTATAAAAATTGATGCAAAATCCAATTTTATTTATAGACTCCATGGCCCAATGGAATTATAACACTCAAATCAACCAAACCTTTCAAACAAAACAAACGAGTACAATCATAACTATCCTAAAACTTACACTAAGCTAAATTAAACAGAGAGATCCCTCTCTGAAGCTGGCAGGGCTAGATCCCAGCTTCCAAAGTGGTTTTGATGTTGTCCAATGTGTTTACTCCCTCAACCTCAAAAATATAGCACAACAACACAGGTGCGACCATACTGGGGAAGAATACCTTTTAATCTAAAACATTATTAATCCCTGGTATCTAATCAATATTTCTATAAATCAAGGCTTATATATCATTATGAAATACATGATTTGAGGTTGTTATTTTGTAAATATTCTACTGTGTCATTGATTTGATTTTTATTTGTGTGATGATTTTTAATAGACCTAGCTCCCAAAATAATTTTCACTAGATCTCACCTTGACCCCAACCCTATTGAATTTGTAGATAACCCTGAGCAGTTGGTGAGATTTTATTTTATTTTATTTATTTATTTATTATTATTATTTATTTATTTTTTTTTATTTTTTTTTTTTTTACAGAGAGTCAAGGTAGTAATAGCCCATTGTCTAGATTCAATTCTCTTCCTGAGAATATTCCTTTGTCAAGGTCTAATTCTCTTCCAGAGAAATTTGAAACTATTCAAGGTATAGACTTTGATTTTCCTTTCTATCATAGTCTGTTTAGATCAAAATCTGAGGCTTTTATAGATCAGATTGTCATTGATAAAGCCCTATTGCAACCATATATACCCCAGACCCAACATTTTTAAGCAGATCTTGATCTAGAATCCTTACAAAAATTTGACAAATTACAAGGTCTAATTTCATTGTTGGACCAAGCTATTGAAGAAGCTTTTATTCAACAATCTATTGAATTTTTTGCTTTAACAGTTGCAACAAACTCTTTTTCTAGTCAGTCTTCCCATTCTGTTCATCTATAGCCTCCCAGTCCTACTCATTCCATAGTTTCAAATTCCTCACTTGTGATCTCGCAAACTAGTATTCCTACTATCCCCATAGTTATCAAAACTACACCTCCATTAGGTCCATCTTCAAGCCAATCTTCCAGAACAGTTATGGCAGGTAGGTATGCACCTTTGGTGTTACCATGCCAGCTAAATTCTATGCCTAGAGATTACCAATCTAAAATTGTGATCTTTGATAACACTAGTGCTTACACTGCTCAACAACATATGGATAGGATGAATGATGTGTTTGACCTCCAAGAATTAGATGAAGCTGACATTAAAATGAGATTTTTTGCTCAGAGTTTAGGAGGTGATGTCAAGAAATTCTTTACGAGTTTACCTGCAGGAAGTATAACGAACCTTGATGCTTTCCATCAAACTTTTTTTATCTAGATGGGAGGTTAAGAAAAATACACTTCAACTCCTAAATGAATATAAAATACTGACAAGAAAACCAAATGAAAGTGTGGAATAATATTGTGAACGGTTTAATATTTTTTACAACTCCATTCCACAAGACATCAAGCTATCCCTTGGCCTGGTTCTGATTGATTTTCCAAATGGTTTCGATGTAGACATGGAATATCAACTTAGAGAGAGAGACCCAACAACTTTGGAAGAAATGCAAGAAAATGCTATTAAAGTTGAAGCTATCATCCTGAATAAGAAGGCCAAACTGAAGTCTGAATGCAGAGTTACCATAAAAGAAGAACCTTCTACTCCTGTTGTTGATCATAAAATTGATGGCCTAGTGAGAGTAGTGAATCAAATGATGCAAAGAGTAAACATCAATGACCAAACTCAAGTAATAGAGAACCAAAATGCCCCTCAAAGTAGAAACTAAAACTTTAGAAGGAATGCTCCCCAAATTAAACAAAGAGAACAAAAGGGTCTAAACCAGCAGGTTCGGCCTCCTTTTCAAGAAAATTACACAGATGATGAGGGGAATATTGTTGAAGATTTGGATGATAATCAAATAAATCTGATGGGTATAAATGATGATGAAACAATTTTCATCACTCAAGAGGAACAAAAACTTTTTCTCCTAGCCCAAACTGAACTAGATTATGAAGAATCATATGAATATAAACAAGGGTTTGAAAATTCATAATGGAAGTCCATAGGCAATATAACCTTAAGAGTAAAAACAATCCAGACACTCTCAACACCAAAAACTCAGATAATCCTACTAAAAAGTCATCTGAAATTGAACCTAGGAAAACCACAGATACTCTTCCTAAGAAAAATGTAGATAATTCTAGCAAGAAAAAAAGTAAAAATCCTTGTCAAGAAAGTCGTTGATAGTGTTTCCGAAACTACTCAAACAGATATCCCAACCACCAGTCAACAAAAAGAGCCTATGAAAAAACAAATCACAGATCAATCTGAATTTCCCAACTTGATTAAGATTCAAACATTGTTCAACATTGAGAATGAACTAGCGAAATTAAAAATCCCTATTCTTCTCATAGAGTTAATGAGCAAAAAAATGTACAGACCCTAAAGTTGTTATGGGGAAATTAGGACTTGACATTACTAGACCTTATAAAGACTTGTATTCCTTTGATTCCAGCAAATTTAGATGCCTAGGTCTTATCAAAGACCTATGTGTTACTTTAGCTCAAATCCCTACTAAGAGTCTAGTAATGGACATAGTGGTTGCAGATATCCCCCCTAAGTATGGCATGTTGTTGTCACGCTCATGGGGAGAAAAATTGCAAGGTACCCTACAGATGGATATGACCTTTCCTACCATACCATTCTTTGGGTAGCAAAGAAGACTATATAGGGAAACCTTGGTGAAATCATGGTGAGTAGTCAAGACAAACCTCACAACTATCCACTTTATTCTGTTCATTCGGATTTGGATTCTTTCATTCTTTACAATGATGGGGATGTCAACACTCAAGTAATCAATGCTAAAACTAAAATTTCTAAAACAGACCCAACCCAATCACAAATAACATAACTAAAAACTCCTCTTGAACCTCTTTGGAACATGATTTTTGATGGCTCTTGCAGCAAAGATGGTGTTGGAGTAGGAATTTGGGCAATTAATACAGGGAATAATCATGTTGAGGGTCACTCATACATGCTTAATTTTCAATGTACCAATAACATAGCAGAGTATGAAGCCCTTATTTTAGGATTGCAGTTGTTAAAAAAGTTAGGTGCTAAAAGAATCTCCATTCAAGGGGATGCTGAATTAATTATCAAACAAATTAAAGGAGAATATTCAGCCAAACATCCTAGGATGAGAGCATACAAAAATGTTGTGCTTGATTTCCTAGAAAGTTTTCTTGAATATGACCTTTATGTAACTCCTAGAAAACAAAACATCATTCCAAACAATCTTGCTTTTTTAGCCATCTCTTGTAAAATGCCTTATCCTAATCAAGAATATGTACTGGAGGTAAAACATTGATCAATTGTCCTTGATAACATGAGATATTAGCAGATGTTCGGAAACGATAAACGTATTGAAAGTTTTATGTGATCAGAAGATGAATTTCAAGATGACAGTATTGATTTTGAATATGAAGTAGATAATCAAATTGTTGAACATTCTAGTCCAGAAAGGCAATTAGATAATTTAGATGTAAATACGCCTATTGTTAAAATTGTAAATAAATTAGAATTGCTTGAAATAGACCCTGAAAAAGAAGAATTTGAAACACTCCAGCTTAAAGATAATGTTTTTCCTAGAGGTCTAGTTCCATTAGAAGAATTATTTGATTTCAATGACGTGGCTAAAAGGCCTAAGATTGAGCCCTCATGAACAACAATTGAAGATTGTAATTTAGGTACTAAAAAAGACCCCAAAATCATAAAACTGTCTAAATCAATCCCAGCAGCTGAAAAACAAAAATGTATGGCCTTATTCAAGGAATTTAGTGACGTTTTTGCTTGGATCT
Source organism: Pinus tabuliformis (assembly GCA_031772625.1). Classification (NCBI taxonomy): domain Eukaryota; kingdom Viridiplantae; phylum Streptophyta; class Pinopsida; order Pinales; family Pinaceae; genus Pinus; species Pinus tabuliformis. The sequence goes on from CM062820.1 coordinate 268,759,089, forward strand.
ATGAATATCTTAAAAAATATGATACATAAATCATACAACACAAACCTCCAATTAAAGAAGATTAGAAACCCTGCAAACGAAAACTTCGTAGAATAAATTTGGTTCTGCTGCCTTTAATTGAGAAGGAAATCAAAAGAATGTATGATTATAAAATCATAGTTCCTCTTAGGTACTCTTAACGGGTTTCCAATATTGTGCCAACCAGGAAGAAAACAGGTGAAATCAGATTGTGTATATATTTCATAAACCTAAACAAAGCTTCCCTAAAAGACAACTATCCCTTACCTAAAATGAATCATATTCTGCAAAAGGTAGTTGGATCTTCTAGGATTCTCAGGTTATAATCAGTCCTAGTTCATCCATAGGATCAGGACAAAACAACCTTTACCACTCCATGGGGTATCTTCATGTATGTGAAGATGCCTTTTGGATTAATGATGTTGGGGCCACATTTCAAAGAGAAATGGATATTTCTTTTGCTGATGAAATTGGCAGATTTATTGCGATCTATCTAGATGACATAGCTGTGTATTCTAAATCTGATGAAGAACTTTTTATGCACCTAAGAAGAGTTTTTGAAAAATGTAGACGGTTTGGGATTTCACTAAATCCTAAGAAAATAGTGTTTGGCCTTGAAGAGGGAAAACTTCTTGGTCATATCATATCTAAGGAAGGGTATCAAACTTGATCCTAAAAGGATTGAAGTTATTCTAAAAATAAATCACCCAAGAAATATTAAAGAACTTTAGTCATTTATTGGGAGAATAAACTTCCTAAGAAGATTTATCCCTAACCTTGCATAACTTTTCAGAAACATCACAAACATGCTAAAACGAGATTCTGAAATCAAGTAGAACCTTGAAGCTAGGCAATCATTCGACTAGGTTAAACAAGCATTAACAAAGGCACCAATCCTTATTAGTCCAGATTTTACTAAGGATTTTATAATTATTTCATTTGCTACTGAACATAGTGTTGGAGTTGTCCTTTTGTAGAAAATTGATGATGGATATGAACAACCCATTTCTTTCTTTAGCAAGACCTTGAGGGATGTTGCACTCAAGTATAATATAATGGAGAAGCTGATAAAAGCAATTAAATATTTCAGAGTATATATTCTTCATTCTCATATAATTGCTTAAGTACCAAATGTTGTAGTTAAAGATATTTTGATACATAATGGACCAGATGGCAAAATAGGCAAATGGATTGCCATCATACTGGAATATGACATAGAAATCAAGCCAGCCAAGCTTATTAAAGGACAAGGATTAGCCAAATTGATGGTTGAATATAGTTTTAACGCTTTAAATATCAACTTTGTAGCTGAATTGGATGATCAGGAGGAACATGCGACTCCACAACTAGATGGGGCTTTCATGACCTCACCCTGGTATGCAGACCTTATTTATGTTTCATTTAATTTAAATGCTCCTGCTGGTCAAACAAAAACAAAGGCTAGATTTCTGAAGCTAAAAGTAGTTAAATTTTGCATCATAGAAATTTTTTTATATTAGAAAGATGTTGGTGGTATTTTACTAAAGTCTTTATTGAAAGATGATGCAAAAAAAACAATGCAGGAATTCCATGAGGGTGACTGTGGTGGTCATTTGTATTGGAAAACCACTACCAATAAGATCCTCAGACTTGGTTTCTACTAGCATACACTTATTCCAAGTGTTCATGAGAAGGTATCCTCTTGCCACAAGTGTCAAATCTTTGAGGGAAAAAAAAAAGCTTTGGCCTCTACCTTTGAAGCCCATATCTGTTGAAATCCCTTTCCAATGGTGGGGATTGGATCTCATTGGAGAAATTCATACTCCAGCCTCTGCTCAACATAAATGGATCCTAATTGTTACTGACTACTTCACCAAATTGATTGAGGCCACTCCTTCTAGACTGGCCACATATGATGTTATCATTAAATTCTTAGAAACCAATATCTTGTCTAGATTTGGCTGCCCAAACAAGCTTATTATAGATAATGTTGCAGCCTTTAGGTCTAAGAAAATGATAGATTTATGCAACAAATACCACATCACTTTGGGGCATTCAACTACTTATTACCCACAAGGTAATGGGTTGGCTGAATCTTCAAATAAAAGTCTGGTAAATATTATCAAGAAGTTGTTAGCAGATAACAAAAAGTCATGGCACAACAAGCTCATAAATGCACTTTGGGCTGATAGGCTCACCACAAAGAAATCAATTGGCATGTCACCATACCAATTGGTTTATGGAATGGATGTTGTTTTTCCATCCTTTTTGGGAGTTCCTGTCATGAAGTTAATTCAGGAATTGTAGGTTGAGCCCAATAACATTCAAAGGAAAATTGATCAAACAATCTAGTTGTAGCAATCCAGGGAAGAAGTTTATAATAAAGCTCAGGCCATCCATGAGAATAACAAGAAAGTTTTTTACAAAAGGACAAAAGCAGATGATTTCACAATTCGTGATAAAGTCATAAAGTGGGATTCTAGAAGAGAAGACAAAGGGAAGCATGGAAAATTTGACAAACTATGGATGAGACCTTATGTCATTTATGCTTTCCGAGGGAATAATGCATTTTTAATAAGAAATTTAGATGGGATAGAATTACCTAGTGGACCTGTAAATGGTAGGATGTTCAATGACTATTTCTGTGAGCAATAGAAGTTTTCCTAGCATCTATCATTGTCCTTATTGTTTGGATTGGGTGACCTATTAATAGAAGTTGAAGCCCTCAGAGAAGGCCCTGAGCTTTTATTGATGAGTTAACATAAGTACCGCAACAAAGAAATCAGAGTTATATATTGTTGAAATAAGACACTCAAGGCTACTCATCACATGTTCTTAGCACCTCATAGAGGGAATGCCATCCTCAGCTGGAGCCACTGTTAGGGTCCTATAATTTATAGGTTCTCAAGGTAATTGAGTATTCTATCTCAGGAATCTTATTTTGTAAATACTTGTCAGTCTGCCAATGATTTCCAAAAAAAAAAAAAAAGAATTAAAAAATCAAAAGAGGGTATAAAGAAGAAAAATAAAGAGAAAAAGAAGAATATTGAAAAAGAAGAAAACATTGAACCCCACCAAAAGAAAAATAAACAAAAAGGAATAATATTGAAAGTGTTGCAAGTCTAAATGCCATTACTCATAGATAGATTTGATTCATTACTCAAAATAAAAGTTGTATGTAGCTTGTTCAAATGCCACAATCACTAGTTTTTAGTTTAATCATACAGTGTAATCATGATTAAAATCCTTTAAATTTCTGTAAATTGAGATAGAGAATAAAGAGTTACCCAGCAGTGTAATATGGGTAAATCATTAGTTAGTTAGAAAATGATATTGATCCAACTGTTTAATCTGGATCAATAGGAGGAATAAGGGATAGGTTAGGTAGTTTTTTCATTATGTATAAAAGAAAATAAAAATGGGTCTGCTAGTCTAAGCGCACCCTAGAGCTAAAAAAAAAATGCTAGTTTAGCTAAGGGTAGGAAGATTAGATTAATGATAAATATTTAAATATATAAATTTTATCCTAAGTTAAGGATATAAGGAAAAGGGAAATATGTGCGCTGGGAACAAAGTACTTTATATGTTTCATTTTTCCCTTATCCTAAGTATCAAAAGAAAATATTAAAGGGTCAAACGAGCAAATCTTGTTTGTCGTTGATTGATAAATTTCAACTGTTTGAAGGCATCGGGATTTGATCCCACAATTTATCAACGAACCTCATCCGTTTTCTCCCCCCCCTACTCCATTCTGCCTTTACTACCGGGGGGTCTGGAAAGTAGTTTCTCCCACCGAGCCCCATCCCTTACGTGTCGCCCTCTAGTGATTTCTCACCCCCCCACTAAAACCATTAACCGCCCACTAGCCCCTTCAGAAACTGCTTTCCCTCATCCACTCTGCCGCGCCCCACCACTCTCTGCTTACCACATGGCATGATCATTGAACCAATTAAATGTGTTCCTGGCCAAAACGACTGTTCTCCATTCAATTTGGTTTCTCTCGGGTAACTGTTTAGCCCAACGATATCGCACCATCCTTAACGAGACTATTCTCAGTGTTTTAAAGTTATTGAGCCTATCAGTCTCACCCCTTTTCACTCCTGTTTTTCTGTTATGCAACAAGGATCTCTATCAGAGAAATTTCGCGGCCAAATTACGACAAAAAATGTTAATTCCCTTTCATTTTTGCTTGTAAGTCTGTTATTCTTATGTGCTCGGTAAGCCTCCTCTGCAAATTCATCATGTTCACAGATTTCTATAGTCATGCCTCCTAAAACTAAGACTCAAGATAAACCCATTAATCCTTTAATTCACCCTTCTGTAGATTTAGATCATACACCTTTAGCTTATAGGGATTACAGGATAAATGGAACTCTGTGTGACTGCAATTTTCTGGAATTGTATTGCTGGTTAGAGGATAAGAACATAGACAAAACTGATGAAATTGGGCTCTGGTAGTCAAACCTCCCCCATTATATTTTCCCCTTTACATTCCAATCCCCAGAATTTACTAGAAGGTGTCAAGCTTGCTATGTCCCTTTCCAAAGAGCCATCATTGCCCCTACAGGTGATATTCTTTTCACCATTACAGCCCAATCCATAGACCAAATGATGCTGGCCCCCACTGTGGAAAATGTTGCCCCTTTCTCCCTAGAAGCCCTCACCCAGCTTTATCAAAAGCTAGACTTTGCCACTAGAGCTAGAATTTTTGAGATTTTCTTGCCAGAGAATGCCCAATTACCCAAAAAGAATCCTCCATATCCTTCTTCCATTTTCCCTGATCATGCCAAGAAGATTATTTCCATGATTTCTTACATTTTAGGCTATCATTCTGATCAGTGGGTAGATGAGCCCATTTTAGGATTCCTTTCCATATTTTCCACAGACAAAAATCCCTCTTTGATGTTCAACTTCAGTCAATTTTTGGTTGATAATATCCATGAGCAGTTCATAAAGTTTCCAACAGAACAGGTGTTCAATTACACCTCTATTTTGATTTATATGTTCCTCTATTATCAGGCAGATAAATTCAGTTTTGCATTGCAGAAGCTGGATGACACAGGGAACTAGCAGCTAATAATTTTTTGGACCTCATTAGTAATGAGAGAACAACAAGAATTCAGTTATGAGCAGTTTATCAAAGACTTTTTTCATCCAGCCATGAACATTTTGAACAGTGCTGTACAACCCAGAATCAGTGAGGAAATCAAGATAATTTTTCATTTGTCAGACCAAGCAAAGATAGGGTATTGGTATTTATACCAAAATTACACAGAAATCAGGGTATATGGTTGTTAACTGGCCCCCTATAAACTCCCCAAATACCTCCCAATGCGGATTTTTTCCCTAGAGTATATCAGGTAGATGTTGAATTCAAATGACATCCACTTTGTGGTGGCCAAGAAGAAGGCACAATTCAGACTAAATACACAGGTAGGCCCATTTATTTGCAACACAAGGATAATGAAGAAGGACATAGAATTCTTAAAGAAATGAATTTTAGTTTGAGATTTACATGGTCTTATGACCCTTGTGGCATCATCTCAAAGCTCAAAGTGGAGAACAAAAACACCTTACGTTCATACTTCAAGGCCAGACATAGAACAATATGCCAATCAGCTAGAGTGGACAGAAAATACCTTGTAGGAGGCTGAAGAACAAATTGTTTCTACTTCTATATTGAAGACTCCTATTCCTCAAGAAAAATCAAGTAAAAGATAGAGGGAGGAAGGATCATCTTCTACAACTGGGATTGAAGCTAAAGAATTCAGAATCAACTATAGGAAGAGAGTAAAGGTAACTCCCAGAGTAGAATTGGACAAAGAAACTAAAGAGCAGGCAGCCATCATCATCACAAATTCACCACCTGCAACTACCAAATTCACAACTTCCCCTTATGAAACTTCATCTTCATAAGGTCACAAGGAAACTGAGCTGGAGTCACAGAATGTCCAAGCAGAAAAAGAGAAGATAATTTTTGACAGGTACATGGAGATAAAGCTCAAAAATGAAATTTTGAAGAATAGTACTTATAACCAATTTTGGAAATAGACCTCTAGATCACAAAGTAGGTTGTTGTCAGTCTTTGATACAGAGCATGGAAAAATGCAGATGGATTTTCTTGAGGCCCAGATTCCAAATCCAAAATCAGTAGCAGATTATAAGAGCACAACTTTTGAATTCAGCACAAAGGACATACATCCCATTGATCAAATGGAGATGCACAATCAAATGGGTGAAATGATATCCTTTACTTTAACTAACACTTCTATTTCACTTTCTAGATTACAGGTTTCTTTTGCAAATGTCCAGTCACAGTTGAAGATGGAGAAAATGTCCTCTTTGGCCAAAGGTAACAGGATCAAGTCTTTGGAAGACTTGGTGATTAAGATAGGGTATGACCCTAAAGATGTCAATGGTGTTGAAGAGAATGCTAAAAGAAGAACCTGGACATTGCAGCGCCGAGGAAGTAGCTCAAGCTGCCAGCCACAAAAGATCAAATGACCAAAGATATTGAAGAACGTGAAGCACAAAAAGCAGATATGATGAAATTGATCATAGAACAAAATATACAAATTAGGCGGATGGAGACAGAGATGGAGAAATTGATAAAGGAGAAGGAAGTCAGTTTGACAATGGCAATTTCCCCCCTCGATGTTATACCTATTTCTCATCTTCCATCAGTAGGGACAACCACTGCACCTACCTCCTCCACTTAGACTGCAAGTGTTGAACAGGTAACACAGACACTACAGAACATGTCACTGTTGTCAAAGGAGATTGAGACTTTGTAGAGCCAAATCAAAGCTTTGGAAGTGCAAAAGGCCAAAGTTGAAGCTGCTCGAGTTGCTAAATTGGAGAAATCCCAAAAACTATTGGAGAAGTTGCACCAAGTAGAGAGGGACATTTCAATTGGTCAAAACTTGGCCCAAGCCAAGGAAACTATTTGGATGAATAAATTAGACTCTTTGAATGAGATTTGGCCTTCTATCCAAATCATATTTGAACAGAAATAACTGATAGAGAAGGCTACATAAACTATTGTGCAAGGAAGGGAAAAGTTGTGAGAGACAGCCACATAAGCTTCTAATATAATAAAGTTCTTAAACTCAAAGTCCAAGTATGAGTTGGAGGAGGTAGGAATCAACAATAGAAATGACACCATTCTGGAAGTCAAGGAAGTATTGACAAAGAGAAATCTCATTGATCAGTTGTAAGAAAGGTGTGAAACCCTAAAACTGAAGGTAAACAAATTCACAAATAGAATTGAAGCCTTAATCCAAAAGGGACTACCCAGTAACTATGTTATAAATGGAAAATTGATCACTCAGGAAGACTATATCCTAAAGATGAAAGAAGTGGCTAAAAGCAGCATTAAGATCAGCGGAATTAAGGGAAGTATGGTAGCAAAGGAGTTTTTGGAAATCATGTCAAATGATTTCCATGTATAGAAAGAGGTAAAACACATTTTTACCGGAAAACTAACTTCTGCCAAATACATAGAGGTAGCAAAAATTTACAACACGATAATAAAATTGACAGTGCCAAATGAAAAGAGATGGGAAGAATTGGTTGATCTATTGGATTGGAGGATAATTCAGGATTAGTAAAAGAACTTGCCAGCACAACAACCAGCATGATGCTTAGTTCAACATCACAGCACTGTTTCGGGTTGACTTAGTGACTGAAACCATCAAAACAGGGACACCTTTCCATTCAACGGCCTACGCGGCCTATTCTTTTGCCAGGATTAGATGATATAGTTTGTAATTAGGATAATAATACATTTTCAGTTTGACAACGATTTTGTAAAGCATTTTTGTAATTTTCATTATAAGTACTTCACTGTTTGAAGTATTAAGGGTTGATTTCCAAATGTAATTTCCTTCTACATATTTTAATTTTCAAAGCACTAGAGCATCAATAATACAAGGACCTTTCATAGGATTCATGTGGTGTACTAAATGGTGATGTTTTTCTTCTGTTTACCCATTTTAAACATTTTTTTTCTTTCTCAGTCATTCTGAATTTCTGAATTAATCAACGTAAACTATGATAAATAGGATTTGTTATTTAAAGCGCCCTATTTTGGTTGTTAATTTTAACGTTTTCCACTAAAGGCAAACCAAGGAATTCTTAATTGCTCCTTGGTTTCCACTGAACCTTACATTTATGCTATTCCACAATTCATTTAATTTCTAAAAAGATCCAGTTAGTGCAACCTAGCTTGCCCTGTGAGAACTCTAAAAGTTGATGCAAAATCCAGATTTATTTATAGACTCCATAGCCCAATGGAATTATAACACTCAAATCAACCAAACCTTTAAAACAAAACAAACAAGTACAATCATAACTAGCCTAAAACTTCCACTAAAACAAAGCTAAATTAAACAGAGAGATCCCTCTCTGAAGCTGGCAGGGCTAGATCCCAGCTTCCAAAGAGGTTTTGATGATGTCCAATGTGTTTACTCCCTCAACCTTAAAAATACAGAATGACAACATTTCAGATGTAATCTTTCAAATTTTCAAGATTTTAATTCTGATCAGATTCAAGAATCTTCTTCAGTTGGTTCATCTTCATGCAAATCTCTTGCATCAAATTCAGGTTTGGAATGTGTATCTCTCATAAAGTCATGGAATTATGAAGTTAATCATTTCAAAGACTATCTTTTATTGAAGGGATCATGCCTATCGGATTCATTTATTAATAGTTAGCTCCTAGTTTTTATTTCGAATGTTATATTGCAAGTCTTTCCCCTCATTGCACTTGAAATCCACTTGAGTGATAGTGAATGCATAAGTTATTACATGAATCAAATTGTTCCTCATTCACTATGTCCTAACTGGTCTCAAGTGTTTTTTGTGCTCGCACTCCTCTTAAATTATTTCGATGATTACAATGCTTGTATAGTATGTCACAAGTTACAAGAAAATGGTTTGTCACATTCAACATGCGAGGAAGTTGATTCTATTGTTCAAAGCATTTGCAGAGCTGTTAAAATTGGTTTATCTTTGTTAATTACAAACTAGGAATTTGATGCTTTAATTGACCCATTTGATCATGATTCTGTATCTGATGAATGTCATTGATCTTATCATTTTCCCATCATCACATCCAATGACAATTGTTTTACACCCTTCGATCTTTATGGTTTAACATTGCACTATTTGGGTACTTGTCAAGTAGTTGAGCACTTCCGCACTCGCTAATGGTTATGTCAATTCCTCACTATATTGACACACAAGTTGAATATGATCAGATCTATTTCTTCTCACAAGATTCTCATCGTAATCCTATACCTCTAATTGAAAATTCATCTTTCAAAATATTTCATTGTTTTGAAGAGGATTTTCATGAATTTTACGATCCAATCGTTGAATGGTTGTGTTGTCGCCATGACAAACACCCTCCAAATTTTTCCTACACTCAAATTTTTGAGCCTATCGTGGACCTTGCAATCAATCATTCCATAGTAAATTCTTGGTTAGTTAATGGTTTTAAGCTCCCTTTTGGATTGGAAGTGTCGAGGGTACTTTCTCACACATGCTCAATCCACAAAAAGTTCACGATCACATTATTTCAAGCAAAATTGAACAAGAATAATACAGTCCATCAATATTGTGCCTTTGTGAATTCCATTCCATGTTAACAGTTAGTGCACACTGACATCGCTAGTTTCTCACTTCTAGATGTGTTTGTACTTTTATTTTGGTGAGTTTTGCAAACTGTCGCTTTCGTGCACCTCTTTTTTTTCGAGTGACATTTTCATGTTTTCGGATGTCTTTTTTGCTTTCTTTAAGTCTAATTAGTTTTGTTTTCATGTTATCTTTTCTCTGGCATGTGTTTCTTTCACTATCATTCGCATATCACAAATGTCGTATGCACTTTAGCACTTGTCATTTTCTAACATGTTAAGTGTTGCACAATGTACATAAGCTTGTTTTAGTGGTTTCAAGAGGTTCTCCTTGTGTAAACTAGTCAATCTTAGCATGTAAGCATATGTCACATTCATTTCCAAAGTTTTAAGCATTGTCGCACAAGTGTCGTCACGGTCGTCGCAAAGTGTATCTTTAGTGTCGCACTTGTCGTAAGTTGTCATGAAGGTTGTCGCACTGAGGAAAGTATGTTGTTAATGTGTTCCAGATGATCTATGTTGTGTCATCAAGCGCTATAAGTGTGTGATCAAAGTAAATTCCTATCACTATTTACATTAGTTTCATTGATCCCACACTTATCAAAATTTCAGAAAATTCACAGCAACTTAGCCTCATCCGACCTTCCCGAACTGTGCATTGCGCAATCCCAGCCCTCAAGCTACAACCCTGCATCTTGACACTATGCAATGCACAATTCCTTCCTTCCGGGACTGCACACTACATAGTTTCAATGCTCAAGCTCGATCCCTAACCTCCAAAATTGTGCAATTCAACCCTCCAGCCTAGCCCTGACTTTGCACTATGCAATCTCTTAGCTCAAGCCCAAACCCCGAGCTCTTAAACTACACAACTGCATAACCACCAAGTCTTCTATGCCTCCCAAAACCACATAGTTGACAGAAACAGTGCAAAACCCTACAACCTGACTTAGTGAGCCTCAAAACTACATAATATTCCTACACATTCCAGCCTGAACTGTGAATTGCACAGTCTCAAGGCTCAAGCCTCAATCCTAAGCTATTGAACTACATAATTGCACAATCACTTGGGACCCTTTGCCTTCCAGAACTATACAATGTGAAAAATCAGCGTTCAAGCCCTTAACCTGGCTCCTTGAGCTCCCCACTGCGCAATATTTTTGCTAAGTCTAAGCCTGAACTGTGCATTGCACCATATCAAGGCTCAAGCCTAACCCTTGACTTCCTAAGTTGCGTAATTTCTGAAGAGATAAGAAGATCATTAAACAAGATTATGAAGGAACATTGGGCTACAACATAAGAACAAAGATCAGGACCGCATGAAGACTCCATCTGATTTACAACCCTTTGGAGGGTAGATATGAAGAACAAAGAATCTCTCATGAAGATGTAGCAATGACAACTTGGCATTGCCACATCATCTATGCAGTCCATGTCATCAATATCATGTCATGTCATGTAACGAGTCATCATGTGCCATATCATTTGTAGATTATGTAATTCTATATCAAAAAATGTATTTTAAAATGGAATTCCAAAGGACACATTCAAAATATGAAGATTCATGTAAAGTTGAAAATTCATAGGAATTCAAACAATCATGGGGGTAATCAAAGAGTCACAAGGAAGGTAAAGCATCACCTCTTGGTTATATATACCCACTCATTATATGATAAAATGACTTTTCACCTTGGCTCCTCTCGCAAGCCATTAGAGAGGCAGAGTAGTTCTTTTGGGGAAAAAGGAGTGGCCCCACTATTGGAGCTAGCGGTGTTCATTGTATACATTTGTATTGGAGCTTTTACTTAATATCAGAAGCCTTATGGACAAAAAGTTCTTCCTGCATGGATTATGAATATTTGTAACACTATTATGTGAATTTTTATAATTCATGTTTTCTTTCATATGTGCTAAAGTAGTTGAACTATTTTGGCTATTTTGGTACTTATCATATTGATAATGTGTTGTAATGGTAATTATTGTTGTCGCATCATTGTGGACTATTCTGCTAGATATTAGACAAATCTTTCTTGTTTTAATGGTTGCAATGACTGTCGCATTTTTTTTTGACTATTCCACTGGATGTTGAACAAATTATTCTTGTTTATGTGTGTCTCTAATAGGGTGGTACTATTACCTCTCTCTTACAAGCTCACTTATATTCCCCCTCCGTAGCAAAAGAAATTTGACATGCATATGACCGAACACTCACCAGGCACAACCCCTTTCTTTTCGAAGGCACATTTTCACTCCTCTCTCTTGATGACAGTTATAGCCAAGGCAAATCTGTAAGAATATATGGCAGCTAGGCCGATACCTCTGATGGGGCTCCTATTCCAAATAGTGTGAGGTCTAATTGGGAATTCACATCGGGGAGACACCCTTGGTTGACAGATTTCCAATGCCATCAACAAAATGACGCTAAAAGGAGGGCTAGATGACAAGATTCTAAGTTTAGTTCTGTGTTCTGATTATAGTGATCATGAAGGTCGTGTAATTTCTGTCGGGTAATATACACATGTTCTTCCTTAGAATAATGCCCCTATATTAAATGGATCATGCCAGTTTTTGGGATGGATTTATTGCCTGTATGGGCATAGTTTCATCCGTGAGTGCATATTACACCCCCTGTTGTTTATGTTCCTGTTGCAACTCATTTGCTTATCTGTGTAGCTCATGCTCTTCCTTGAGTTGCTACTTCAGCACATGCAACTCCTTTGTTCCATTCTCTGTCTTCGCGTGATCACGCCATCACCTCGTAGCCTGAGTCTCCAAAGTATCTTTCATCATCAGTGGATCTGCTTAAGCTTGCAACTTTGTTCCACCTCCGTGTTATCAACAACCTTCCTCTTGCATTCGGTGCATCTGGTATGCTGCCTTCAGCTGTTGTTCATGATGTTTCTCATTGTGATGTTGTTTTTGTCATACGTTGATATCCTTGTCTACGAACAACTTAATGTCTTCATGAGTAGGCAAGATCATAGACACTTTATCAACTACATGCCTACGTGTGCTCTGAATGGTGTTGTCGAATCTGCTCTCCTGGAAACCATTGTACCTATACTGCTGAGAGGCAGATGAACACATGTGATACCTGGAGACATGGCAACACTCATGGCAAGCAATCTGTCAGTTGAAAACCAAAACGAACTTGAGAACTGACTTGCCACATACCTAGGTGACTAATCATGAAGGTCGCGTAATTTCTGTCGAGTAATATACACATGTTCTTCCTTAGAATACTGCCCCTATCTTAAATGGATCATGCTAGTTGTTGGGATGGATTTATTGCTTGTACGAGCACAGTTTCATCCGTGAGTGCATATTACGCCCCCTGTTGTTTATTTTCCTGTTGCAACTCATTTTCTTATCTGTGTAGCTCATGTTCTTCCTTGAGTTGCTACTTCAGCACATGCAACTCCTTTGCTCCATTCTCTGTCTTCACGTGATCACGCCATCACCTCATAGCCTGAGTCTCCAAAGTATCTTTCATCATCAGTGGATCTGCTTAAGCTTGAAACTTTGTTATGCCTTTGTGTTATCAACAACCTTCCTCTTGCATTCGTTGCATCCGGTATGCTGCCTTCAGCTATTGTTCATGATGTTTCTCGTTGTGATGTTGTTTCTGTCATACGTTGATATCCTTGTCTACTAACAACTTAATGTCTTCATGAGTAGGCAAGATCATAGACACTTTATCAACTACATGCCTAAGTGTGCTCTGAATGGTGTTGTCAAATCTGCTCTCCTGGAAACCATTGTACCTATACTGCTGAGAGGCAGATGAACACATGTGATACCTGGAGACATGGCAACAGTCATGGCAAGAAATCTATCAGCTGAAAACCAAAATGAACTTGAGAACTAACTTGCAACATACCTGGGTGACTAATCATGAAGGTCGCATAATTTCCGTTGAGTAATATACACATGTTCTTCCTTAGAATACTACCCCTATCTTAAATGGATCTTTCCCAAATCATAATCCCAGAGAGTTTTTTTAACCTACCTCCTCGTAAACTTTCAATCTCTGTGGAACTTGTTGATGCCTTGTCTCAATTCAATTTTAATGGCAAGGGTGGTATATTTTTATCTAGAAACGTAAATGATTTTCTTGGGTTTTTCGAATCTCTTGAAATTGATGATGAAGATGTTATGTGTATTTTATTCACCCTCACTCTTGAAGGTCACATTGATCGATGGTGTCATACCTTACCATCTGCTTCCATTCACTCTTTTCATCAATTTAATAAGGAGCTTCACCAAGCTTTCGATTGGTATGATTACCAAGATGTTCACAAAAGAATCAATCAACTTAGAATGGATCCTAATGAATCAGTTGAGGGTTTTGCTAATAGATTCCTTCATTTATGTTATGAGTTTCCTGAAGAAGATATGGATCAAAATTTATGTAAGCAAAAGTTTGAACATTTGGTTCAGATTTCTTTGAATCAGTTTGAATCTAAACCTCTAATGTTTTTACTTCCCCAACTTTTGTAAACCATGAAACACATCTAATTTCAGAGGAGGAACCTATTACTCCTTTTTTTCCTTATCTTCCTCCTTTTCTAGTCCCAATGTGGGTGCCTCCTTGCGATGGTTATAAATTTGGGAAATCTGAAAATCAAATTCCTTATCCATCTTCTCATTCTTCTTTCGCTTTTCATGATTCATATTTAATGGAAGAAATTCCATAATGGCTTGTGAAGCCTATGGTGAAGACTAACTCTTCCATTTTGGAATATGATGTTACTATTCATAACTCTAGTCTCCAATCTAATTTGGATTTATGTTATCCCCTATCATCTACATGCCATGAATTTTTGTCCCATGATCCGCTTAAGCAATCTGTTCCACCAACTAGTTGTTCACACTCTTTTGATTTTCAAGTTGTTGGTCCAAATTGCGATCAGGTTCAAGGTAGTCACATTACACATGTAGAGGAGTAGGAAGGTGAGGATTCTTTCAATATTTTTCAAAATTCTCCATGTGAAGATGGTGTCTCCTCATTCTTGGTTAATATCGAATCTGTTAATATCAGTAGTGAATTTAATGAAATAAATTTGTTTAGATCCACGGTCTTGGGCAACAATCATTTTGATGATGATGATTTTGTTGATGTATGTGATGACGAATGCCTAAGTGCATCAGCTAATCTTTCGGTTTCTCATGAAGATTTTAACTTAGATCTAAAATCTAATTCAGTTAAAGAAGATGTTCTTATCAAAAATTCCTCTTCATATCCCTATCCCTTGTGTGCTGCAATTCGTGATGCATCTACTTGCGATAGAGACACTCCATGCTCTTCAGGTTCTTCATCCGATGAGTTATCTTCTAAACTAGTACAAGGTGGTGAGATTATTCATGATGAAAATGAAAACAATCAAATCATTAAGTACTCTTTTCATCCCCTATCATCTCTTCTCTTTCATGAAGACAACTCTCCAAATGAGCTTGCTCACGAAATTTCCTCGATTTCTTTATCTTTGGATTTGCGATCAAAAGAATCTTTCAATTTGAGTAATCTGGCTGTTGAAAGTTGAAAAATCTGATCAAAATAGTGACAAAGATAGATACCATTTGGTGAACAGTGGTCTTATTGAAACCGATGGTAGCCGTTATCTTCACATCATCCATGATCCGGTTCAATATTTAGGATGTGATTTTACAATCCTTGAAATTTTCGGGACTTGTCAGGATCTCGTGAATTTGGTAAACCCCATGAACTAAGTCAGATATGGTTTCTTTCGCACAATCCTTCTCTCCACATGGTTTCACTCAATGTAAATATCTTTCTAAAATATATTTTGTATTTCAAATGTAACCTTTCAAAATTTCGAGATCTGGTTTCTAATTAGATTTATGAATCCTCTTCAATTGATCCATCTTCATGCAAATATCTTGCATCAAACTTGGGTTTGGTTTGGGTATCTCTCATAAAGTCATGGAATTGCGAAGTTTGTCATTTCAAATACCATGTTTGGCCAAAGGAATCATGCCTATCAAAGTCATTTTTTAATAGTCATCTCTTAGTTTTTCTTGTGAATGTTGTATCACAATATTTCCCTTCATCGCACCTGAAATCCTCTTGAGTGATAATGAATACACAAGTTATCACACAAATCAAATTCTTCTCCATTCACTATGTCTTGACTGGTCTCATTTGTTTGTTGTGTTAACATCCCTTTTAAATTCTTTCGATGATTATGATGCTTTTACAGTTTGGCACCAGTTATAAGAAAATGGTTTGTCACATTCGACCTATGAGGAAGTAGGTTCGATTGTTCAGAGCATTTGCAGAGCTATTCAAATTGAATTATCTTTGTTAATTACAAAATTTGAATATGATGCTTTAATCAACCCATTTGATCATTACTTTGTCTCTCATGATTGTCATTCAACTTATAATTTTCCCACCAACACATCAATGATAGTTATTTTACATACTTTGATCTTTATGGTTCAACATTTCACTATTCAGATACTTGTCGAGTAGTTGAGGCACTTCATCCTCCGCTGATGATTATGTCAGGTCCTCACTATCTTGACATCACTATTGAATATGATCGGATATATTTTTCCTCACAAGATTCTCATTGTAATCACGTGCCTCTAATTGAAAATTCATCCTTTCAAATATTTTGGGGTTTTCAAGAGGATTATCATGAATATTACAATCCAATCACTAAATGGTTGAAACAATCTTACCTAGAAATCTTTGTCACAAATAACAAGTTTCGATATTTCCTCGCACCTGTTAAGGAGTTTGGTGTAGATGGATACACATCCGCGAGAAGATTTCAAGGTTTGTTGAATGATGGTTCTTGTTTAAAGGGTAAGAATTTAAATTGAATAGAAATAGATACTATGGCCTATCTTCCCGCTGACAAGAAACACCTTCAAACTTTTGTGCAAATTATTCGAGTTCTTATATTTTTTGTTGCACATTACTTTATATATGTTTTTATTATTCGTATCTTTATGGATGCAGGTCAGGAACAACTATTGTGGCTACATTGGAAATTCCATTATATGTGACTCTGACCTTCTAGATGGTTAGGTTAGGAGTAGGTCTAGTTGCATTTTAGTTTACCTGCACATTCATCCTGCTTATGTTTCCTGTAGTTTGTCCTGCGTTTTCTAGTTTTTGTTTTACATCATTTTTTTCTTTAGCCACTTATTGTCTTCTCTCTTGGTTTTGTTTCCTTTTTGTGTGTTGCCTTTCCTTTCGTTTTGTGAGACCTTGCATGAATATGCTCTGTTGGCTCAAAGGGAATGTGGAATAATAGAAAATGACTTTGTAACACTGCAACATTTGTCTAACTCCCTATCCTTCTTCCTTGTCTTGGTTACACCTTTTGGTCGATGATGTTGTGATAGGAAATATGATCCTTTTGTTAAGAAATCCTTCTGTCAAACCATGACCTCCATGTTTATTCTAGAAACCTCATGCCTACACTCAATTTTTTATGTTTCGGTGTTTTCAGGATGATCGAATCAAGTAGATAAGGACAAGGGAAAAATCTAAATGAGAAAACCTAAATCATAGGTCTCTATATTCTTCTCTAAAGGAACAACCTCTCCTTCTCTCAATAAGTCAGGATCCCTCTTCTACCCATAAATAAATAAGTCTCAATGCACAATCCTCTTTAAATAAATAAAGGCGAAAGAAGAGAAAGACGTCTTGCGTAGAGAGGTGAAGCAAGAAAATCCGCTGGGGTACTGTCCAAGCTTGCTGGTAGTAGAAAAAAGTTTGTGTTCCTAAAGTGACTCCATTGGGGTACTGTCCAGGTCTGTTGGCAGCAAAGAAACACTAGAGATGAAAAACTATACTCTGAAAATCTAATGCTCGCGAACTTCATTACCATATCCTGATTTGAAACATTGTGTGATCACTGATATTATGTTTTTGTTTAACCGAGTGAAGGAATGAAGGGGACTATGTTTATGCATGGGGTAAGTGGGAAAGTCATGGTAATATGAATGATGAATCAATACTTCTTGAAGGACTAGACCTTGCATGAAAGAATTAACCAAGGCAGAGAAGCTGGAGTTCTACCAGTGTGTCACCAAGTGTTGTCACTGTGACAAACACCCTCCAAAATTTGCCTACACTCGAATTTTAGAGCCTAATATGGATCTTTTGATTGGTCCTTCTATAGTCACTTCTTGGTTAGTTTATGCTTTTAAGCTCCCTTCTTGGATTGGAAGTGTCGAAGGTACTTTCTCACATATGATTAGTTCATAACAAGTTCATGAGCACATTATTTCACACAAGCTTGAAAAAGCATAGCATGATCCATCAAGACTACGCCTATGCAATGTCAAATCCATGTCAACAGTCAATGCACACTAACATTGATAGTTTCTCACTTCTAGCTTCGTTTGTACTTCTATTTCGGTGAGTTTTACAAACTGTCGCTTTCACACACCTTTGCTTTTTCAAGTGTCGTTTTCATGTTTTCAGTTGTCACTTTTTCTTGATTTCACTCTAATTAGTGTTGTTTCATGTTATCTTCACTCTAACATGTGTTTCTTTCACTGTTGTTTGCATATAGCAAGTGTCATCTTCACTTTAGCACTTGTCAGCTTAGGGCATGTTAAGTGTCGCACAATGTACATAAGATTATTTTGGTGGTTTCAAGAGGTTTTCCTTATGTAAATGAGTCGATATTACCATGTAAACCTCTATCCCACTCATTTCAAAAGTTTTAAGCAATATCACACAAGTGTTGTCACAGTCGTTGCAAATTTTATCTTTAGTGTCACACTTGTCATAAGTTGACGTGAAGGTTGTCTCACAAAGGGAAGTATGTTGTTAATGTGTTACAGATGATATATATTGTGTGATAAAGAACTCTAAGTGTGTGATCATAGTAAATTCCCATCACTATTCACATCAGTTTCAATAATCCCACACTTAGCCAAATTTCAAAAAATTCCTAGCAGCTTAGCCTCATTCGGCCTTCTTGAACTACGCATTGGCCTCCAAAATTGTGCAATTTAGCCCTCAGCTTGGCCCTAACTAGCACTGTATAGTCTCTGAGCTCAAGTCCAAACCCTGATCTCTTGAAATGCGTAATCACCAAGTCTTCTTTGCCTCAAAAACTACGTAGTTGACAGAAACCGTGCAAAACCTTGTAGCCTGAGTCACTTAGCCTAAAAACTACGTAATCTTCCTGCACAGTCCTCCCTGAACTGCACATTTCATAGTCTCAAGGCTCAAGGCTCAACCCTGAGCTCTTGAACTACACAATCACCTGGGCTCCTCTGTCATCCAAAACTACACACTGGGAAATATTAGTGTTCAAGCCCTTAGTCTGACTCCCGGAGCTCCCCAAATGTGCAATATTTTTGCTCAGTCCAAGCCTGAACTACATATTGTGCAGTATCAAGGATCAAGCTTGACCCTTGACTGCCTAAGTTGTGCAATTGCATAGTCACTAAGCCTCTCCCTCAGGTTTCCACCTAGTTCTGACTCAGTCAATGTATTATCATGCAACATATTAGAGTAGGGGTTTATTGGACTGATGGCGTCTTGTCATGAGTGGATTGCAAAAGCAGGAACTCTATATTGCTACAGAAATATGATGAATAAGGATATGGATAAATAGGACATGCTATAAGACACATATGGAGCTAAATAGATGAGAATATCATTAGATAAGAAGATGAAGGAACATTGGGCTACAACAGAAAACCAAAGATTGGGACCGCATGAAGAATCCATTTTATTTAAAACCATTTGGAGGGTAGATATGAAGAACAAAGAATATATCTCATGAATATGAAGCATTAGACACATATATTATTAAATACAGAAATAAAAAAATAGCAAGGACAAATTGGCATTGCCACATCATCATGTAGTCCATGTCATCAGTGTCATGTCATGTCCAGTCACGAGTCATCATGTGCCACATCATTTGTGGATTATGTAATTCTATATTGGAAAATGTATTGTAAAGTGGAAGTCCAAAGGACACATTCAAAATATGAAGAGTCATGTAAAGTCGAAAAGTCATAGGAAGTCAAACAATCATGGGGGTAGTCAAAGAGTCACAAGGAAGGTGAAGCATCACCTCTTGGTTATATATAAACCCTCATTGTATGAGCAAAGGACTTTTCACCTTGGCTCCTCTTGCAAGGCATTAGAGAGACAAACTAGTTATTTTGGGGAGCAAGGAGTGGCTCCAACGCTCCACTATTGGAGCTAGTGGTGTTCATTGTATACATGTGTCTTGGAACTTTTAATTAATATCAGAAGCTTTATGGCCATCACATTCTTCATGCATGGATTATGAATATTTGTAAGACTATTATGTGAATGTTTGTAATTCATGTTTGCTTTCATCTGTGCTAAATTAGTTTAACTATTTCAGTTATTTTGGTACTTATCATATTGAGAATGTGTTGTAATGGTAATTATCTTTATTTCATCCTTGTGGACTATTCCGTTGGACATTAGACAAATATTTCTTGTTGTAATGGTTGTAATGACCGTCGCATCTTTGTGGACTATTCTGTTGGATTTTGAATGAATTCTTCTTGTTTATGTGTGTCTCTACTAGGGTGGTAGTATTACCTCTCTCTTAGAAGTTCAATTCTCTTCCCATTCCGCAGTAAAATAACTTTGACACACATACAACTGAACACTCACCAGGCATACCCCCTTGCTTTTCGAAGGCACAGTTTCACTCCTCTCTCTTGCTGACAGTTAGAGCCAAGGCAAATCTATAAGAATATATGGTAGTTGGGTCGATACCTCCGATGGGGATACTATTCCAAATAGTGTGAGGTCTAATTGGGACTTCACATCAGGGAGACCCCTTGGTTTATGGATTTCCAGCACCGTGATCAATCTTACTCGGAAAGCTCCATTGCAAATAACAAATTTTGATCTTTCCTTGCGCTTGCTAAGGAGATCAGTATAGATGGAGACACATTCGTGAGAAGATTTCAAGGTTTTTCCAATGATGGTTCTCATAAAAAAGGTAAGAATGTAAATTTGTTAGAAGTAGTGGCTATGACCTATCTTTCTGCTGACAAGAAAGTCCTTCAAATTTTTTGCAAGTTATTCAAGTTATTATATTTTCTATTGCACATTATTTTATATATGTTTTAATTGTTCATATCTTTGTGGATGTATTTCGGGAACAACTACAGTGGCTACATTGGAAATTTAATTATATGTGACCCTAACCTGCTAGCTGTTTAGGTTCAGAATATTCTTAACTACATTCTTGTTTCCCCTTTCTTGCATTCATCCCACACTTTCTTTTTGTAGTGTTTCTTTGTTTTCTAATTTTTGTCTCACGTTCTATTTTGTCTTTGGTTTTGTTCCATTGTTGTGTATTGTGTTTTCTTTCATTTTGTTTAATAATACTTTGCATGAATTATGTTCCCATTGGCTCGAAAGACAATGTGGAAAAATAGAAAAGGACTTTGTGACACTGCAACATTTGGCTAACTCTATTTTCTTCTTCCTTGTCTTGGTTACACCTTTTGGTCGAAGATGTTCCGATGGAAAATATGATCCTTGCGTTAGGAAATCCTTGTGTTGAACCATGATCTCCATGTCTATTATGGAAACCTCATGCCCACTTTTGGGTCTTTATGTTTCAGTGTTTTTAGGATGATCCAATCAAGTAGAGAAGGACAAGGGGAAACTCTAAACTAACAAACCAATATTTGAGATCTTATATATGCTTCTCTGAAGGAAAGCCTCTCCTTCTCTCAATAAGTTGGGATCCCTCTTCCTCCCATGAAATAAATAAGTGTTGATGCACAATCTTATATAAATAAATAAATGAAAGAAAAAGGAGAGAAAGGCTTCCTACACAAAGAAATGAAGCAGTGACTTCGCTAGGGTACTATCCAGGCTCATTGGTAACGGAAAAATGTTTGTGTTCATAACGTGAATTTGTCGGGGTACTATCTAAGCCTACTGGTAGTGAGGCAACACCAAAGATGAAAAATTATACTCTGAAAATCTAAAGCTCGCAAACTTCGCTACCCTATCCTGATTCGAAACATTGTGTGATCGCTAACCTTATGTTTGTGTTTAAATGAGTAAAGGAATGGAGGGGACTATGTTTATGCATGGGGTAAGTGTGGAAGCCATGGTAATATGAACAGTGAATCAATACTCCCTAAAGAACTAGACCCTGCATGAAAGAATTGACCAAGGCACAGAAGTTGGATTTCTACCATTGTGTCACCAAGTGTTGTCGCTGTGACAAACACCCTCCAAATTTTTTCATATACTTGAATTTTGGAGCTTACCATGGATCTTGTGATCGATATTTCTGTAGTCACTTCTAGCTTTGTTAATCTTTGAGCTCCCTTTTGGATTGGAAGTGTCAAAGTCACTTGATCGCACATGCTTAGTCCGTAACAAGTGCATGAGCACATTCTTTTATGTAAGCTTGAACAATCATAGCACAGTCCATCAAGATTATGCCTGTGCAATGTCCAAGCCATGTCAATAGTCAGGTCACACTGACATCGATAGTTTCTCACTTCTAGTTGCATTTATACTTCTATTTCGGTGAGTTTTGCAAATTGTCGCTTCACGCACCTTTATTTTCGTGAGTGTCATTTTAATGTTTTTGGTTGTCACTTTGACTTTCTTTCCCTTTAATTAGCGTCATTTTAATTTTATCTTCGCCCTAGCATGTGTGGTTTTCACCTTCCTTCACATATCACAACTGTCGTTCAAACTTTTATTTTCATATAACAAGGGTCATATTTTGGCGTGGGAATTTTCGCTTATTGTGTAAAGTGGAGTTTTGGTTTGTTTCGAGGGGTAGTATTTGTGATAATGAGTATTTATTATCATGTAGACATGTTCCACACTCATTTCCAAAGTTTCACACACTTTCGCACAAGTGTCTTCATTGTTGTCACAAAGTGTATCTTTATTGTCGCACTTGGAATGGGATGTCATAATTTTATTGCATTGAGGAAAGTATGTTGTTCATATGTTCTAAGTGTTATGTGTTTTTTCGTCAAGTGAACTAAGTTTGTGATCATGTTCAATATTTCTTTATTCAACTTCCTCTCACTGATCCAACACTTAGTCAAAATTGGAAAAACTCCCAATTGGGTCACTCAGCCTCATCCAGACCTCCTGAACTGCACATTGCACAGTCTCAGTCCCCAAGCAACAAGCTTGTCTCTTGGCACTACACAATGCACACTCTCTTCCTCCTAGAACTGTGCATTTCGCAACCTCAGTTCTCAAGCCCAACCCCTAGGTCTCAAAACTATGTAATCTTTCTCTCCAGCTAAGCTCGCACTATGCATTGCACATTATCAATCCTCAAGCCTCAGTAATGAGCCCCTAAACTACAAAAATGCCCAATCACCTAGCCTTTTTTCCTTCCAGTACTGTGCATTTCACAATTTTAGTGCTCAAGCCCAGGCCTTGGCCTCCAAAACTGCACAATCATTCCCTCCAGCCAGGCCTAAACTGTGCACTTCGCAGTCTTAGACCTCAAGCCTAGCCCTTGATCTCCTAAGTTGCGTAACTTCATAGTCACTTAGCCTTCTCTACGTTCCATAATTGTGCATTTGATTGAATCAGTGCAAAAACCCTCATCCTGACTCACTGACTCCAAAAATTGCACAATTTTCTTGCCCAGTCTAGCTTGAACTGCACATTATGGAGTCTCAAGGCTCAAGCTTCACCCCTAATGATTTGAAATGTTGGGAAAACTTGTTAATGCTATGAAAGCTCCCTCATCAATATTAAAAACGTTTTTAGGATCATCTCAAATTAAACATAATGTGAAGGATTATGTGTCAAGTATTGTGTCTTTTATGAGAAATTTATGAGGTTAATTAGTTGTTTAAAAACACATATACAGCAAGCAAAATGCAGAGAAGTAAAACACAACAAACTCATAACGCAAAGCTGATAAAGGAGTGCACCCCTCCTGGGCTACATCTCCTTGGACTTGCTTTAATGGCTAGGCCCTCTTTGGATTAATGGTCAATTCTCTGATTACATGAACCTGTAATGCTCCAATGGATTTTCAACCTACTCTATTGGATTTAGAAGACCCAAAAATGACTCTCCAAGCTCTGCAATTGGACTTCAGTTGATCTAGGATTGACCTCCTCTCCTGGTGGCCCTAGGATTCCTTAAAATTCAACGTAGAGAAATCATGTACATAAGTTTCATTTTGCCTCTACAACCCGTTCCATTGTGTTTAGAGCATCAAACTCGTATAGGAATGACTCTTTCTGAGCCAAAATTGGTCGAAAGCTGCCAAATTTGGATTTAGCTATGGATTTTTCAGATCCACCAAAATATCTGCCAACTTAATCCCATAATTAATTAATAGATAAACCAGTTTAATGAGCATTAATCCTCCACTTAGCACTTAATCCACGTTGTTATCACTTAATCCTAGAGGTTAAGTGTTTAACATTCACATGCGGCAGTTACGTTAGCGGTTAGGCTACTTGGCAGTTATGTAACTGCTAGCGGTTAACGTTACCGTTGTTCACATGCGCGTTAATGTTAATGGTTAAACTCCCAATCCACCATGGTTTAACCTTAAAATGAAAGGAGCGCCCCATACTTGTTAAGTAACATTGTGGTGGTGTAGTGGTGGAGCATTGCACTTGTGTGGGAAAGGTCACGGGTTTGAATCCCCGGCCTACCCATAAAAATTTTACGCAACCTTTGAGAGGGCACGTGGTGACCTTCGGGCTTGCCATGTGTCACCCTCTCATTGGTCCACCAAATACACTTTGACCAATTACGCTTTGCTAAGTGTCAAGATGCAATTGAGTCACATGTGGAAATATTCCAAGGAATATTCCATGGAATATTATTTTTGCTAACTGGGCTATACGGATTCCTAGTCAGCATCCTAGCCAGCCTGTACCAAAATTTGTCTATTTCACCAAATGATCAAAACGCAATATCTTTCTCATACGAACTTCGTTTTGAGTGAAACAAGTTGTGCTGGGATTGTATCGCCGAGACAGACATTGTCGTTCATGTTTTGATTGATTCGAAGCACCTTTTCTTTTAGCAAATTTTTGCCCCTAATCCAGATTACGATCACTCCTTCCCACTGATAGGCTTTTGGACCCACAAAAGTTGGTTATCTGATGAGATTTGAATACTCTTCTCCTTCCCAAGCTATATCAATTTATTCTACTTGGAAAAATCTCCACGACAACCACTTGGGTTCATTGACATGCCTTACCTTGCAAATGGCTTGGCACTTCAACCAGTGTTCTCCTTTTGCTACTGACCCAATCTAACACTTGATGGTTACTTGCTGATTAAATACCCTGTTGTACCAAAGCGATCCCTCGGTGCTTGGAAAGCTGACTGATGGCCTTCCCACTGAGAATCATGTTCCTCCTTTGCAACACATGCATACGATGCAAGCTTCTCCTTGGAAACCACTTTTCCAAGTTAAGCCCATCTGAGTGAACTACAATAATGAGTTCCAATATCAGTAATAACAAGAAAAGAAATGACCATTCTTTTACCTCCACGGTTCCAAATTCCACATCTGGAAGAATGCATTCGCCATCTCTTTCACTTCTTGGTATCAACACATCAAATCGCATTGTAGACCATTTGATATTTTACAAGGGATGCAAATTGTTTTGGCATTTTTTTCCACTTTTGCTTCTTGATTCCATCATCCTCTAGTATTAACATGTTGCTCATGTCATGATTTGAGAATGAAGGCTAATCATGAGCCTCTTTCTCTAGCGTGGACCTTCCAAAATCCTGCGACATCTTATCACAAGAAACACCATTAACCTTGAAAAACACTCAGGCAAGAATATAACTTGACGACCTCTTCCTTTTGCTTCTTCAAAGAAACAAATGTCACATCATGTGAACATCGCCATG
Source organism: Pinus tabuliformis (assembly GCA_031772625.1). Lineage (NCBI taxonomy): Eukaryota > Viridiplantae > Streptophyta > Pinopsida > Pinales > Pinaceae > Pinus > Pinus tabuliformis. The sequence goes on from CM062820.1 coordinate 268,784,613, forward strand.
TTCTCTTACATCTTGGTGTATAAACGTCTTGGTGTTTAGTCGATGGTTTACTAAACACAAGTAGACAAAACATACTTCTTCAAACAATTGACTTTCAACTTAAGAAAAAGCATGTACAACAACTTGACAATTTACAACAAGAATTTGACATTCTCATGAAATAAATTGTCACATCTCCCTTTCATCTTTAGAGACAAAACCAACTCTTCCAAGTCGATATAACATACATGTAACAATCAATCGACCACACAAGCCAACACTCATGCATGTGCAAATGAACAACATTCTCAAGTTGACAACATACAAGTTAACAAAGCAATCAACCAACACAATTCAATCACTCATGCATGTTCAATCACAATGAAACTATTAAAATTTCCACTGTTCACACGCAAAAAATCTCATGCATGTATAACAATTCTCAACTCTCTCACAAGTACAAGAATCCCATTGGTATGTACAAGTACTTAAAGAGCTAAAATGACTAAATTTGCTGCAATAAAGTGAGTCAACATACTCCACTTTTGAACACCTTCCTGGCATAAACATGCAAGTTCAAGAATGCAACATGCATGCAAATTTGTAGTTGCAATTTTCCATCTTTGCTGCATCTAAGTGAATCAACATAACTCTACTTTTCCAACATCTTGCTTCATGAACTATGCATCATACTTTCAGGAGAAAATAAATGCATCCAAGTAACAAGGAAATGCATCAATAAGGAAAAAATTGCATCAATTATCAAAAGAAATGCAAGGCCTTAATTGGTTAAGAAATCTAACCATATCTTTCCAAACCATTTCAATGGCGCTTCTTTTAGTTGCACTTCATCATGTGTATCATCTTGACCCACATCAATTATGGAATCCTCTTTTCCATTATTTCCAAAATCTCTCTCCACCTTCTTCAAATGTTGTGGATGACTTGTTGAATGCAAAGTCCAACACTTGTCTACAAGATGTACCTGCTTATGGCAATGAGTGCAAAATAATTGCATCTTCTTTTCAACATGGTTTCCATTATCCAATGGACCTTTGTATTTCTATCTCTTTTGTTTTGAAAGTTTCCTGTGTATGGCTATCCTCTTCCAACACCTCAAAACAATATGGTTATTCAAACCACAAAAGGAACATGTACATTTTCTCCAAATCTTATGTGAAGGTTTACAATGTTTATCATAATCAAAAGAAACTTGATTAAAGGTATATTTATACCTTGCACATTCACCTTTGTCGCTTTCTTAAGGAGGTGAATTTAATGAAGTAGCGGCTCTCTTCAGAATACCAACAATGGTTTCAATGACCTTAGAGCTTTCAACATCCTCTTGTTTTCCATTTACACTAGTTGCATGTTTATGAGCCTCTTCTTGCAAAGTGGGTATAAAACTTTGGCATTCCTCGTGAATGCAAACTTCACAAGCTTGAGGTAACGAACATGTAATGAAATTCCTTCTTGGAACACCTTCATGTGCCTCCTTGGCTTTGGAGCATTCTCTATCATGTTGTCCATAACCAAGACCCAAATACCTAGGCCTTTCCTCAACAACAATTAGCTCAACTATGCCTTGTGCATGTTTGCCTAACCCTTTACCTTCATAGCCCATCTTCATCAATAATTTGGACCCTATTCCTCTAGTGTGTCTTTCAAAAGCACCAAAACATTCATTTTTAGAGGAAATTGAAGATAAACTTGAATTGCATACCTCATTTTCATGCACATACTTGGCTAGGGTTTCCTTGGCATCATGGAGTTGAATCTCCATCTCATGCATCTTTTCAAGAAGCTCTTGCTTCTTGTCCTCTATGGCCATTAACTCCTCTTGAAGTATAGTTAACTCCTCTTGAAGTATAGTGTTCTCCTTCCTATCTTCATTCATCTCTTGCACCATATCTCTCATGATGATAAGCTCTTGCAACATCTCTAAATCAAAGAGTCTTGCTAAGGAAGATAGATTAGAAACATCACTCATTGAATCTTCCATCACACAAACTTGCACACAGTTAAATTGTCCTTGCACAAACACAAAACCAATAGCTAATTTTCTAGCTAACCTTGGAAAGCCATCTTAGGGTTAAAATGAGCTAACAGAGCTCTGATACCAACTTGATCTGAAATGTTCGGCAAACTTGTTAATGTTATGCAAGCTCCGTCATCAGTATTAAAAATGTTTTTAGGATCGTCTCAAATTAACCATAATGTGAAGGATTATCTGTCAAATATTGTGTCTTTTATGAGCAATTTATGAGGTATTCTATCTATCTAAAAACACATATATAGCAATTAAAATGCAGAGAAGTAAAACAAAACAAATTCATAACGCAAATCTGATAAAGGAGTTCACCCCTCCTGGGCTACATCTCCTTGGACCTGCTTCAATGGCTAGGCCCTCTTTGGATTAATGGTCAATTCTATGATTACATGCACTTGCAGTGCTCCAATGGCTTTGCAACCTACTCCATTGGATTCAGAAGACCCAAAAACCCCAAAAATGACTCTCCAAGCTCTACAATTGGACTTCAGCTGATCTAGGCTTGACCTCCTCTCTTGGTGGCCCTGGGCTTTCTTAAACTTCAACGTAGAAAAATCACATACAAAAGTTCCTTTCTACCTCTACAACCTATTCCATTGTGTTCAAAGCATAAAAATCATATAGGAATGACTCTTTCTGAGCCAAAATTGGTCGAAAACTGCCAAAGTTATGGCTTCTTCAGTTTTTCCTAGGAAATCTCCACTAAATTGGGAAAAACTCCAGTTAACTCCTCCAAATTTGGAGTTAGCTCCAGATTTATTGGATCCGCCAACTTAATCCCACAATTAATTAACAGATAAACCGATTTAATTAGCACTAATCTTCCACTTAGTGCTTAATCCATGCGGTTAGCACTTAATTCTAGTGGTTAAGTGTTTAACGTTTACATGTGGCAGCCAAGTTAGCAGTTAGGCTACCTGGCGGATATGTAACCACTAGCAGTTAAGGTTACCATTGTTCAAATGCATGATTAATGCTAGTGGTTAAACTCCCAATCCGCCACGGTTTAAGCTTCAAATGGAAGGTGCGCCCCATACTTGTTAAGTAAAATTGTGGTGATGTAGCGGTGGAGCATTGCGCTTATATGGGAAACATCATGGGTTCGACTCCCTGACCTGCCCATAAAAAGTTTACCCAACCTTTGAGAGGGCATGTGGTGGCCTCTGGGCTTGCTATGTGTCACCCTCTCATTGGTCCACCAAATACGCTTTGGCCAATTACGTGCTGCCAAGTGTCAAGATGCAATTGAGCCACTTGTGGAAATATTCTAGGAATATTCCCTAGAATATTCTTCTTTCTGACTGGGTTGTACAAATGCCTGGTCAGCATCCCAGTCAACCTGTGCCAAAATTTCCCTATTTGACCAAACAATCAGAATGCAATATCTTTCTCATATGAACTCTGTTTTGAGTGAAACAAGTTGCATTAGGATTGTATCGCTGAGACGGATATTGTCATTCAGGCTTTGATCAATTATGAGAAATTTGATTTCTGAGCAAATTTTTTCCCCTAACCCAAATTTTGATCACCTAACTACTTGATCTGCACAACTACGTAGTCCTTGAGCCTCTCCCTTAGCATGTCACTCAGTTCTGAATCAGTCAGTGGATCATCATGCAACAGTTGAGACTAGGGGTTTATCGGACTAATGTCATATTTTCATGAGTGGATTGCAGATCCAAGTTCTCTATCATGATATGGCAAGATGATGATGAAGGAGGTGGATAAGGAGGCCATGAAAAAATACACTTTATTAGCTACAAATACAAGCTGATCAATCAAGAGAAACCAAAGAGAAATCAAATTGTGACAATAATTGGAGATCAATTTCCACTGAAGACTCCTCATCTCTAAGCCATTTGGTGGAAAAATAAGAAGATCATGACCATGTTTTAGAAGAAACAAGGAAAGAAACAGAAAATAATGGCTTGACATTTCCATGTCACCATGCAAGTCCATGTCATTAGTTTCATGTCATCAGTGTCATGTCATGTCAGGAGTCATCATGTGCCACATCATTTTGTGGAATATGCAATTCAATATTAGAGAAATATAATGTAAAATGGAAGTCCAAGAGTCATTCATGTAATGTGAAAAGTCATGTAGGAAGTCAAAAGGTCATATAGAAGTCGAACAATCATGAGGGTGGCCCAGGAGTTAGAAGGGAGGTGAAATATCGCCCCATTTTTTATATATACACCCTCATGGTACAAGAAAATGACTTTTCACCTTGGCTTCTCTCGCAAGGAATTAGAGAGCCCAAGATAGTTATTTTGGGGAGCAAGTGGTGGCTTCAATGCTCCACTATTGGAGCTAGTGATGTTCATTGTATACATGTGTCTTGGAACTTTTACTTAATCTCAGAAGTCTCATGGCCAACGCATTCTTCATGCATGGATTATGAATATTTGTAAGACTATTTTCTGGATGTTCGTAATTCATGTTTGCTTTCATCTATGCTAAAGTAGTTGAAATATTTTGGTTATTTTAGTACTTATCATATTGAGAATATGTTGTAATGGTTGTTATTTCTTTCTGCTGGACACTAGACAATTTTTTCTTGTTGATTGGTTGTATTGGCCGTCACATCTTTATGGACTATTCTACTGGATGTTAGACGGATCCTTCTTGGTTGCATGTGTCTTTACCAGGGTGGTACTATTACCTATCTCTTAGAGGCTCACTTCCTTTTCCCTTCGCAGTAGAAGAACTTGACACATCTACAACTAGACACCCACCAGACACACTTGCTTTTTGAATGCACACATGCATTCCTCTCTCTAGCTGACAGTTAGAGCCAAGGAAAATCTGTAAGAATACATGGAAACTAGGCCAATACTCATAATGGGGCTCCTATTCCAAACAATGTGAGGTCTAATTGGGACTTCACATCGAGGAGACCCCCTTGGTTAACAAATTTACAACACCGTCAACAAGAAGCTTTGTAGAGTGAGTATTGAAGCCCATGTCTTATCTCTTTAATGGAATCATGCTTGATTGCATGGATTTTTTTGTTGCACTCTGTCTGACCATTTATGATTTTGGGTTATCAACAATATAGTTTCCATTACATTTATCCCTGTTTCTATAATTTTTAGTGGTGGAAATACCCCCCAAAAAAGAAAAGGAATGTGCAAAATTCATGAACAAATGTTGTGTTTAATTTCCACCTTTCTCTCTTTAGATTCAAAGTCAGAGATGTGTTGCTTTTAAATGGAAATGCTCGCTAGAAAAGCCAAAATATGAGATTATTTTCTTTTTCCTATTAACATTGTATTATTCCAGTGTTATTTCATTTCTAGATGATGAGGTCCCATTGCGTTGGACTGCAAAATCCTACCACAAATTCTTTGAATCTGATGTTAAAGCATGATGATCATATAAATAATTTCAAAGTGACCAAAAGTACACTCAATAACTACAGAGGACTTTACATTTGAGAGAAAAGTTGAACATAGATCATAGTGTTTGGCATGTGAGTACATTTTGACATATGAGAAATTTATAAGGAATCCTCAACTATTTTGAATGTTTCTTTATTTTTTTCTAAGTTTTTCCATGGTGGTTGTTTCTATATACAATATTGTAGTTCCTCATAGTATACATAATATTTGAATAGACCATGTTAGGCATTACTAACATTTTCTTTGCTCTTAATTTTACCCATGGTTGAATCTTTACTTCCACATATTTTGTTATGTTTTTTAAGTATGTAATCAATACTTCATATTTAACATGATCTTTCCATTTATAACAATCATTTGGACTTTGATAAACCATTGACAATATGTTCTTAACAAGCAAAGTGGCCCTCTAGTTGAACCATTTGGAGAATGATCCAAGCTACTTATAGTTAGTCAAATTTTCAAACTAGTAAATTTAAATATACCCACGGTTGTTGTTAATAACATTTCTAAAACCACTTTGTAAGGCTTCGCACAATTTTTATTGTTGTTTTTTTAACAATACACTACCAATAACTTCCCAACATATTTCTTTCCAATTTCCAATAAAATTTCGATGCAATTTCTTCCTTATCCATGATAGAATCAGTGGCTTGCTTGGTTATGAATTTCTTTCGTTGAATCTTTTAATTAAAAATTGTAATAAACCCATTCCAAGAAACCAAATTCCTCTTAGACACTTCCAAAAATATCTCTAGGGCCTCACCATTATGCCTATTCAATCGACAACTGCCCATAACAATAACATTCAAAGCAGACCATGTTTCATATAGGATTTTTTTCAAACTCTTGGCATGCATCCTTTACATATCCATAATTTTCTATGCTTATCTACAAATGTGTTCATCACAAAAGCATTGCATTAAACCCCATTTATAATTATGTATGCATGGACCTCCTTACCTTTTTGTAGAGCTACCAAGTTGGCAGATGCAAAAAGAATAGAGGAAAACATATTGGAGCATAAATTTTGGTTCTCAATTTTATTTTATTTTTAAATTGGCATTGACATCAGTCTTTCGACGCAGGTTCTGATAGCATAAGACATTGCCACTATGGAAAATTTGTCAAAAGAAAAAATTAGTGTTGATTCCAGTCTTCTGACGAATGTTATGATGACAGATAACATGGAAACTATGAAAATATTGTCAGACAAAAACACCTCGCATCTGTAGATCAACCCCACTTTCTGTCGGTCATCCAATACCATGAACGTGAATAATATGGAAACTTTGTCAAAATAAAATAACCTTTTTCCGGTAGACCGACTCACCAACTTGTCAGTAATCCAACAGATATGTGTAGGTTTATGTAACGATGACCTTCAGCTTAGTGTCATAGAATGACGCACCATTCGTTGAATTTACAACGTCTATGTGGAGGGATTTAAGACCTCTAGCTTGAATGACCAGGGTTCTGATGACTGCTTGTGTTAGAACTTCGAAGAAAAATTGGATGTCTAAATTCCGATTGTATACCATGCAATGTTTACTATAATTTGGATTTGACATAAGAGCGATGACAAAAGGTCAAAATAATGACCAAAAGCCATTAAAAATTGAGTGAATTTGTAGTAGTGTTTAACTTATTTTTCTTCCTTAGAAAATTTAGAATGTTAGTTAGCAAAACATTTTTTTGTCATTTTTACTTTTGAAAGAGTCAATTTTCCAACCACATTTCTTGGGATTCTATTCAAATTGTCTCCTTCCTCAATTGGGAGGGTACTTCCACTATCACAAATTTCCATGGATATATTTTTGGATTTTCCCTTCAAAGCCTTAGGGTTATGTGCATCACTAAGGCTCTCTTACAAGATATTTTTGGAATCAAGAATGTGATTAGAGTGAGGAGGAGATTTTGATAATGAACACATACATTGAAATATTATTTTAAAAACTTTACCTAATTTCACTTCCTACATCCCAACTTTGAAGACCTTCTAGATCTCATTCCTTGAGAATAATTTTTGCCATCACATTGTTGGCCTCTTCTTTTTATCTTCCATTCTCTTCTTAAATTGTCCCTTGTGACAAGTGAAAAAAGTATGCCATCCTCTCCAACTACTTTTTAGATCCTACTTAATTTTACCTTACCCTCCATTATGCTCAATCCCATTTCAATATTAACTTAAGCATGTGAGTTCCCTCCATTCATTTGAACTAGCTCTTGAGAGTGCTTCACTAATTTTCACCATTCCCATAATTTTCGATGAGTTTGAAACTTTATGCATTGAAAAGGAATTTTCTAATAGTCCTATACCTGATAATATTTCTACTTTCTCAACTCAATTTCCACAACTTCTAAAATCCTTTAACAAAGGGTCTATGTCCACTAGAGTATTCACTAACACTTTATTTGTCTTTAAGAAAATATTTCCCTCTATATAATTAAGGACCATCACTTTTACCAATTTCTACTTGTGCCAATTTAATCCATATTTATAATCATAAACCTACTATTAAAACTGATATAGGTTGGGAAGCTTTTTCTCCATTCTAGAGTCAAAATATGGAGTCCATCTTATAAGGGCCAAGAAATTCAGACCCTAGAAGCATTTACCTTTATAAATGATTTTAACTTCCATATTAGAGTTAAATTCAAATGTAATCCAACCTTTGGTTAAATTATGGAAAATAGGCCTATACCCTAACAAATTCTTTCCACACCATACTATTTAGCTAAACAAAAATTTCTCACAAATAACACTTCCATAAAATTTGCCTAGCACTACTTTATTGCTTTAATCCATCCATTCTCCCATCGTAAACTCTTCATCTAACATCAATTCACCTTATCCATTTTATTTATTACACATATTTTATTCCAAAAAACCTTAGTGACATGTTATTCAATCCCTCCTTCATCTTTCCATTGAGGGCCCACAACTAGTGCTTCCAATTTAGATTATCTGACACTAAGCCTCCACCATAAGATACATCAACTCATTCCTTTGAACAAATCTAAGATGTTGACACCTCTAAAACTATTTGTGATCTAACATTGATACTCTAGTACACCAAAACCTCCTCCTAAGAACTCTAAGTGTTAGGGTTTAACATTGACACTTTGTGGAGATTGGGAAAATATTGATTCATGTAATTTAAACCATATAGAAGCCTTAAATTCAAAAATGAGATACATTTTGCCACTTCTTCGCCAAATCTAGGTATTTTTCTCCTACAGTTTCAATTGAGTGAAGAGCTTCAACATAAGCCCATTTACCATCAAAGATTATAGGATGTCTAGTGCTTAAGGAAGGTAAATGAGTTAGAATCCCTACATCCTTTCCTAAAAATAAAACCTTAACCTCATTCCATTGGACAACAAGCTCTTCCCTAATCATAAAAATATAGTTCAGGAGTTCATCCTCCCCCTCCTCTGAGTGGTCTACAAGATCTCCCCCATCTTTAACTTTTCCATAATGTACTTCATCTATTACTCATTTATATACATATTGGATTTTTTTCTATATTTTAAATGTTGTCTATCATCCATAATTAGCGATAACAATATATTCATGTTAGCTTTATTTCATAGCCATCACCAATAATGTCAATATAATCTTGTGAATCACATATATTACTTTGTTCTTTGCATTCTCCTCTTAATTCATCAATGAACATTGACTCATTTATTGAAAATTATTAATATCCTACTCGTAAATGGTCTTATAAATTTTGAAGCAACCCACTATGGTGATGTAGTGTTCAAAATATGGCACATTCTACCTTATTAGAAAACCATATGTCATGATCTCATAATGGAGAACGTAGCCATATATTTCTCATAGAATCAATGGCATGAAGTGGAAATGAGCTTCATTTTAGTCGAATTATTAGAAATTTTTTCATAATATTTATTTACTAAGGTTAATTTAACATGGTTTTGATTACAAAGATCATATTCCTTTGATACCAATCTTGTAAGGTTTGTTACACTATGTTGTTTGGAGTTATGACCAATGCTCCCTTGGTGGTGATCTCAGTTATTCTAGGAACTAAATGAAATGCAAGAAAGTAAATGGAACACAAAGATAAATATAGTAGATAGCACAATAATAACGGAAAACTCAACTTCTATTGATAAATAAAATAATAGAACATTATAGAACACAAACTGGTTAAAATGGTGGTAGTTATCACTAAAGGAAAATATATGGTGACTACATGCATCCATAAAATGTTGTTACAAGAGGCTAAAAGAATGGAATTTTAACATAAATAAATAACCCTATAAGTCGAAAACCCTAACCCTAGAAGATGAAGCACTAAAATTTTCGTGGGCCCTAAGGTGGTAGTGTTAGAAAATTATATATTACGGAGCAATGGAACACATAAAATATTGCAGAAATATAAACACAGAAAACGCATAAAACAAGAGAGACACAGATATACGTGGTTCACCCAGTTTGGGCTACGTCCACCCCGAACAACCAGTCCTTCCTTTCTATTATCCAGCAAAATGAAGAGACACAACCTACAGCAGATCCACTGTAATATCCTCTGTTTTCTCTCACAGTCTCACCTCTTTGTTTCTTGCTCACAGAATACACATCTATTACACAGCCTCAAATACAATGCCCTCATACAAAGAGAGGGGTTGCCTTCTAGGGAAAAAAACCCTAAACTAAACATAAGTTCTACCGTCAGATCATCCGCCTAATGAACGGCCCAGATTGAATAGAAATTACTATACTTTTACAAGGCAATTTTACATTTGTTTTTAGCTTCGGGGGCGCTGCCCCGGAGCCCCCGCCGAGGGACTGCTGGTCCCCGGCCCCCCCACACCCCCCTGCGTGGAGGGGTGTACAAACTTCCTAGGGTATACATCTGGCTGAAACAAAGACCTCTGAACAATCATGCTCCACACACAACAAGTAGTTGGTGCGACAACTTCCTGAGGGTGAAAATCTTGCAGAAAATCTTCAATTGAGGTCCAAAGTATCCCATTTGAAAGAACTATTTGAGGAATAAAACTTTCAACTAGGGCCAAGGTATTCCATGGTACCCATGTAGAATTTCCCACTGTAGATCAACATATTATGCAATATACTAAAGCAAAATACAAGATCTACTTCTACAACAAACTTTGCGGAAGCTTAATCGAATATGAGCAAGATCAATAAGAACACATATAACTAAGAATGAGAAGCAATCACACATGAACACAGAAGAATAATCCTGGGGAAATCCTCAGCCTAAAACCCCAATCTCTGTAATATCATACAAGTGGAAATATGTTCAGATTACAAAAAGAATCAGCTCTCAAGCTATCCTGCTCTCTCTGCAATAGAACAATACAGCTCACAGACTGAATAGACACAACATATGTCTTCCTCAAGCCCTCCAAGCCTCCTATTTCCTTGCGCAGTTTTCCTTGGGGTCCAGTGATGCCACCTGTGTGAATTGGCCTCATTCACACTCACTAAACTGAAGAAGTAACTGCGCAATCCTCAAGGAATGAATTCCTTCTGCATGCAAGAGATATCCTCCAAGGAATATTCCTGCAACTAATAGTACACTGTCCCATCACCTGATCTCAACTGGGTCTCTGACTGAACTGACATGCATGAGTTATTTATGAGAGAATATTCAGTTATCTGAAGTGCAGCAGTTACATGCATGCATGCATTAACTAACTGAACTCACAATTAATTCAACAAACTATTTGAACTAATCTAACTGGACTTAACTCAGTTAACTGAGCCAACTAATTACAACTCAATATTACAACTCATCCTTATCTCTTTAACTGATGGATAAATTCCTCAATCAATAGAAAAATTGTTGCATGTCCTCACATAGACTTCATGTTTGATTTTCCACAACTAATTAACTCATGGTGAATTAATTAATTATTTTACAAACAACTCCTAAGATCAAATTCAAATTTTACTTCTCTATTTTAGTTTAGGGACTGACTAAAATAGGAAGGTATCCCGAAATCCTATTTATAGCAGTACTAAATTTAGCACTTCTATATTTAGCATTTCTTGTTGCTATTTTCAACACTCCCTCTAAACAAGAAAGGGATTATTAGTAACCCCAATCTTGTCTCTATGGAACTCGAACTTGCATTTTGATAATGCCTTCATCAAAATATCTGCATCATGTTCCTCAGTCGAAACATACAGCAACAACATGATCCTCTTGACCACACAGTCTCGAAGATGGTGATATCGGATATCTATGTGCTTGGACTTGTCATGAAAAACTGGATTCTCAGAGAGTTTGATACAACTCCGATTATCGCAGTAGATCACTATAGGATCCATCCTCTGACCAAACAATCCCACTAGAATCTTCCGCATCCAAATGGCCTCACATGCAGCCTGACTAGCAGCCATGTATTCAGCCTCTGCTGAGCTAGATGCAAATGATCTCTGTTTGCTGCTGTACCAGGAAACTATAGCTGAACCAAGGTTGACGATTCCTCTAGAAGTTCTCTTCCTGTCTGATGGACTCCCTACCCAATCCGCATCTGTGAAGCCTTGAAGCTTCACTCCCTCTATCCGTCTATACCACAATCCAAACTGAGATGTGCCGTAGAGGTATCTCAGCACATGCTTCGCTGCCTTCCAAAACAACTTGGTATGTTGAACCTTATCTTGACTCAGCTGGTTCACCGATACATAAGTGAACCCACCAACTGTCGATAAACAACAGTAGTTACTACCTCACCTGAAGTAGCATCCTCCTTCCTCCAGTTCCCAGCTAAAGGATTTTGTATGGGTTTGCACTTCTCCATATGGAACTACCTGAGGATCTCATTGGCATACTTGCCTTGAGAGACAAAAACTTCTCCATCTCTCTGCCACACCTCCATGCCTAGAAAGTAGTGCATAAGACCCATGTCTTTCATTTCAAACTCTCTTGCAAGGTCCTCCTTGCAAGACTAGATTAGTTGATCATCACTTGTCAAAATTAGATCATCGACATAAAGAAAAATGATCAATGGCTTACCTTCTACCATGATGTGGTAAAGGTTCACATCTGCTTCACTCTTGGTGAAGCCCAACCTGATGAAATAGTTGTTGATCCTAGTGTACCAAGCACGGGGTGCTTGCTTCAACCCATACAGAGCCCTCTTGAGTTTGCACACATGTGACTCATGATTGAAGGTCTTGAAACCTTCTGGCTGCTCAATGTACACCTCCTCATCAATCTTCCCATTGAGGAATGATGTCTTCACATCGATTTGGTGGATCTTCCACCCCATCTGAGTTGATAGTGCCAACATTGATCTAATCGATGAGTACCTTGCTACGGGAGCAAAAGTCTCATCATAGTCGATCCCCTCGACCTGTGAGAAACCTCGAGCAACAAACCTTGCCTTATGTTTCTCAACATTGCCATCAACTGCTTGCTTTACCTTGTAAAGCCATCTGGAACTCACCATTGATTTGTCCTGAGGTCTTGGGACAACATCCCAAACACAGTTCCGCGCGATGGAGTCGTACTCTTCCACCATTGCATCAACCTAGACTGGTTTCTACATTGCCTCCTCAAATGAAGAAGGCTCAGAATCTACACACTCCCCAACCAGGGCCATGTAACCAGTGTACCACTCGGGCGACCTCCTCTATCTGTGCTAAGAAGATGGTTGTCCCACATTCTCCCGTGCATCCAGCATCAACCTGTCAGCTTCCCTTGAGTGTTTCTGCCCATCTCTAGAAGTATCAAAATGAGTGGATGTCTCCACTCCCGGATCCTCTACATGCGGCTGCTCTGCATCAATCTGAGGCTCCTCCTCCTTAGGAACTGAAAGTTCCTCATCTACATGCAACTTGAGCTCCCTCTCAAGTGATAATCCCATGGATTTCTGCTTGTCGAACTTCAGATCCCTACGTACCATAGTCCTCTGATTGGTAGGTAGGTACACTCGATAGTTGTGGGGTGTATCCATGTACCCACAAGTATTCCCAACTTAGCTGTGGGATCTAGCTTCTTCTGGGCATCTTTGGTCACATGACAGTAAACTGATGATCCAAAGATTCAGAAGTGACTCACATCTGGTCGCTTCTTGGAAAAGGCCTCCATAGGTGTCTTCATTCCCAGTATACGGTGCGAGCTTCTGTTCTGCAAGTATACTATTGTAATGCATGCCTCAACCCACAAATGCAGTGGTAGGATTTAGTCATGCAACATCGCTCGAGCTGCTCCCACAATCGATTTGTTCTTCCTTTCGGCCACCCCATTATGTTGTGGGTTATGGGGTGCTGTTAACTCCCGTTTAATTCGTTCTACAGCGTAGAAGTCCTTAAACTGCTGGGAGACATACTCTCCACCATTGTCACTACGCAAGGCTTCTATTTTCTTTCCAGATTATTTCTCTACCAAGGATTTAAACTCACAAAACCTTAAGAAGGTCCGATCCTTCTTTTGCATAAAGTAGATCCAACATCTACGAGAAAAATCATCAATAAAAATAACATAGTACCTTTGTTTAGTGGTGGAGGCTGTAAAGAATGGTCCACAAACCTCTGAGTGAACTCGCTCCAAGATTTCTCTAGCTCTACTGTCTCTATCCGGAAAGGAAGATTTCACATACTTACCCAAGGTACAACTTTTGCATGTATTCGTCTGCTCCAGTTTTCCCTTGGGTAATCCGGTAGAAATCTGCTGCATGATCTTTAGGGCTCCATGGTGCAAGTGGCCCAATCTTCTATGCCATAGCTCACCAACATCTTGGCTCTGCACCATCTCAGCTTTGGAACTCAAAGCAGCACAGTCGTCTACCTCCAGCTTGTAGAGATTCTTAACTCGAATCCCTATTTGCTTTGTCTGTCCAGTGCCGATATGCCTCAGGAATACCTTTCCTTTGATAAAGACTACATCATAGCCTTTATCTTCTAGCATAGCAACGGACACAAGATTCTTCTTTAGACCTGGTACATACTTAACATCAGTCAGGGTGAGAGGAGCTCCATTCTCCCTCTGAAACACAATCGTACCTTCACCTGAAACACGGTACTTTCAATCATCACCCATCTCGATCCGCATCTGGAGATCCTTCTCCTCCAAGGTACTGAAAAGATTCTTGTCACTTGACATGTGGAAGGAAGCTCCACTATCCAGGTACCAAACACATCCCACCATGGATGAAACCATGCATGAGATAAGAGAGAAATCCAACTCAAACTCTGAGGCTAGTGCCTCACCATCAGATCCCTTCAAGGAACGCTTCTTGGATTTCTTGTGTGGAAAATTCGTGGCATAATGGCCCACTTCATGACAATGAAAGCATCACACTTTCGATTTGTCAAACTTCTTCCCACCTTGGGATGAACTGGATTTGGATTGGGACACCTTCCTTTCCCCTTCCTCGCCTTACTCACTAAGGCTAGATTTTCCTCATCATCTTGCTTCGATGAGGATCCATCTCTGGTGCTTCTTCTTATCTCCTCCTGCATCATATCTGACCAAAGTTGTTCCCAATCTGGCAGTTTTTCTCTTCCATTAACCGAGTCTTGGTAGCTATGCCAACTATTAGGAAGACTGAGGAGTGTAAGACTCACCATGTCATCATCAGTTGTCGTGATCCCTACGCTTCCAAGCTCATCCCTACAGGTGCTGAGCTTGTTCAGATACATAGAGATCGTGTCGCCCTTTTCACACTTGATTTTCTGAAGCTTGTCTTTCAGTGCCAGCTTCCTCTGATAGTTTCTGTTCTGATATAGATCTTTCAATGTTTTCCACATCGAAAATGGTGTCTCCTTCCCATGGAGACTCGAGACTATGTGGTCTCGAACTCCCTCCAGAAGGATTCTCCTTGCTCTAGCCACACATTTCTTCCATTCCGCCAATTCAGTAGCATTAGTCGGCTTGGGGACTTCTTGATCAATGAAGTCCTTTAGACCGTTATCCTCTAATACTGCTTCCATGCGATCCTTCCAGGCTATATAATTTGAACTACCATCAAGAGCATATTCGAGTCTTAAACCGTTGAATGCCATTGGTGAAATTGAGATGTGATAAGAACTCGATTTCTATATTCAAGAACCACAAACTTCGAACTTCTCCCTTCTTGTATACAGTTCTCTCCTTTGATCACCTTTGCCTGATACCATGTAGAATTTCCAACTGTAGATCAACAGATTATGCAATAATCTAAAGCAAAATAAAAGATCTACTTCTACAACAAACTTTGTGGAAGCTTAATCGAATATGAGCAAGATCAATAAGAACACATATAACTGAGAATGAGAAGCAATCACACATGAACACAGAAGAATAATCCTGGGGAAAGAATCAACCTAAAACCCCAATCTCTGTAACATCATACAAGTGGAAATATGTTCAGATTACAAAACGAATCATCTCTCAAGCTATCCTGCTCTCTCTGCAATAGAAAAATACAACTCACAGACTAAATAGACAAAAACATATGTCTTCCTCAAGCCCTCCAAGCCTCCTATTTCCTTGCGCAGTTTTCCTTGGGGTCCAGTGATGCCACCTATGTGAATTGGCCTCATTCACACTCACTAAACTAAAGAAGTAACTGTGCAATCCTCAAAGAATGAATTCCTTCTGCATGCAAGAGATATCCTCCAAGGAATATTCCTGTAACTGATAGTACACTTTCCAATCACCTGATCTCAACTGGGTCTCTAACTGAACTGACATGCATGAGTTATTTATGAGAGAATATTCAGTTATCTGAAGTGCAGTAGTTACATGCATGCATGCATTAACTAACTGAACTCACAATTAGTTCAACAAACTATTTGAACTAATCTAACTAGACTTAACTCAGTTAACTAAGCCAACTAATTACAACTCATCCTTATCTCTTTAACTGATGGGTAAATTCCTCAATCAATGGAGAAATTGTTGCATGTCCTCACATAGACTTCATGTTTGATTTTCCACAACTAATTAACTCATGGTGAATTAATTAATTATTTTACAAACAACTGCTACGATCAAATTTGAATTTTACTTCTCTATTTTAGTTTAGGAACTGACTAAAATAGGAAGGTATCCCGAAATGCTATATATAGTAGTACTAAATTTAGCACTTCTATATTTAGCATTTCTTGTTGCTATTTTCAACAACCCGTATCCTCCCAAATTTGTAAAGAACATTATTTAGGGCCTCAAAATGGCCCTAGAAGTTTGGGACCCAAAAATCATAGAAAAATTTCCAAGAAGATAGAGAACCATTGAGATAGTCGAAGAGGTGGGTGGCCAACAATACCTCCCTGAACTAGTCCTCCCCCTTAGGAAGCAGTGGTCTCCATTTCCTTAAGCTTCCTCGTTAGATGAGGAAACTTCTATTGAATTTGGTTTCTAGTGAGTCACTTGCCTTCATGCAGAAGCTACACTGCTTTTGTTGAATTTGTAATTATGGTTTGTCTTCATAATGTTTATTTGATCACTTGATGTATTTATATTGATTATTTTAAATCACATTTTAAATGTTAAAGTCATAAGAAAATTATATTTTGAGTCAAGTCCCATTTGGACCTTTGAAAGAAGAAAATTAGAATTTCTTTGGCTCCAAGTTTGTCAAGTCAACCTCCCTCCAAGTCACGTCGGCCCAGGAAAAGGACACATCCCTAGTAGATCACTATATAAAGGAAAATCGACCTTATTCTCTCACCATCAATTCACACTCTCTCAAGAAGAAATCTCTAGGTATCCTATCTTAGATCAAGAAGGAAAAGAAGGATGAAATGGATCTCTCTCTCTCTCTCTTCTCTCTATCTATCTAAAGCTCACACGTGTGGATAAACTGTCTCTCTCTCTCTCTGCATTTCACGTATTTTTGGGAAGGCAGTTATTAGGGGCCGAAATTGTGGGATTCTGGAAGTTGCAGGAGAGCTGAAATTCTGGGTCAGATCAGACAGAGCAAAGTGTTGGATCAGGTTGGGAGGATTAAATTGGATGGGTTGACCAGGTTTGACCATAGGTCTAGGTGTATCTCTTCTTGAACAAAATAATTTCTCTATTGAAAAGGTTTTTTTCCCCTTAGTTGGTTTTCCCAAGGTAAATCTTGTCTTCTCTTTGTGCATTGGATCTATACTATTCTATTGTTCTTGTATGGTTAAGTTTATGAAGTATAATTTCTCAATGATATATTGGAATTATTAAAATAAGATCAACATCAAAAGTAATTTTAATTCTTTCATAATTGTTGTGCTAGTCTCTATTTCACTTAGAAAATCAACATGGTATCAAAGCTTTGGTGAATGAAGGAACATTGAGATCACATTTGAAGGAAGCCCTACATTGAGATCATTATGCTTGAAGTCATTCTTATTGATTTAAATATATGGCTTCCTCTATGAAATCAAAGAAAAATTTAGAAGGGGCCTCAAACTTCAGACCTTGGAAGACAGGGATTGATCTTATTCTTGCAAAGGAAAAATTCTTGGATATTGTGATAGAAAAAGTTGTTGAACTAGCAAATAATGCAGAAAAAGAGAAGTTCAAGGAAGATGACATCACTTCCATGAGTCTCATTGTGGATTCCATTAGATATCATCTAATCCTGTATATTGCAAGTCTTGATACTTCCAAGAAGATGCATGATGCCCTAACTAATCTATTTACCATTAAGAATGTTGGTCAAGCCATAAGCTTGAAGAATGAGATCTGTGATATAAGGATGACTAAAGATGACACTATAGCTTCATGTTTTCTGAAAACCTCTCAATTAAGAGACCAAATACAAACAATTGATGAAACTTTCTCTAGGGAGGAACTTGTGACTACAACACTCAATGGTATACCTAGATCATGGGATGCATTTGCAGCAATAATAAGTAGTTGGAAGGAAGATCCTTTGTTCAAACAATTATGGACATCATGTGCTCAAGAAGAATCAAGACTTATGTCAAGGGATAGAAAGGAAGAAGCTTCCTATTGAAAATGTAACTAGTAGCAGTCTTCATAATTATTGTCTAGCTCATTCCATTATGTAATTATTATGTATTTGTAAAAAGAAAGAAAAATAAAATGTTTGTAAAAGAAAAGAAAATTATTATTTTATAAGCATGGGTTTCATGTTCAATTTATTATATTTCTAGGTCAACGCACCCATTGTGTTCTTCTAGGGTTTTGTGTTTTGAATCATTGTCCTTGTCATCCTATATTTGACCCTTCTTAGGCTTATTATATCAAAAAATAAATTTATTTTTGTGTCAAAAATGTAATTTGTGCCTCCTCTGCCAAGTTGGCTTCAAGAACTGTCAAGTCAGCCTCATGAAGGGAACTTGGCCTCATAAAACCACTATATATAAGCTATGATTTCGACCTATTATGGAATCCAAGCAAGGAAGTTCAATTTCAAATTAAAAGAGGTGTGAAGAAGTGAAGAAAGATTGGAAAAATAAGATAAACAATAGAGAAGGAAGGAGTAACCCGAGAGAAGAAAAGAAGGAAGTTTTATCTTGTTTCTAGATCACATGTACAAAGATTCTAAGTTGCAGGAAGGGCCAAAAATTACAGGTCTACAGTAGACGTTGAAATTCTAATTCAGGAGGGCCGAAATTTGTGATTGAAATAGTTTTGAAGAAGGTTGACTTTCATTGATTAGTAGAGAAATTTTTTCATCTTGAAAGAACTTTTTTGGGAGGCTAACTTGGTGGATTGGAGGAGGTCTTATTGTTGGTAAAAGGGTCTTGGTTATCTGATTTGATTTGGTTCTAAAGGAAGAGAAGATAATTTGTGGGTTTTCCCCTAGAAGAGGGGTTTTTCCCTGGTTGAGAGCCTACATCCTATGTCCTTGTTGTTTTGATATTCATGAATTTATGTTTTGATAGTTTCTTGATGATAGGAAGATAAAATAAGACACAAAACAAGATAATAAGAAAACAAATAAATCACAAGTAATTATCAAAGATAAGAAAATCATTATTCCATTCTGATTTTCTAACACTTCTCAAGCATTTGCAGCTTGTTTCAACAACAGGACTAGAGGAAAGAATAAATTTGGCTTTAAGAACAAGAAGTTAGGAAGAATTTCATCTTCTCCCCAAAGGAAGAAGGATATGTCAAAAGTTCATTGCTATGGTTGTAATAGATTTGGAAATATCAAAAGGGATTATCCTAAAGTAGCTAATAAAAAAATGAGAAAGGGAAAACAACTTGCTTCCGCAACTGATATTGAAGATGAACATCTAAAGAAGGATAAAGGTGACAAAGGTTTATTTTAATTTTCTACTCTAACAGGTTCTATTGCATATGATGATGATATGTGGTTGGTAAATAGTGGTGCTTAAAGACATATGACTGAAGATCGTTGAAATCTTACTAGCATGATGGAAAATAGGCTACCCAAAGAGTAAAGCTTAGAGACAACCATAACTATGGAATCAAAGGAGTTGGAAAGGCATCCATTGAGCTGGAATATGGTAACAATGTTCATATAAGCAATGTCATATATGTACTAGGTTTGAAAAAGAATCTAGTCTCTATTTCATGTTTAGAAGATAAAGGGGATAAAGTAGATTTTGTGGATGGAAAGGTACTTGTATGGTTCAAAGGCTCTAGTATAGATGATGCTAGGGTTATTGGGATTCGTGAAGGAAGATTGTATAGACTCGTGAGTCAACTAGCTTAATTCCTAGTGCATGATGAAATCAATCCAAGTGAGCCATGGAATTGAAGATATGGTCACCTTCATTATAGAGCAGTACATGAATTAAATCAAATAGTTTCAGGTGTTCTTTAATTGCATATAGATCATGAAGGTGTACGTAAAGGTTGTGCTCTTGGAAAGAACACCAAAAAACCATTTCCAAATAGAGACAATAGACCTAAAGATGTTTTAGATTTGATTCACTTTGATGTATGTGATTTGATGGCTATGAGATCGCTTGGAGGTTCATTATATCATGTGACATTTATTTATGACATCTCTTAAAAGACAGATCCATCTCATGAATACCAAGGATGAGGTCTTCACTAAGTTTCAAGAATTCAAAGCAAAAGTGGAAAACTTGACAAGTAAGAAGATCAAGATTTTGATATCTAACAATGGAGGAGAGTGCACCTCGAAAGAACTTGTTGTTGTATGTGAGAAAGTTGGGATTAAGAGGGAGCTTATTGTTCCCTATAATCCAAAACATAATGGTGTGGTAGAATGAAAGAACGGGATGGTTGAAGAATTTTTCAAGGCTATGATCCATGATTAGGACTTGCCAATGTTATTATGGGGAGAAGCATCATTGACAGTTGTATACATTCATAATAAAATTTGACATTGAATTTTGGAAGATATGTCTCCGAAGAAGTGTTCAATAGAAGAAAGCTAGAGGTTGGATATATGCGAATATTTGGTTTCCCTATTTACATTCTTGTTCCTAAGGATAAAAGGAACAATCATGAACCTTCAAGAAATAAAGACATAGTTGTTGGTTATAGTGATTCATAAAAGGCCTACAAAATTTACATTCTAGAGTAGTGATAGATTGATGTCAGTTGAGATGTCACCTTTAATGAGAAGGTGGAATATCAGAAATATAAGGAATTTTACATGGAATCCCTCGATAAAGAATGAAGATCCTAAGGAAGAATGTTCGAGTTCTACAGAAATTCCAAGAGATCCAGAAGGGCCTTGTGAACCGGTAGAACTAGTTATTGTTCTAGAAATTAGAAAGAGACCAGCATGGCTTAGATCTACATTGGAATAAGTTGAAGGACATGCAAATCTAGATGGAACATCTGAGAAAATAAGAAATCGAAAATATTTTCTATTTATGCAACTCTTATGACTAACCTTATTGATGCAGAACCTTCCACTTATGAAGAAGCAGCTAAACAGAAAGTGTGGAATGAGGCCATGAATGAATAATATCATTCCATCATTAAGAATGATGTATGGGAGATTGTATTGAGGCTGAAAGGGAAGTCATTGCTTCTAAGTGGATATACAAGAACAAGCATGTTGCAGATGGATGTATTGACAAATATAAGGCATGATTTGTGGCTAGAGGGTTCTCCCGAAAAGAGCGAGAATATTATGATGAGACCTTTGCTCCAAATGCTAGGTACACCTCCATTACATTTATTATTTCTCTTGTTGCTTCATTTGGATGGAATTTACATCAAATGGGTGTGAAGACTATGTTCCTCAATGATTGAGGAATAGGTGTACATAGAGAAGCCTCAAGGGTTTTAGGTGCATGGAAAGGAATCTCATGTTTGCAGGTTAAAGAAGGCCTTGTATGGACTCAAGCAAGCTACAAGAGCTTGGTATGATTGAATTGACATCTATCTGATGAGGCTGGGACTTACCAAGAGTATTGATCCAAACCTCTACTTCAAGGTTGTGAAGGATGCACATATGATTCTATTGTTATATGTTGATGATTTGTTTATGATAGGTGTTGAGCCTCTCATCATTTATTGTAAAAAGAAGTTGGCTTCTGAGTTTGATATGAAAGATCTTGGTTTGATGCATTATTACTTGGGACTGGAATTATGGAAGGAAATTGGCGAGGTTTTCCTTATTCAAAGAAAGTATGTTATTGAAATTCTTTAGAGATTTAGCATGATGGATTGTAAATCCATGGAAACTCCCATGGTGACTAACTTGAAGAAGTTGGGAGGCTTTGAATCTAGTTTGGTAGATCCATCTATGTATCGGTGACTGATTAGCTCATTAATGTATTTGGTTAATAACATGTTGGATATTTGCTTTCTAGTGAACATGTTGATCCAGTTCTATGTGGAACTGAGACATGAACATTGGATTGCAGTAAAACACATTTGAGATATCTATGTGGTACTGTGAACTATGTTTGAGATATTTTGCAAACAAGAATGTACAACTTCAAGGATATACATACATTGATGGGGAAGGAAGTGTTGATGATACAAAGAGCACTTCAAGGGTATGAGTTAGTTTTGGCTTCGCTATGATATATTGGATGAGAAGGAAGCAAAGATCTATCACACTCAGCATGGCAGAAGCATAATACATTGCAGCTAATGATGCATGGCAAAAACATAATACATTGCAACTAATGAACCAATTGTGATACGTTGTGATAATCAAAGCTGTGTGAAGCTTTAAGAGAATCCCATGTTAAATGACAAGTCAGAGAATATTGAGATCAAGTACCACTACATCCATGAATTGGTATAGAGGAGAGAAATAAAGCTCGAGTACATCTCCATTGATGAGTAGATAGTTGATATTTTGACGAAGTTATTTCCCAGAGAGAAGTTCATGTACTTCAAAGACAAGTTGCGGCTTATGGAGATTACCCCTCTCATTGAGAGGAAGTTCTTATGTGACAATAGTATGTATGGACATTCTCCCTATAGGGATAATGGTCTGAAAGGCCTAGGGAGCTCCCTAGATAAGGTTGAGTGAGTTCCTCTCAAGATGGAGACCTAAATTACTCCCTCGGTAAGGTTGACTGTGGTATCTCAACATCAAGACAAAAATTACTCCCCATGAATGGTTGAGTGAGATATTTCAGTTGCTAGTACTCCCCAAGAGGGTTGTGCAAGTGCTCCCTAAGAGGGTTGGGTGAGTATCATAACATGTTGCCCTAGTGAGAGGCCTTTGGATTTGCAGACCTGAGAGAGTGTGTCCTGAGATGTTGATGATATGCCATGGCTCATGTACCGACCAAGATATGGAAACTAGAGGATACTAATGGTTATGATGATATCGATGATGATAATTTGATATAATCTTTTCTTAGAGGAATTTTTCAACTTCAGAACGTCTATGACAGTCATTATGAATACATCCCTAGTTAAGAGGGAGTGTTGAATTTGTAATTAGTGTCGGTCTTCCTAATGTTTATTTGGCCACTTGATGTGTTTATATTGATTATTGTAAATCATTTTTTAAATGCTATAGTCAAAAGAAAATTATATTTTGAGTCATGTCACATTTGGACTTTTGAAAGAAGAAAAATTGAATTTTTGAATTATAATTTTTTTGGCTCCAAGTTTGTCAAGTTGGCCTCCCTCTAAGTTAACTTGGTCCAAGAAAAATACACACCCTTTCGACCTAGTAGATCACTATATAAAGGCAGATCGACCTCATTCTCTCACCACCAACTCACACTCTCTCAAGAAGACAATTTATGGGCATCCTAGCAAAGATCAAGTTCAAGGAAAAGAAGGACAAATTCTCTCTCTCTCTCGAGATATCTATCTATCTATATATATATATATATATATATATCTATATATATATATATATATCTCGAGAGAGAGAGAGAATTATATATATATATATATATATATATATATATATATATATATATATATATATATAAAGCTCGCACGAGTGGATAGAATCTCTCTCCCTCTACAATTCACATATTTCTTGGCATTTTCTATTCCAAGGGATGAAATTTCTAGGAAGTTACTACGGGCTGAAATTGTGCGATGTTGGCAATTGTGGGAGGGTCAAAATTCTGGGTCAGATCAGGGAGAGTGAAGTGTTGGAATAGGTTGGGAGGATTGAATTGGAGGGGTTGACTAGGTTTGACCATAAGTCTAGGTGTATCTCTTCTTAAAGAGAATGTTATCTCTATTGAAAAGGTTGTTGGGTTTTCCCCTTAGTGGGTTTTCCTAGGGTAAATCTTATCTTCTCTTTATGCATTGTGATCTCTATTGTTATATTGATCTTGTATGGTTTAATTTATGAAGTATAATTGTTGAATGATACATTGGAATAATTACATCAAAAGTAATTATCATTTTTTTAGAAATATTGTGCTAGTCTCTATTGCACTTAGAAAATCAACAACTTCGACAACCTGATAGAGTTTTAAGTGTTGTTAGCAGGTAGCCTTTGTCTTGGTGTCCACAATCTAATCCACTATAGCCACTTCAATGCAAGAAAGATTGAGTTCTATGGGGGACAATTGTTTAGTTTAATCTAAGGTGTCCAACATAGGTGGAAAATATTGTTAGAGAAACTCCACATTAAATATTGGGTCAAATCCAAGGAAAGGGGGGATACTCAATTCAAAAGCATTTTCACCCACAAAATTTATGATTTTGTAAGGTCCACATCAAAGTGTTCTAAGCTTCATATGTGGGCCTGTGTGATGCTCTTTCTATAAATGCAACCAAACCTTACAGCAACTTGAAACGTGTGTGGAACCCTGTGTTAGTCATGTCACTACTTGTACTTAGCTTTAGTTTTCTACAGAATATCGCGAACCTAATGTTGGAGGTGTTGGATCTATTAAAAAAAATTGGCTACTCTATCTACCTTAGCCTGAGCATGGAAATCTGATGATGATGATGCACTGGGCATAACTACATCAATTAGGGCCAACAGTTGGAACCTCAAGCATGCCTAAAAAGGAATATGGCCAATAGAGCTATGGATGGTTCTATGATAGATATGTTGCATATATAGAAGGATTTTGTCCCATCTATGTGGATGCTTGGAGTTGTACATGCACAATATATGCATGATCATTTTGTTCACCACTTCTATAAGTCCATCTATTTGGGGATGAAAGGTGGTCGACTTGGTCAACAGTATCCATAAGAGACCATAGGTTGGACCAAAATGTGTTGAGGAACCTACTATCCCTATTTAAAATAATGGTCATAGGTAGTCCAAAATGTACCCAAACATGCTCAAAGAAGAGTTTAGTAGGATTCAGCTATGCTACTCTTCTTGCATGGTGCCAAAATGACAATCTTAGAGAACCAATCAACAACCACAAATACATAATCATTACAATGCTTGGTGGATGGAAAACCTAACATGTAATCTATGAAGATTGACTCCCATGGCTTGGCTGGGGTAGGTAGAGGAGTGTACAAGCCCTTCTTCTTGATGGCTAGTTTAGCAAAGACATAAAACAAAGTTACCAACTTAATGAGAACTGTAACCTCAGAATGAGAACTCTAGCCCAAGAAACTACTACTTTTGCTCAAAAAACCATAAAAAAAAACACTCCAAAACGAATGAAAAATGTTGATGTCGCATCAATATATATATATATATATATATGGATGGGTTAAAATTCCAAAAAAAAAATAGCAACAACATTAAAAACCAATTTTTTCATGCAATAAACATGAAAAAACAACCCGAAGTGAAAAGTGTTGATGCAATTTGATGTTACATCAACATTTTTTTTCCTTTTTTCGGGTTAAAATTCCAATTTTTTTCTAACAATGAAATTAAAAATTAAAAATTGTGTGAAATAAACATTAAAAAAACACCACAAAATAAAAGTAAAAGTGTTGATGTTGCATCAACACTTCTTTTTTTTTGTTAAAATTCCAACATTTTTTAGCAATGACAATAAAAATAAAATATCATGACTCCAAAAAATGTTAAAACAACAATAGTTTTGACAAAAACGTTATAAAATATCACAACTTCAAAAAACCTAAACATTCCAACAATTTTCAATCATGGCAATAAAGATAAATATCATGACTTTGAAAAACCTTAAAATATTGACATTTTTCAACCATGACGTTAAAGATAATAGATCAAGACTCTAAAATACCATGTATATTTTATTTTTTATTTTTTATGCTTTGTTTTTTAATTAGTTTTTTTTTTTTAATTTATTTAATTTATATTTTAATATTTTGTTTATTGTTTTATTTTTAATTTTAAATTGTCTAATATTTGTTTTCTAATATATTTATTTATTTATAGTTATGTTTCACTTTTTTGTTTTTTGTTTTTTGTCTAATTTGTTTCCTTTTTAGTTTATTTCGTTTTAGTCTTTGACCTGTGGCTTGAGTAGTCGCGACCAAAGGGCATCTAAGGTGTCAAAGTCACCCGGGGATCACACCTAGTCTGGACCACATCAACCCTTAGCTGACTGGATTTTTTAGCATGTCTCCCTCCCTAGCACAGGGCACAACCACCCTCCGTGAGGTTTAATCCTCGGTCACCTCGCTGACAGGGCCCATCCTCAACCAGTTGTGCTAGTGGGATTTGACAAGTAAATATTGATTTCCACTAGTTTATAATATTTTTATTTTTATTTTTGATTAATTTATTTTATTTTTTATAAATGTTTTTGAATTTTTCCTTTTAATTTTTGTGTAATTTTTTTTTAGGCAATTTGTTTTTGTTTTGTTATTTTGTCTTTCTTTTTTTTAAACATTTTTTTTTGCTATTTTTACTTAAAATTTTATGCGAATCATTATTTTTGAAAAAAAAAAACCTTCGTATAATATTATTTTTGGACATTAAAAATCATAAAATTTGTTATTTTCTCAACTTTTTTTTATTCAATTTTTTCCAAAAAAATATTTTATTTTACATGTCGTTTTGAGTGAAAAAGTACATAAATGTGTATTTTTTTAATTATATCTATATGCAAAATGTGTATTTTTATGTTTACAATTATTATTTTTTTAATGACAATTATTTTATGTGTATTGAAGTATTAACTAACGATACATAAATATAAGTAAAAAAAAAACAAACAAACAAACTTTAAAATATTTATTTCATTATTATTTTTTAACTTTGCAAAAAAATTGAAATTTTTGTTAAAAAAACATTGCAATAAAAAAACACACACAGACACACAAAATTGAAAAACACTTTAAAAACAAATATCGAAGGAAGAAAATAAAGAAGAAAAAAAAGACAACTTGAAAAATGGTTAAATAACCAACATTTAAAAAAAATTGTGCATACATAAGACACAAGAAAATTTAAAGTGTCAAAAATATGTACCACCCCACCCCCGCGCGCCCCCCGCCCCCCAACAAAAAAAGGTTAATGTTGCATTAACACTTTTCAAAATCAGTATGAAAAGCACAAACATTTTAATTTTTTTATCTATACTTAATACCTAATAAAATTCAAAGTGCGAAAAAGAAGCCCCCCCGCAAAAAAAAGGGGTTGATGCTACATCAACACTTTTCAAAATTGGCATGAAAATCACTAATATTTAAAAAAAAATGTACACACTTAATACATAAGAAAATTTAAACTGTAAAAAATATGTTAAAAAAAGGGTCGATGTTGCATCAACACTTTTCAGAACCAACATGAAAATCATGCTTTTTTATGACCTCTAAAAAAACGAGAACTGGGTACAATTCTCGTAATGTTGGTAACTTTGTTATAGGTAGTACATGATTTGATATACCATTCGACATTTCGTTGAAGCTTTGTCTAGTAGAATACTTTTGAAGTACTAGTACCATCTTCTCCATACCAAAGTGCCTTGCCACTCGACTATAATGTGGCTCCTAGATTAGCTTGGCACATTTGCTTGAAGGAACACAAATATGGCCAAGGTAGCACAATAGTGCATCTTGAAGATCAAAGCCTATAACTTGTTTACCTGCAAGCAATGTGTGGTATGTGGCAGCAAAGTTAGGGTTATTGTTGTATAAATGTGGCCACTCAAAGGTATCGTGCCCACAAGAGTTCAGAATTGAGGTCACTGCCACAATTAGGGGTTGACTAAGGTAGTATGCAACATGATTAGTGTTGATCTTCTTATACTTGATGTTCAAATGGAATTGTTGCAGGTATGTGGACGATTTTTATGGTGGTCATTCTATAATTTTTCTTGTGCTTACACAAATTGTAGAGGCATGTGTTAGTGTGGATGATCATCTCATTTCCTAGAATATTATGTTTCCATTATCGACATGTCTGCATGATGGAGTACATCTCCTTGTTACATGTGGGGTATCTCTAGATAATATTAAAGAGTGTCTCATTGTGATGGGCGACAAGGTGTCCTCGTCAAGTGAGGACTGCACCAATAACATAGTTAGTGGCATTTGTCTCAATCTCAAATGTTTTTTGTAGGTTTGGTAGGGTGAGGACTATTGCAAAGAAAAGGTGGTGTTTCTAACCCTCAAATACTTTATGTTGTGATTTAGGCTAGAAAAAATTTGATTTAGCTCCACCCATAGTCACTTAAGGGCCAAGTGATATGAGAGAACCCAAATACGAACCTTTGGTAGAAGTTAGTGAGGCCCAAGAATCTACAGAGCTCTATTAGGGTCTGTGGGGACCAATCCCGAATGACTTGGATCTTATATGAGTCCACATGCACATGTAACATACCCATTACTATCCCTAACCCTGATTAAGGGCAGGAGATAGCTACTATGATGACCTGACTCCCATTGTCACACTATGGAAGTGGGGTCTAAATTTTCAACCTTTTTCAACTTTCTTAAAATGAGAAATGGATGACATCATTGTGATCATCTCATTGATACCTTTCCAATGATATAAATTTCGTTCCAATTTGGCTCCCAGATCAAAAAATATGGTTGATTAAAGTTTTGGTCAATTAAATAGTTCCATGTCATCATACCTACCATGTGGCTCCCACTTGGCCCCCCACGTAGCATCCACATGGTGCCCACTTGGCCCCCCCATGTGGCAACCACATGGCATCCACGAGGTTGTTGAATTATATTCCAAGTGGCAACTACTGACTCACTCATACTAGGTCATGTATACACTAGCTCTATGGTCCCCACGACCAACTATAACATAATACATATATGTATATACATTTTGATGTATATGGGTGTGGTCCCTTTATGGCCATGTCACCCTGGCAGGGTCCCATATTACTCCTCGCTAAAACTATAGGGGATGTTCCCTTCGGTCTATGTGGCGATGCACAACTTGTTATTGGATTTAGTCTCTGCTAACTTGTAACCGAACACATTTTCACCACGCGTCACTCATACCCACTAAAATGGGCCCACACACCATGTTACCCCGAGACTTAAGTCTCAGACATTCTACCATGTGCTCTGTCCAATTTATTTAGGGAACGGGGTCTAGGGTTATCTCATCGGTTTGCAACATCGGGGTGACATCATCCCATGTCACACCTTCCATGTTGAATGGGATCCCTGTAATATTTAAACCCTGTCATTCATGGATTCCCCATTATATGTGATATGGTAGGTTTTCCACCTTATTAACATATGCGCCCACTTAGAGTACCACCATGCCATGTTACCCCGACATTCTAATCCCGGGAGGTTTTCCTACAACCTTCCCTTGAAACCTACAGGGTGAAGGTGCCGAGGTCATATTATGGCCATAAACACATGCCCATCAATGGCTTACATATCCTCTGGTGAAGCGCTTGATCATCGCGCCGAGTCACAAGTTCAAGAGGGTTTTTATCGTTTCCTTCCTATGAACAATGTTGTGGAATTTAAAGGAATTCTAGCCTCGTGCTTAGAAATTTCTATTTAAGTATGTTTGGGCCTTCACCGAGGCTATTTTCATGCAATCTATGGATAGAAATGGCTATAAGCAGGCCCCTTCAGGCTTATCCCTTCTAAATTTTTGCCAGAACTCGGCCCAACTTGGTCTGCAAGTGTATATATATATATATATATATATATATATATATATATATATATATATATATATATATTTATTTATTTATTTATTTATTTGCTAAACCTCCTGAGTTTACAATTTGTAAACCAAGGCCTATAAGCCTCATCATCTCATGTAATCATTCAACCACTTAACATAGGTCATTTACCTCTTCACAAACAGTTCATATAAACCATTCCAAAGCCTCAATATAGTTACAGGAATAAACGAATTTTGAAGGAAGAAATTCAAGAGCATTTCTACACTGGAATTCCACATTCCTTAATGTTAACATCTACCAGTTATTAACGCAGTGACCAGATATACCAACAGGTTAGTGCAAGTAATTGTTTGTTAACAAATATTTCTATATCTTCATGCTCTAACAATATTAGGTTAATTTTGAGCTTAGAATATCCACAGGAAAATGAATCATTCCACAAGTTTGTACATAAAACAGTGACATTCCTTACTCATACAGGAAACAACACTCATGAAAATTAACATAGAATTGACTAAACACAATAAATAGATACATAATGATCACAAGGACAAATCATAAGATTATACTTATTTTATATGATATCTAGTGACTGAGAGTGGGACTCTAACTCTCCACCCAACCAAAGATAAGCTATTACCACTTTTACTTGTAATTGTCACCCCGAGCTAGATTCATATGCTTGAGGTGGTGTGCTTTTGAGGGGAAACTTTAGAAAATATGGATAGATGAAAAAGGATGTCATAAGGCCACTCTACCTTCATCCACAAGATACACAAGCTTCCACTCAACATGTTCATATTCTTCAAATAAAATCAACATTCGTGTTAGGATAGCACAGTACAGAGGGTCTCAACTCACTTTTAGAAGAAGAGAGTCCACATCAAGGAAGGTTCATCAGTGGATAATCTATCGATGGGAAAATAGATCACCTCTCCATGTGGCTCATTAATCAGTCAATCATCATAGCTTTAGCACCAAGGCAATTCCTGGTGGTTCATTAGCCCTCACAATTAACACCTTAAGCCAGTAGGTTCATCAATCCAAAAGCTTCCAGTGGGTTCTTTAGCCTTACAGGCAAGCCAGTGCTCTCTATAGTTCTTTCACCCAAGAGGCCTCTCTTGTAGAAATTCTCACTGTAGATCACCTGATAATGCGATATACTAGAGCAAAATACTTTATCTACTTCTACAAACAAACTTGCGGAAGCTTAATCGATTTTGAGCAAGATCAAATAAAACACATATAACAGATGAAGAAGAAACAATCACACATGAACACAAAAGAATACTTTGGGGAAAGCCTTAGCTAAAAACCCCGCTATTTGTATTATCATGCAAGTGGAAATATCTTAGGATTACACAAAGATTTAGCTCACAAGCTATCCAGCTCTCAGTACAATCCCTCACTACTGCTCATAGACAGAATAGACAACACATATGCCTTCCTTTAGTCCTCCAAGCCTCTTATTTCCTTGCGCAGTTTCTCCTGGGTCCTCAAGCTGCCACTTGTGTGTAATTATCCCTCACACACTGCTCTAACCTTTGAAATAACTACGCAATCCCGAAGGAGATAATTCCTTCTGCATGGATGAGTTTCCTATATAGGAAAATTCCTCCAATTGATAGTACACTGTCCCTTCCTCTGATCTCAACTGGGTCTCTGACTGAACTGACATGCATGAGTTATTTATGAGAGCATATTCAGTTATCTGAAGTGCAGCAGTTACATGCATGCATGCATTAACTAACTGAACTCACAATCAGTTCCACAAACTGTTGGAACTAATCTAACTAGGCTTAACTCAGATAACTGAGCTAACTAATTACAACTCAAAGTACAACTCATCCTGATCTCCTTAATCAAGGGATAACTTCCTTAATCAATGGAGAAAATGTTGCATGTCTTCACATAGACTTCATGTTTGATTTTCTACAACTAATTAAATCAAGATGAATTAATTAATTATTTTACAAACAACTGCTAAGATCAAATTCGAATTTTACTTCTCAATTTTAGTTCAGGGACTAATTAAAATTGGAATCTACCCCGAAATGCTATTTATAGCAATGATTATTTTAGAATTTCTATTTTATCATTCCTTGTTGCTATTTCCAACACTGGTACCTAAGATTCTATTTATAGCATTTCTTGTTGCTATTTTCAACACTCCCTCTCAATAAGAAAGGCATTCAACTCGAACCTGATCCTGAACCTTTGGAATGTTCTGCATGCAACACTTCTCCCTAGTGTTGTTGCTCCAACAACTATAGGAACAAAATATATCCAACCTGAATCAGAATGACGCCTTTGTCATCAAAGTCTCCGACTGATATTGCCTCTGTCGACTGAAAACTCTGCACCTCTGTGCTCTAGCCTCTGTCACTTTGATCTTTGACTGCATTAATCCACTGATTCCTGTTGTTGCATCCGTGCTGTTGCTGGTCCTATCTCCCAGCACTACACCTCCTCTCATCATGTTGCATCATGCTGCCCACTGCTGCACTACAACTCAGTTACTGAGAAGTAAGTAACTGATCTCCCAGCTGACCTCCCTATTGGGATAGAAACATCCTTTGATGTTGAAGCTTCCTCTGCTGCTCCATCCACATCTGTCTCTACCCACTCAACTAGTCTTGCTACTCCTCGTTGGGGCTCCCGTAGCAAGGTATAATCAAAGAGGTTGGGTACCTCAATGATCCTACCCCTATTCCAGCCTTCTTTGGATTGTCACTCCACATCGTCCCACCTCCTACTTGGAGGTATGGATGCATGTGATCCCTCTGCCCACTTGGTGTTGAGCCTTAAACCTGCACCTTCCTATACACCCTCTCAGCCTTCTTTTTCCACTTACTTCATCTACCAAGCTGTTAAATCATTGCATTATAGTCTAAAAAGAGCTTCTGACATGGTTTTCTAACTATGCTTATGACTGTTGTTTGGTTTAGATTTTTGTTCAGGCAGCTGCGGAAACTTGTCAGTTTCCGCAGCCAGCACAGGTTTCCACAGCCATTTTGTTAAAGGCTATGCTACAGGTGTCCTATGAAGAAACGAGCCACATGGGCAAGCTACAGGTGACGTGTACATGGAACGTGTCCCTTCAGATCAGCCAAATCATCCATAAAAGGTCACGGTCAACAAGGGTCAAAGGCAAAGCCAACCAAGGAATTTAGCTGTGGCACGTCTCTGTTTTGAGCACGTGAAGGTTTACGTGGCACAGTCCTCAGCTCACGGAGATATCGACACACCTGGAGATCAACCCCGTAACCTGAATCCAGCAGCTACCACTCTGAAGATTTAATGGACATAATGACCATTACGCTAGATCTCGGGCTGAGGAGATCTTTGTGTCTCTGGCAATGCAGTTAACAACATAGGATTTAGGAGTTAGTTATAACACTTTTCATTATAAATAGCGCGTTGATAAATGCTGTATAGAAGCTTTTGGAGATGTAATTTTTGAACTGTTGTTATTATCACCCCACTGCACTCTGTTTTACATATTTTTCTGCTGCTTTAATACATGAGAAGACTACTTTCTTGAGCTCGTTTTTGTGACTGTTCGTTGACTGGCTGAGGTGGTAGAGGGCCCCTGCGCACTAAAGCCCTGTATAGTTCTCATTTGATTTTATTATGTTTCTGCTTTCATAATTATTAGCTTGTATATAACCTGTTGTTTTGATGTTTTTAATTCACTGCTGTTTACATTTTCATTTATGTTTTCTTATAGCTGTCAACTGATCAGTGCTTTTCTACAGGTTTTCTTAGGCAGCCCGGGCAAATTTTCATCTTTTTTTGATAACTACTGACATACGAGATCATCTTGTCCTTCTTGCTAATTTTCATTTTCTGAAGTTTAATTCCAGCACTGTCATTTTTCAAATTGTGTTTTGCTTATTTATTTTTCTGCTACTTAGACATCATACTACCCATTTGTTTATGGTTTCTTTCTATAGTCAAGTGACTCTATTAGTAAGGAATCAGAATATTACTTATTGTAGTGTGACTTAGTTTGCTTTCTTGCAATTTAGATATCATATTGCTTAACTTGTTCATGATTGCTTCCCATAAGGTAGATTGAGCTGAAGGGTAAAGGATCAGAAGAGTTGAAGTAGTGTGATTAGTTTCCTTTATGCAATTTAATTTCTTGCAATTTAGATATCATATTGCTTAACTTGTTAATGATTGCTTCCCATAAGGTAGATTGAGTTGAAGGGTAAAGGATCATAAGAGTTGAAGTAGTGTGAATTAGTTGATTTGCTTTCAATCTTTGAGTTACTTTAAGTTCAGTTTTTACTTTCTTTTTCATACAGCAGTAAAGATACTGGGCCATTGTCATTAGTTCACTGTTTGATACATTTACTTCCTCTTAAGAATTGATTTCATTACAGTTATTTTAGAGCTTTCTTTTTGAACACTTTTAAGTTTGGAAATTCACTGTAGAAATCACCATTACCATCCATACTTAACTTTCATTTTCGCCATCACACACTAGGAAACCCATAAGAGATAAATCCCAAAACAAACTAAAAAAACGACAAAAGACTAAGAAAA
Source organism: Pinus tabuliformis (assembly GCA_031772625.1). Classification (NCBI taxonomy): domain Eukaryota; kingdom Viridiplantae; phylum Streptophyta; class Pinopsida; order Pinales; family Pinaceae; genus Pinus; species Pinus tabuliformis. The sequence continues at coordinate 268,818,958 of CM062820.1, forward strand.
TGGTTATCTTGTACATATAGTACACTTCACTTCGTCAGTTTACGAATCCCGGATTGACATTTTAAATAGCAATTTAGAACACACTAAATTGACCAAACATTTTGGCGCCGTTGCCGGGGAAGTGAAATTAGGTAGCCAATTTCTTTAAAAAAAAAAAAAAAAACAAGAAAATTTCAAGGAAGGAAAATTGATAACCTCTCAAAGTATGCTCTCCTCTTGCACTTAGTGTCATCTGGAGGATCAGAAAAGAGAAAGTTATTGGTTTAATAGTTTCTCGAGTATGCTCTCTTCTTGCACCTAGAGTGACCTGGAAGATCAGAAAGAGAATTATTAGCCCGACTTGAAGAAAAATAAAAAATGACATGCATAGAGCAAGAGATTCTAGGGGAAGGTTTTTAGCTAGAGCCAAGAGTTCAATTTTCACAACTCCTTCTACCTCAAGGAATAGACAAGAGACACCTCCATCATCTCCAACCTACACTCCTAGCCCTAGGATTCCTGGAATTCAAGAGGTAGTAATTGAGTTAGGAGACTCTTCCTCACCATCCATCGAATCTGAATTAGGAAAAGATCCTTTCTTTTCTTCTACAGGGAGACACATTGTAATTGAAGAAGTAGAATCATCTGAGGAAGAAGAGGGAGAAATTCCTCCTCGTTCGCCATTAGTAGAGGAACCAGAGGACTCTGAAATCTCTGAGAAAACTACCATGACAGAAGAGGGAGTTAACGGATTTGGTAGAGGTAGAGGTAGAGGAGGGGGAGGAGGAAATAATGGAGGAGGTAGAGGTAACAATGGGGGAAATAGGGATGGAGATAACTCATTTGGATTTCCTATAGTCGATGAGGATTCTCGAGCAACAATGAAAAATATTTCACCATCTGTCCTCCCAAACTTTCATGGGTTAAGAAATGAAGATCCTGAAACATTTCTATTTGAGTTTGAGGTCGTGTGTTGAACCTATGATTATCTGGAAGACTCTCAAAAACTCAAACTGTTTCCTTCAACATTGAAAGGAGCTGCTTTGAAATGGTTCATGGGATTACTCACTCAATCCATTAGGACTTGGAATGATATGAAACAAACATTTCTGGATAGATACATGGATTATTGTATGCCTACCAACCACAAGGATGAAGTATTTAAAATGGTACAAAGAGAAGATGAAAACTTGGAGGATTTACTTGAAAGATTCCAATACAATCTGAAAAGAGCAAAAATGAGTAACTTAGATGAGGAGACCTTGAAAGCCCTTCTATTAAAAGCCATTAGAGATGAATGGATAGATATTTTGAACATGATGGGAAAAGGAGACATATCTCAACTTCCACTTCATGACATAGCAGAACTGTGTGTCCATCTCTCAAGAGGAAAATCTAAAACTGGAAAAGGGCCTAGAGATCCTTCTCTCATCAGAGCAAACAAATCTGCAACTGGATCAGTAAGTAGGGCTGAGATTGGCAATATGCTTGATGAATTTAAAACTGATATCTTAGGGAGTCTTAGTGAGCAACTAGACACTCTTAAGATCCAAAATAAGCAGAAAGCAGAAGCTGAAGCTTTAGCCATCTTTTGCCCAAAATGTAGAAAAAAACATGCTCTCAGGGAATGTCCCTTGGATGCAAAAGTTGTAGAAACATGTGCGATTTGTTCAGAGAATCATGAGACCAAGGATTGTCCTTCAATTCCTGGGCTCAAAGCTGTCTTTCAAGAAGATCCAAATACAATTGAGTCTCTCTGTTTTGTTGCAAGGAGACCTTGGCAGGGGCAACAAAATCAAGGGTTTAACAAATCTATGAACTTTCAACCCCCACCAAATTGGAATCCTTGGCAACAACCTTGGTCCCAACCTCAAAATCCTTTTCAATCATGGGTACAAGGTATGCAAAATCCTTATGGGAGATTTGCTCAATTTTATCAATATCCTCCATCTTTTCAAAACCAACAAGCTCCACAACTTCCAAATCAAAACCCGCAACTATCATTGCCATTTCAACAACAACAACCCTCTCAACAAAACCCAAATTCTCAACTCTTGCTTCCATTCCAACAGAAGTCAAATCAACTTCCTTCTTAGCCATTGCCAAACCCCAATAATAAAAACCCTCAAAATGCTTACATGGTAGAAGGTCAACAATTTCCTGCCTATATGATTGTTCCTCTCAATGATGTACAACTCAGATTTGGTAGAGTTCTAGATAAACCTTCTATAGATGCCCAAAATCAAAGCATTTCTGAGGAAGAATCTCTTGAAGCCAATAAGGGTTCTGAAGCATCTCTTCAAAACCCAAACACTCAGAAAGAAAAAGAAAAAGAGCTAACCCCCACAACTCTTATAGTTGAGCAACCTGCATCTTCATCCACACCTCCTTTTCCTGAAAGATTAAAAATTGACAAAGGGGTGGAAAAACAAATCTTGTTGCCTGACTATGATTTTCTAGATGAATTGAAAAATGTCTTTATCAAGATTCCCTTGTTACAAGTCATTAGAGAGATTCCTATTCTAGCAAAAACAATAAAGGAGTTGAGTCTTAAAAGACGAGGAAGGAAACCTAGAGACACAAGAAGAATCCACCTGGTAGGGAAAATTGCAGACATCATGATGGGAAAAATTACTATGCAGAAGTATGTAGATCCGGCTGCTATCAACATTATGAGTAGACAGACTATGGAACAACTGAAACTCCCTAATCTTCTCTTTACACCTACTTTACTGCAACTTGCAGATCGATCAATTATTAAACCAGATGGTGTATTAGAAGACATTTCAGTCTCCTTAGACTCTTGGGAATATCCAGTAGATTTTATGATTTTAACCCCCAAGAGTAATTTAGGAGGACACCCTCTCATTTTAGGAAGACCTTGGCTAGCCACAGCTGATGCTTTCATCAGTTGTAGGTCTAGGGATATGTATATTTCTGATGGTAATTCGACAAAGAAATTCAATCTGTATCCTCCAGCAAAAGCAATTATAGAAATAGGAGATAATGAGTGGATTGATGATGAAGATACTATACAACCTGTCTTTACCATTTCTGAAGTTAGTGAAGATAGTCAAATTCTGAACACATTAGAAAACTTTGAAACATCTTCAGAATATGACCACACACAATTTCAGCTAGATTCCGACATTGAGTATTTATCATCTAGACAAATGTCTCTTTTCTCTATGGAAGAGTTTGGTAGTTCCGCCATTGAGATCTTTCTAGGAAAAACATTGAATATCAACAAAAATTTGGAAAGATCACAACAGGAAGAACTAATCAAAATCTTGCAAAAACATTCTACTACATTTGCATGGGAATATACTGATATGAAAGGTATTGACCCTAAGACTTGCATTCATCACATCTATATTGAGGAAAACAGTAGACCAACCAGACAACCTCAGAGAAGGATGAATCCAAACCTTAGGGAGATAGTGAAAGAAGAGCTCCAAAAGCTACTCAATGTAAACTTCATTTATCCAATTTCAGATAGCCGATGGGTTTCTCCTTTGGTTATAGTACCTAAAAAGAATGGTAAATGGAGGGTATGCATTGATTATAGGGAATTGGACAAAGCAACTTTGAAGGATCACTTTCCTTTACCCTTTATCAATAAGGTATTAGATACTTTAGCAGGCAAAAAGTATTTTTCATTTTTGGATGGTTTTAGTGGTTACAATCAGATTCAGGTAGCACCTGAAGATCAGGACAAGACCACATTTACCTGTCCATGGGGAACTTTTGCTTACTGAGTACTTCCTTTTGGATTATGTAATGCACCCGCAACATTTCAAAGAGCAGTACTAGGAATCTTTTCCGATCTAATCCATGATTGTGTAGAGGTTTATATGGATGATTTTACAGTTTATGGTAATTCGTTTGAAGAAGCATTAGATAATTTGGAAAAAGTCCTTATAAGATGTAAAGAAACAAACCTATCATTAAGTCATGAAAAATGATTTATGATTTTTACTGAAGGGATTGTTTTAGGACATCATATTTCAGGGGATGGGATTAAAGTTGATAGATCCAAAGTTGAAGTCATCTCCAAGTTTCCTATTCCGAATTGTCAAAAAGATGTTAGAAGTTTTCTTGGATTTACTGGATACTATAGAAGATTTATTGAAAACTTCACCAAAATAGCATCTCCACTCTTCAAATTACTTACAAAAGACTGTGAATTCAAATGGGATCCTGATTGTCAATCTGCATTTGAAACTTTGAAAACAAGAATATTTGAAGCACCCATTTTGAGAGGTCCGAATTGGAAACTTCCTTTCCATATTTCCACAGATGCTTCAGATACAGCTCTAGGAGCTGCGTTGGGACAAAAGGATTTAGTTCCTTATGCCATTTACTACACCAGTAAAAATTTGACTCCCACTGAGTTAAACTATACTGTGACTGAGAAAGAGTTCTTAGCTGTTGTTCAAGCAATCAATAAGTTTAGACACTATATAACTGGCTATGAAACTTTTGTCCATAATGATCATTCTGCAATTAGATATCTCATGAATAAACCTGTTACTAACGACAGAGTTACAAGATGGCTCTTACTTTTACAAGAATTCAATATTAATGTGTTGGATAGACCAGGGAAACAAAATACAGTAGCTGATTTCTTGTCTAGAATCCAAAATACTAACGAAGATTCTCCTGTAGAGGATAAGTTTCCAGATGAATATTTGTTTGCAGTAACTACTAAGACTCCTTGGTATGCAGATATTGCTAACTATTTGGTTACAGGGAAGCTACCTCCACATCTATTTCCTGATGAAAAAAGAAAAATTATTCAGGAGAGTTCAAGTTATTCATGGATTTCTAATGAATTGTTTAAAACAGGGCTAGATTGTGTGATCAGAAGATGTGTTCGAGAAGATGAAATGCCTGACATCCTCAAGGCATGTCATGATGAACCATGCGGTGGACACTTTGCTGACAAAAGGACGGCCTATAAAATCCTTTCTTGAGGATATTATTGGCCTTCCCTTTTCAAAGATGCAAAACAATATGTCAGAAGGTGTGACAGCTGCCAAAGAGTTGGGAGACCGACTTTTTCAAATGAAATGCCATTGCAACCACAAGTACTCATCGAACCCTTTGAAAAATGGGCTTTAGATTTCATTGGACCCATTAATCCACCATCTAGAAAAAAGAAGTATATATTGGTATGCACTGATTATGTCACTAAATGGGTAGAAGCCAAAGCATTGCCTTCTGCCACTGAAAATTCAGTTGTTCAATTTCTTTTTGAGGATATTTTTACTCGTTTTGGTGTCCCAAGAGAAATTGTGACAGATCAGGGAAGTAAATTTACATCTAACTTGATGGAGAAGCTGATGGAAGAATACAAAATCAAGCACAAAAAATCTACTCCTTACCATCCGCAAGCAAATGGCCAAGTAGAATCTACAAACAAAGTTCTTGAAAGCATCATCACCAAAATTGTTCATCTACACAGAAAGGATTGGGCAGAAAGGCTTCCTGAAGCCTTATGGGCCTATAGAACTACATGGAGGAACACAACAGGACATTCTCCCTATGAACTTGTTTATGGGAAAGAAGTCCTGCTCCCCATTGAGTTTCAAGTCAAGACTTTCAAGATGGCAGTCCAGTTGGGGTTGAATCTATCAGAAGCCCAAAAGCACAGAATGGAGCAGCTGAATGAGCTAGATGAGATCAGACAAGAAGCAATTTTAAGGACTGATCTAGTTCAACATCAAAGAGCTAAGTGGCATGACAGATACATCAAAGGGAGAAAGTTTCAAGAGGGAGATTGGGCGTTACTGTTTGATTCCAAGTTTAAAGACTTCAAAGGAAAATTTCAGACTCATTGGCTTGGGCCATATGAGATTGACAAAGTCTTTAACAATGGAGCGGTAAGAATCAAGACCATTGATGAATTTCGAACTTCTCTCATTGTGAATGGCCACCGACTGAAAATTTATCATAAGCCACTCTCAAAAGAGGAATTTGTCAAAATGTTCCAAGAGAATTCTGCAATAAGGCTGGTGGAGAAGGATCCTTCTCCCCCACCAGCCTAGCCTTTTATTCTTTCAGTTCAAAAAATAAAATAAAAATTGTATAAGCCTGAAAACCAATCATAGATTGGCAGTCTTATACGGAAAATATGGAGTGAAAATCAAGGACACTTGACACTCTATATTTTCTAAAAAAAAATCTCCTCTCCTTCTTTTTCCATCTTCACTCCATCTCATTTGCCATTTCACTTCACCTCCATCTCATTCTCATTTCCATTTCACTTCACTCCACTTCATTTTCAGTTCATTCCACTCATTCCATTTCATTTCATCAATAAAAGTCCCTTTCAGGACTATTTTCATTCAATTAGTTCTTCTCTAACTATCTTTGTTCAGTTAAGTGGGTGCTGTCTCAGTTTCCGCAGCTGGAAGCCGTTTCCGCAGCCAGAAGCAGTTTCCGCAGCCAGAAACGATTTCCGCAGCCAGCATCACTCTGTTTTCAAATTTACAGTCAACTGTTAGTGCAATAATCATGAAATGCAGGTGTAATTGAGCTAAAGACATGGGGCATCTCCAAGACATCAAGGAAGAGCAATTGGTTAGAAACCTTGAGCAAGAAATGACAAAGTTTCCAAAGGTATGATCAAATTTTTTTATCAAATAACAATTCAAGTCATAATTACGCATAGTTATCAAACCATAAAAAGTTCTACTATGTGCAATGATTTGATAAGATAGCTCCATTACCACTCCTATTCCACGATATCACTCCACACACCTTGCATTCATTTCTCCAACGGTCTCATGATTATTTCGAGTTTAAACTCAAGACTGACTGCACTTTCATTTATTACCCGTACTCTTGAGACGTGACCTATTTTGTTACGGTTCTTCTTAGCCGTATTTTCCGCAGCCGTCCATTGAGATGTGTAAAAATTTCATACACAGTCATCCGATTCAAAAGAATCCCGACGTTACTCCATTCGTTTACCACTCCATTAATACCATACTCCTCGCTTGCATCCGCATTTTATTTTATGAACTTGTTTACTGCTGCTCACCCTCTGTACCTCCTATAATTTAGGTATTTCCATTCCCTGTTCTCCATTTTCGACTGTAGCCACTACAGTTATCCTAAACCCCGATTGCAGCCACTACATTTATCCTAAACCTCGATTGCAGCCACTACAGTCTATCATAAACCCTGTAACCGAGCCATTTCTTTCTCTGAATCCTCACATGCAGAAGAGCTCTCAGTTGAAATTTAAAACAGAGGATGGGAAAATTACTGAGAGTAGAGCCAGAAGGACCGAAATACTTGGAAGGTTATCCTCAAACTAAAGAATTGCTGAAGAAAGCTAGATGGTTACGATTTATCCAAAAGTTTAAAGGCCATAACAAGGAGGTGACCAAAGCTTTTGCACGGTCTTTTGATGGTCAAACAGTGGAGATTGGAGACTTGAAGTTCACGGTGACTGAGGCCACAGTAGCAGCTGCCACGGGCCTACCTCAGGAAGGTGAAAGGTGGTTTAAAAATAGAAGTGTGGACGATCAGATATGGAGAATCATGCTACAAAACCAAGGTATGGATACCACCGTATTTACAAGAGGCATCCCTGTTCATGCACTAAAAGAGGAATGGTCTAGTCTATTGTTAGTTATCCAGAAATTTATCACGTGTGAAAGACGTTTTGGTTCTATGTATATGTATCATGCTAGACTGATGATGAATTTCTTAGAGGGTCACACTCTTAATTTGCCTCATTTTCCGCTGTTAAGTTTGAAAAAGATGAGTATTAAAGTTCAAAAACACATAGACAACATTGAACCTCATCTATACCATCATGGGCTCATAAAAATTCTTATTGAGGACCAGCTAAAGAAAACTAAAGATACTTGGGAGCAAGATGGCTCTTGGAAGTAGTCCACCAAAGATTCCAAGGAAAAGTAGGAGGAGAGAAAAGAACACTACAGTCCAAGACTCCCCTACTATAGAAACTCAAGAAACTGACCAAAAAGAAGAAGAAGATAAAGCTAAAGACAAGAAACAGAAGAAAGAAAAAGGCAAAAGAACCATCCAAGAAGTCTATTCATCCCCTGAGCAATCCATAGAAGAGGATTATCAACCACTGTCAGAAAGATTAGTACATCTTCAGGCTGCTGCTATAGCAAAGAAAAAGCAAAAAGGAAAACATAGTACACAAGAAAAGAGTACTAGTCCATACTTAAGGAGGAGCACTAGGTTAAGAGGAAAGGTGAGTAAAACCCAAGAAAAACAGCATCACTTTATCGATTTAGGTGAAGAGACACTTGAGAAATCTCCAGCTCAGCCAAGCATTGAACCAAGTCCTCCACATGATGAAAGCCCTTTTCGGCCGGAAAGAGAGAGCAGTCCTCCTCCTCCACCAGATTTTGAGCTTAGTCCGAGAAAGACACCTGAGGTAGATCCCAATCAGCAAGAGGTATATAACTACCTGGAATCCTTAGAACAATCAGCTGTAGGACCAAGTACCACTCTGCCACTAGATGCACAAGTTCAGTCCTTGAAACAAGAGGTATTTGAATTAGAAGTCCTAAATAGGCATATCAAACAGGAAAATGAAGCACTCAAAGAGCAGAGCAAAGTATATAAGATTATCCATGATAACACTATGCTCCATTTAGGACTGTGGCAAAAGAAAAACAGGAAACTGAAGAAAAAGTGCAAAAATTTAAGCAGAGCATTGATTAATCTCAAGTTCAAATGTCTAGTCAGGAAACCCAGGATGATGTTAGCACCAAAGAAGAAGAAAAGAGGGCTAGATGTCCTAGCAGAAGCCTCAGAACATATGGATTAGAGGGAAATGACTAAATTTTGGTTGCATGAGGACATGCAACACCTTCACATTGGGGGTATGTTTAGCCTCAAACTTGCACCTTCCTATACACCCTCTCAGCCTTCTTTTTCCACTTACTTCATCCACCAAGCTGTTAAATCATTGCATTATAGTCTAAAAAGAGCTTCTGACATGGTTTTCTAACTATGCTTATGACTGTTGTTTGGTTTAGATTTTTGTTCAGGCAGTTGCGGAAACTTGTCAGTTTCCGCAGCCAGCGCAGGTTTCCGCAACCATTTTGTTAAAGGCTATGCTACAGGTGTCCTATGAAGAAATGAGCCACATGGGCAAGCTACAGGTGACGTGTACATGGAACATGTCCCTTCAGATCAGCCAAATCATCCATAAAAGGTCACGGTCAACAAGGGTCAAAGGCAAAGCCATCCAAGGAATTTAGCGGTGGCACGTCTCTGTTTTGAGCACGTGAAGGTTTACGTGGCACATTCCTCAGCTCACGGAGATATCGGCACACCTGGAGATCAACCCCGTAACCTGAATCCATCAGCTACCACTCTGAAGATTTAATGGACATAATGACCATTACGCTAGATCTCGGGCTGAGGAGATCTACATGTCTCTGGCAACGCAGTTAACAACATAGGATTTAGGAGTTAGTTATAGCACTTTTCATTATAAATAGCGCATTGATAAACGCTGTATAGAAGCTTTTGGAGACGTAATTTTTGAATTGTTGTTATTATCACCCCACTGCACTCTGTTTTACATATTTTGCTGCTGCTTTAATACATGAGAAGACTACTTTCCTGAGCTCGTTTTTGTGACTGTTTGTTGACTGGCTGAGGTGGTAGAGGGCCCCTGCGCACTAAAGCCCTGTATAGTTCTCATTTTATTTTATTATGTTTTTGCTTTCATAATTATTAGCTTGTATATAACCTGCTGTTTTGATGTTTTTAATTCACTGCTGTTTACATTTTCATTTATGTTTTCTTATAGCTGTCAACTGATCAGTGCTTTTCTACAGGTTTTCTTAGGCAGCCCGGGAAAATTTTCATCTTTTTTTGATAACTACTAACATATGAGATCATCTTGTCCTTCCTGCTAATTTTCATTTTCTGAAGTTTAATTCCAGCACTGTCATTTTTCAAATTGTGTTTTGCTTATTTATTTTTCTGCTACTTAGACATCATACTACCCATTTGTTTATGGTTTCTTTCTATAGTCAAGTGACTCTATTAGTAAGGAATCAGAATATTACTTATTGTAGTGTGACTTAGTTTGCTTTCTTGCAATTTAGATATCATATTGCTTAACTTGTTCATGATTGCTTCCCATAATGTAGATTGAGCTGAAGGGTAAAGGATCAGAAGAGTTGAAGTAGTGTGAATTAGTTGATTTGCTTTCAGTCTTTGAGTTACTTTAAGTTCAGTTTTTACTTTCTTTTTCATACAACAGTAAGGATATTGGGCCATTGTCATTAGTTCACTGTTTGATACATTTACTTCCTCTTAAGAATTGATTTCATTACAGTTATTTTAGAGCTTTCTTTTTGAACACTTTTAAGTTTGGAAATTCACTGTAGAAATCACCATTACCATCCATACTTAACTTTCATTTTCGCCATCACACACTAGGAAATCCATAAGAGATAAATCCCAAAACAAACTAAAAAAAACTCAAAAAAACGACAAAAGGCTAAGAAAATGGTTATCTTGTACATATAGTACACTTCACTTCATCAGTTTACGAATCCCGGATTGACATTTTAAATAGCAATTTAGAACACACTAAATTGACCAAACACTTGGCTCGAAATTCCCCCCTACTGGAGGTCTCTGCATGAGTGGATGCCTCCACTCGGTCTCATCTCAGCTTATATAGTTGTGGCTACTCCACAACCTCCTGAAGTTGCTTCACCATTTGTGGCTCCTCCACAATTGTCTGAGACTTCTTATGGCGCTGCTTGTTGAGAGGTAATTTACTCTCCCTCTCAACCACCAAGTATCTAACCTTTGCCTTGCTCCTCAATTCTTTGCATGCATCTTGTACCTCAAGTGCATACGGGTTCTTGGCTAGCACACCAATCTGTTTCATCTTTCCCGTCGTCATGAAATTTTCTAGAAAAAGAGCTGATTTTAAATCAGTGATATCTTCCTCATCCAAACTCCAATTTAGCCAATTTGTTTTTTGAATTTGGGTATTTTTCCGCAAGGAATCCAGATCTGCTATTTGTTTCTGAAAATTTTGCACAAAAATTTTCAGATATGCTCTGCAAACTCACGACCCAATCTTTTTTTCTTTTCTTTTTTTTATTTATTTATTTCTTTATTTGTTTTTTTTTTGTTTTTTTTGTTTTGTTTTTTTTTACTTCGAATTCTATTCTTCATATACTGTTCTTTGATTTGATCACCTTTGCTCCAACACCATGTAGAAATTCTCACTGTAGATCACCTGATAATGCAATATACTAAAGCAAAATACTTGATCTACTTCTACAAACAAACTTGTGGAAGCTTAATCGATTTTGAGCAAGATCAAATAGAACACATATAACAGATGAAGAAGAAACAATCACACATGAACACAGAAGAATACTCTGGGGAAAGCCTCAGCTAAAAACCCTACTATCTGTATTATCATACAAGTGGAAATATCTCAGGATTACACAAAGCTTTAGCTCAGAAGCTATCCAGCTCTTAGTACAATCCCTCACTGCTGCTCATAGACAGAATAGACAACACATATGCCTTCCTCCAGTCCTCCAAGGCTCCTATTTCCTTGCATATTTTCTCCTGGGTCCTCAAGCTGCCACTTGTGTGTAATTATCCCTCACACACTGCTCTGACCTCTGAAATAACTGTGCAATCCTGAAGGAGATAATTCCTTCTGCATGGATGAGTTTCCTATATAAGAAAATTCCTCCAACTAATAATACATTGTCCCTTCCTCTGATCTCAACTAGGTCTTTGAATGATCTGACATGCATGAGTTATTTATGAGAGAATATTCAGTTATTTGAAGTGCAGCAGTTACATGCATGCATGCATTAACTAACTGAACTCACAATCAGTTCCACAAACTATTGGAACTAATCTAACTGGAATTAACTCAGATAACTGAGCTAACTAATTACAATTCAAAGTACAACTCATCCTGATCTCCTTAATCAAGGGATAACTTCCTCAATCAATGGAGAAACTGTTGCATGTCTTCACATAGACTTCATGTTTGATTTTCTACAACTAATTAACTCAATATGAATTAATTAATTATTTTACAAACAACTTCTAAGATCAAATTCAAAATTTACTTCTCAATTTTAGTTCAGGGACTAACTAAAATTGGAATCTACTCTGAAATGCTATTTATAGCAATGCTATTTTTAACATTTATATTTTATCATTCCTTGTTGCTATTTCCAACACTAGTACCTGAGATTCTATTTATAGCAATGCTATTTATAGCATTTCTATTTTTAGCTTTTCTTGTTGTTATTTTCAACATCTCTCTAAGGGTTCTTTAGCTGGTTACTTTATCTAGAACTTGATTTCTATGAATTCTAATTGTTTCTCTCCTTATGTTCTCACCTCCACCCCAGAGGAATTTTTCTTGCATTGCTTTACACAATTTCTTCCATTGTGTATTCATTGTGCGAATGGGTTCTATTCACTTCACTACACAAGTTTTAACTTCTCTGCTCTTTAATATGGTTAAGTGATTGAAACACTACAGAGAAAGGAGGAATTTCTAATAATTAGAGTGTGTTGTGCTAAAAGAATGGTGACATCTATCAACCATGCATGCTCATAGTATTCGGCCTTAATCATTTGTGTAATAGCGTTCTTTTATGACATTTAAACTTCCATGATTTGGCCTTAAAAATTATAGTTAAATTTCGATTGTAGCCTCACAATCGACAAATTGGAGACTTGTTATGGTATAAGTGTATCTGGATATGCAGTGAAGACTAGTTGATTGTTTCTTTAATTTGAGTTTCTTTATGGAGCTTTCATGTAAACTAGTCAAGATCAGTTTCAATAAAGTGGTGATGAACAATTTGGTGCACACCTAACAAAGTTGGAAAACAAATTTTGGAGCTCACTCTTTGCTCGTGGTGGTGGTATAATGCATTAGAGCTTTCATTTTTTCTTCTGATCAATCTGTCATGCATCGTTGCCTTCTTCCATGTCTATGCAATTCCTTTTTATTTGGTAGAATATTGCATGTGGGTGGAGTACATTGAAACAACATTTGGTTTCATAGTTGTTGGTATCCAGCACCACTGCCATTTGTTAAGCATCAAGCTTGGTGTCATCAACCTACATGAATTGCACTAAAGAGAAGAGTGCCAAACTTGGCTAACTTATACGAGGAGAACAAAGCACTTAATTTTTAACTCTGAGCATGCCAATTTGCAGTTATATTCATGCATTCATTTCACAAGACCAAAGTTTGAATTCTAGTGTTGGGTTAAAACACTATGGGTTCACCAAAAATGTTGTAAATGTCAAGTAAAACATGTGGTATATCACTCTTTGGATAACCTTTCTATTGTAGTGATATTGTATTATGAGTGGGTGTTGTTTCTTCTTCCTTGGTTCATAGTTATGACTAGTTTTTAAAGTGTAAGTTTGACAATGGAGAAAATGACCAGAATAGTGAAGTATTAGAGTTCCTAAAAACTCTGATATTTTCAACTAATCATGATATAGTAAAAGTTAGAAAAGTCACTCTCATAAACATTCAAACCTATCAACAAAATGCACAAGACAAAATTTATTTTTTGTAGCTTGAGTCACAACTACAACAAAATGAGTTACAATAGAGGATTCATCGTTATGTACTAGTTTTTGTTCAAAACAATTCCCTTTTTGAGTTTGAAGTTTACTCCCATCAATAACTATAAATTGATCATATCACTGAACCCATCCTAGGAGCATACTAGAATAAAGATGCAGATGTTTAGTTTGTACTTCCCAAGTCAATTATTAGATCTTAGGAAGAACTTGTCAACAAAAAGCACATAACTGACCTTGGATATAACAAGGATGTATCCTCTTACATCCAAGACTATTATAATACCATTTAGTTTCAAAGTGCTAGATTTCTTCGAAGCAATTCATATTCACTTGTTTCAAGTCCTGCTCCTCTTCCACAATAGCCATAGATTATCAAATGCCAACATTGTGACAGAGTTGGCCATGTGAAATATCATTGTTTAGATCTTCACCTATGTGATCATTATCATAAAAATACTCATCATTTAAACAAATTCTTCAAAAACAAGCCTCTTACAATGACGAAGATTCACCTTGAATGGATCGCTTCTTGGAAACGAGCTTCAATAACCAAGAATATATTTCGATCATACCACAAAAAATGTTCTCGAGTATTGACACGTCTTGCAGTTAACATCTATTTATCTTCTCACCTTCTATCTGACAGGGGAAATTGATGGTCATCTACTAGCTTCAAGATAAATCAAGCGAGTCTGAGCCACAACCTAAGCCCGATGCCTGAGCCTAGATCTAGAGTCATCCATTCCCAGATTCAGGGTTATAGATAGAGACAGAGTCTTTCCCCATGAGCATGTGATTGACACCTTAATGGTCTCCCTTTTCCAAGAATTAGGGAGCACTTCCACTAGAAGAATACTTCAGCTTCTAGCTAGATTCAAAATTGTTCTAGGAACTGCATCAGTCATACCAGGTTGAGACCTCAATGGTCTCCCTTTTCAAAGAATTAGAGAAAATATTGTGTTGTCCTTGATGGAAACCAAGACCGACTATTACATGCATTATACAATTTGGACAATGAAAAGAGGAGATGAAAATGAATTTTGATCTAGAGAGTGAGAGTTTTATTTTTAATAACAAGTCCTTCTGAGATCCTTTAACATATATAAACAATCCTTTCTAGACTTGGCTTAATTGTCGAGAGGGATGAAAAGTTTATATATATATATATATAAACAATTTAGGAGGACCCCAAGAACTTACAAGGGAGAAAAGAAAGAGATAGCACACAAAACAACTTTTCCTTATGGTTTGACCATATTCGGAAGCATTATAAGGAGAAACAAGCCTCGCCCAAAGGTTCTACTATGACGACTTTATAAACCTCAATTACCCCTGTGCTGGGCTACAATAAGAGATCCAGAAGCAAGAGTGGGTTTCACCCGGAGGTTCAACCCTGACAACTTTGATAAATCCCTTTTCCGTCACATCAGGCTATAATAAGTGGGCCAA
Source organism: Pinus tabuliformis (assembly GCA_031772625.1). Classification (NCBI taxonomy): domain Eukaryota; kingdom Viridiplantae; phylum Streptophyta; class Pinopsida; order Pinales; family Pinaceae; genus Pinus; species Pinus tabuliformis. Next base: position 268,834,006 of record CM062820.1, read on the forward strand.
ATACTTTTGTCATTGGGGTGTCGATCTTATATGAGCGTGCTCACATGGCAAGAACAATGAAAATAGTTTAAAAAGGCACATGTTACATGGTTTTGTGGGCCTCACCTAGAGGGTTAAGCCCAAAATTTTATATAAGCTCCATCTTCCATCGCGTCAGGCTACAATAAGAGGGCACAGATGGTAGGAACAACAATGACATTTTAAAAAGGGAAGATGTTACATGGTGTAGTGGGCTCCACCTAGAGGCTTAAGCCCAAAAGTTCATTTAATCCCCCTATCCATTGAGTCACGTTGCAGCAAACGATCTCATGGTGGAAAAGGCGGGTCTTGCCTAAAGGTATCTACCTAGTGAATGTTATAAACACTGCGTCGAGCTATTTCAAATAGCTCACGTGGAAAAGGTGTGTCCCGCCTAGAAGGTTTACAACCTGGAGGTTGTATTTAAATTACTATTGTGACATGTTGGGCTATAATGACTAGGCTTACGTGAAAAGATTGGTATAAGGTTGATGGAAGCCTTTTAAAAGCCTTTGTTGTGACAAAAATGGTCGAGTGTAATATTAGGGCATATGTTTTAAAAAATGATTGTGCACTTATATTATGATAACTTTTAGTTATACCATTGTAATCTCAAGGTTGAAGGAAGTGTAATTCTGTTAGAAATTTGGGCATTGTGAGTGTTTTTCTCATCAAATTTAGCGTGCAGGGTCATATTTATTAAGCCAAATCTTTACAATGACTCTTATGCATATGGTAATAAGATATTAATGGTTTTTACCCTTGGTATTGATGAGATCAAATGACTCTAAAAGGAGGAGTGATGGAATTCATTTTGTGTGCACATTCATTGAGTTTTTCATCTATTACAAAGGTGCACGGGAAGGAGCGGAAATGGTGATATAAACATGATTTATTCTCTAATGATGAATTGAAGTGCTAACAAATATATTTATATTGCAGGGATATTTGGGATGTTTATTAACCTACAATGAAATTTCCATGACTTGTCGTTATTACGTAGAGATTAATTCTTCTTGTTGATCACAGAGGTCATGGTTTAGTCATTGTTACTGTCTATAATAGGACATAACTGAATCTAGGAACTTGTGTCATAGTTGCTCCTTAATGTGCTAAATCAATATTATGGCTTGTTGATGATTGATGACATAATGATATATGTTTCATATTTGTTGTTATTTTTTCTTCTCTTCTAGACTTATGAGCTTGATATGTTATTTGATTGATAGAATTTGGATTTCATGGTAAAAGTTGCAAGGATATGATTCGATGAGTTGGGTATTGACAATGCCATTGGGTTGTTGAGTATAAGGACTCGAGACTTGACTATATGGCCTAAAAAAATAAGGTTTGGCAGTGACATGTATGTTGCTTGATATGGTTTGATAGTATTGGTTTGGTATTCAATGGTATTTCAATGATTTATTAATTTAGTATTTAGTGACTTGGCTCTCAATGATTTAGTTGATCAATGTTTGTTGGTATCTTGGTTGAGCTTATTGTTGGTGTGGGTCCTGTCTAGTCAATTTAACGTCTTAAATTGCTCTACATAAATTATCAATCCGGGTATCATAAACTAATGAAGTGTGGTGCACCATATGTGCTTAGTTAACCTTTTTCTTACTTAGTTGTTTTATAGTTTATGTTGTTTTTGGGGTTTTGTTCTTGTTGGTTTCCTAAAGTTTTTAATGCAAATGGAAATCCTATTCTAAGGTCTTAAGAATACTTTTAAAAGTCAAGTATGGATGTAGATTTCAAGACAAGGTTTATGTCCCTTATGGTAACTTCCAAGACTTAGCACTTCAAAAGATCTCAAAACATGCTATTAATACTTGAACATGAATGTAAATATGCAGCTACTTAAATCAAACAAAAGAAGAAATATTGATCATGAAATCACTGTCTCTGCTGCCCATCTAATTACAAAAATAACAAACAAACCAAAAATTGCAGACTAACGAAAGCAAGATCAATTTACTTCACTTATAATCTGATAGCTCGCCAAGTAGTTTTTCCGGGTTAAGCCAGGGCTCTGGAGATAATGTCAATAACATGAATGATTGATATCTAAATTACCTACTTGCAAATGAAAGTAAAATCAAGTCACTTCACTTATAATCCGATAGCTCGCCAAGTAGCTTTTCGAGGTTAAGCCATGGCTCTGGAGACAACGTCAATAACATGAAGAACCTGATATCTAAATTACCTACTTGCAATTGAAAGTAAAATCAAGTCACTTCACTTATAATCCGATAGCTCGCCAAGTAGCTTTTCGGGGTTAAGCCATGGCTCTGGAGATAACGTCAATAACATGAAGAACCTGATATCTAATTGCAGAGATGAAAGTAAAATCAAATCACTTCACTCATAATCCAATAGCTCGCCAAGTAGCTTTTCGGGGTTAATCCATGGCTCTAGAGATAACGTCAAATGATATGAAGAATTTGATATCTAAACTAACTAACAATAACAAATAAAGAAGACTGAAATCAAAGCATAATTGAAATTGAAAAGCTTAAGAAAAAGTTCAGTAGAGAGGCAAATCTCATGTCACTATTTGATGCAAAAACATGTAAAGAAAACTAATCTACAATCAACTGGTTGAACGCACTTGCATGAATTAAAATTGCATCAATGGAAACTCTAATCTATCAAACTTGAAAGCAATAAAATGACATACATAAATGAAATAAAAACAAAATTACAAAATAAAATCTACTCTACCTTAAATTTTAATATGCTCCATGACATCTACTTCACATCTCCTTCCATGTTGAGAACATCAAAGCTTTATTCAAATTCTTCAAAATTACAAAGTACAACAAAGCTCTCCAACGCTTTCCAAATCCATCAAGGAAGAAATACAAAGCCAAACTAAGCTAAGACTAACAAGCTAACAAGCTAAAACTAACAAATGAAGGAGAGAGATCTCCTATTTATACAAAAAGATGAGAAACCATCTCATTAATGAGAGTCCATGAATCTCTCCCTCTACCTCTAGAGTCCTAATCAAAATAGGAACTGATAAGACACATGTCTTCTTAGAGTTTCAATACAATTAGGAGATGTGACACATATCCTCATGATCCCATGATTCTTTCCACTCAAATTCGAATTGGGCCTTAGAGTGCCACATAAGGGTCTTCTAGAAGCCTTCTTTTGACCTACACATGTCAACAATCTCAACCCACTTGTTAGGTATAAGCATATGCACATTATTTTCTAATTTTTAACCACAAATTCACTTAAAAAGGCTAAGAATTAATAAAGTTTGGAAAAACATAAATGTGACCCAATGATAATGAAAGTGGGATGAATGTAGTGACATAGTAATGAAATGGAGGTGATATAATGGACATAATAGTGAAAGTGTAATGGAAATGAATGACATTTTCAAGACTCAACATACCCCCCAACTGAAGTTATTGCATGTCCTCATGCAATATATATTACATTAACTCTTTTGATCCTTGAGCCTTGGCTTAACTTTGCATGACATCATTTGATAACTTCATTTTTTTTTTTTGCAAAGTATTTTACTTGAATTGCAACATGGTTGGTTCTTGTGTTACAACCATTTTTTTGTTGCATTCTATTTTGATCTTTGAACTTTGCATAATGATATTTTGATTATTGTTGCAAAGTATGTCTTTATTGGATTGCATGATGGTTGGTTCTTGTGTGACAACCATGATTTTGTTTGTATACAATTTATCCTTTAAGCACTTTTTGAAAAGCCATTGTATGCTCATAATAACAATGTAATAGTTAATATATGTTGGAAGTATGTGGGCTCCTAAGTATGATATGGACATGGCAAGATATGAAGATGAATGTATTCCTCCCCCCCCAACTAATGGTATTGGCAATTTTATGAAATGAGGAAGAGAAATGTTTTTCCAACAATTATCATTCTAGCTTTTTATGGAATTCTATGGTCAAAAAGTTAGAAAATGACGTACCTTAACTTACCCTTTGGAATGGATGAGTTGTATGTGTGGTGGCTGCAAAATTCCGATCATATTCTTCTTCAAGTGGCTGAGCAAGAAGAGTCATGGATAAAGAGTTAAGATGACTTTTTATTGCTTATACTAAAACTTGCTGAATCTGCTCCAAAATGCTGAAAATAATAGTCTTCATGTCTTCAAAACTCATTGGCACAATTCCTACTATGTGAAAAGATGTTCTGATGTCGAACATAGTAGGAAATTGTTAACTTAGTGACCATTAATGGATGCCACTAGTCAACACGAGAACTCTCACCATTGATGACAATGAGAGTCAAGATGCCCAAACACATCTTGCTAGGTATGAATAGTTTTGCTAATGTCGAGTCACCTAGAAGATTTGATGAACAAGGGACATTAATGTATTCTCATTGTTTGTCAGCATGAGGACTTGCCATTAAGGCATGCAAGCCTCAAGGTGTTTTTACAAAGAACTTAGACTCAAAGGACTATGGACTCAATAATTTGCATTGGAGCAGGGCTTATTTGCGAAATGAAAATGACAGGAAATAAAAGATGAAAATGGAAGATGGCAATGGAGAGCAGAAATGGCAATGGGAAATAAGCATGTGAATGAGCCTCTTACTTTTATTTGTGGATTATGAATGAACAAAAAGAGATGGAAAGTGTATGTGAATGTAAACGGAAAATATGAAGTGAAATGAGGTGAATGGTTTATTATGAGGTATGGATGTGATATATGGATGTGATGGAGACAATAGTATCTGAAAGTTTTTCAAGCGTTTGGATCTGATTTTGCATCAGCATATTTCCTCTTTGTTGCTAATCATCCTCTTATGAAACAAATTGGTCTCTTAGAGAGACACCATTCTCTTGTAGTCATTTGTCCTTCCTCCTGGAACCTGCAAAAAAAATTAATACTTCTTCTGCAATGGAATGTAAGATTATCAAAGGAGAGAGGTGATCAATCTCTCTAGTTATGATATTGACACACAAAACTAAGAATTTGTATTAATGAAACAAGTTCTCAAAGGAAAAATCAAAAGAATTTATACCTGCTTTGGAATTGGTGCCCCGAGTTGAATGTTTCTTATTTTCAGCAATTTATTTCATTATTTGCCATTTCAAACTCTAATGATGGATTTCTCATTGTGTAGATGTTGTTGAGATCTTTCCAACAGTACTTGAATCATCAAAATCTGATTTCGTATGAGAAAGTTAGGCTGATTTGAATAATGAAGTTTTTCGGCTGCGAAATTGGAGAACAACTGCGGAATTGGACTTTAGCTGCGGAATGTGCACAATTTCTGTAGCTAAATATCTTGAATAAAAAGTTAGCCATTCATCTTTCATCATCAGTCCAAAATTAATCAATACCTTCTGAAAAGTGAGCAAATAACTTATTCATTTCATTGATTCAAAATTATTATTTTTTTCTTGACATGCGGCAACTTAGTGTGGGGACTTAGTGATAACACACAACTTGACTTCCCTTTGACCGGAGTCTTTTTCATCGAATTGGATCAAATGAATAGGACATCATCCATGTACTGACATTTTCCCAGCTACCCATGTGGTTTGTTTCGTATTTTGACACCTATAACCTATAGAAGTATGAAAATGGTTGTGGAATTGCCAATTAACTGCAGAATTAGGCTGCATTCCGCAGCTAAAAGACAGTCAACCATCAGTTTTGAAATTCAGCACGCAATCCTCTAATTTATGTATGATCAGTAGCAAGATCAATTGGTACCAAGGCATAGTTCTCAAGGCCATTGATTAAAGGAATTCTAAAAACTGGGTTCAGTTGTATTCTAATTGTTGATTTATTCAAATTGCTTAAAACCAAAGCATATAATCCAACCTCACTGTAAGCGCAGTGTCAGGCGAGGAAGTAACTCCACAAAGCAAAAATTGATTCGTGTATTTTATTCAATCAGGTAGGTCTATTATATACATGAGGGAGAGACTGTTCAGTTCATCTCCCGATGACTGTTCATATTTCTCATTTATTTATTTACATATATTTACCCAATCACAAGGATTAGGTGTCAACATTCCCCCCCTTAATCTGAAGGGATGTTGGTGAGTCCAAGCATCATTCTGAATCATTCAAGCTTTTCTCTTCCAAGCGCTTTGGTGAAGATGTCTGCAATTTGCTCATTTGTGGAACAATGATGGAGATGGATTGTTTTGGCCTCAACATGATGTCGAATCAGATGATATTTAGTATTGATGTGCTTTGTTCGATCATGGAACTTTGGGTTCTTGGCCAACTTTATTGCAGAGGTATTGTCAATCATGAGTGGAGTTGATTGTACTTGTTTTACTTGCAAATCTTCAAGAATTTTCCTGAGCCACATAATTTCTTTTGTTGCTCCAGCTGCTGCCACGTATTCTGCTTCTGTTGTGGAATCTGTTGGAACTGATTGTTTGCGTGATCTCTAGGAGACAGCTCCTGATCCAAGACTCATAGCATATCCTGAAGTAGATACCCCAGTTTCTTTGTCTCCATTGAAGTCTGAATCAGAGTATCCAATCAAGCTGAAGTCGTCCCCCTGTGTATACTTGATTCCAAAGTCTTGAGTTCCCTTCAAGTACTTTAGAACTCTTTTTGCAACATACCAATGTCCCTCACAATGCTTTTGCATAAACCTGGAGAGGATTCCAACAGCAAATGAAATGTCTGGTTTGGTAGTAGTTAGGTAGTTGAGACTTCCTACAAGTTGTCTATACTTTGTTGCATCCTCAAATTCCTTTCCTTCAATAGATGTGAGCTTTAAGTTTTGTTCCATTGGAGTAGTAAGAGGATTGCACTTTGTCATGCCAAACCTGTTCAACAGATCTCCAATGTATTTCTTTTGAGAAAGAAATATGGACTTTGGATGTTGGGTTACTTCAATGCCAAGATAGTAATGAACATAGCCCAAGTCAGTCATTTCAAAACTTTTCCCCAATTCCTTCTTTATGGATGCAATGTAACTTTCATTGTTCCCTGTCATCAAAAGATCATCTACATATACCACAAGATATACAACTGTTTTGCCAACTTTCTTGACAAATAAAGTTGCATCATCAAAATCAAAATGTTTGAAATTGAGTTTCAGAAGATGCTCAGTTAGTTTTTCATACCAGGCTCGCGGTGCTTGTTTGAGGCCATATAAGGACTTCACAAGTTTGCATACTTTATGTTCATGTCCTTTCACAGCAAATCCTTCAGGCTGGGATATAAAAACATTCTCTTTTAGATCTCCATTCAAGAAATCAGTTTTTACATCCATTTGATGTACTTTCCAACCGTTCTAAGCTGCTAGTGCAAAGAGTGTCCGGATGGTAGCCCATTTTGTTGTGGGGGCAAAAGTCTCCTCATAATCGACCCCTTCCTTCTATGCAAAACCTTTTGCCCCAAGCATAGCTTTATGCTTGTCAAGTGAGCCATCAGCTTTATACTTGTTCTTGTAGACCCACTTGCAGCCAATTGGTTTGGTTCCTAATGGAGGATCAACCAGCTTCCAAGTGCCGTTCTTTATGAGGGCATCATACTCCTTTTGCATCGCTTGTTTCCATTCATCATGAGAAGCAGCTTCTTTGAAGGAAGTTGGTTCAAAATCTGTAGACAAGTTCAATTCACAATCATAAGAAACATCCATATCAACAGGTGAATTAGAGTCATCTACATCACCTCCATTTTGCCAATTTGAATTTCTGGTTCCTGTCTTTCCAATTTCATTAGGATGAACACTTTCAAGTGTCTTTGTCACCCACTTTGGGGGACCTTTTTTAGATGGTCCAGGCTGCTCCGTTGATTGAGTTGGGACTGAATCAAGATTGAGTCTCCCAATTCTATCAATTACATCACTTAGAGCATCATCCGTTGTTGGAGTTTCATGCGGGCGAGAGTGTTATTTAGAAGAAGATTCCACATGTTGATCTAGTATAGGAATCCCCCCTTCAAGATGTGGAATCTGATTATCAAATTCTTGAAATGATTTTGCTTTTGCAAATCTATCCAAGCGATCAAGTTGCCGCTCAACAACATTGTTAGTTTTGGATGATTCAAGGAAAATTACACCTCTAGATACAACAAACTTCTTATTTACATCATCATAGAGGCAGTATGCTTTGGAGGTGTTTGAATATCCCAGGAAGATACACTTACAACTTCTAGCACCAAGTTTTTTTCTATGTACCTTTGGTATCAAAGCATAACAGGTGGAACCAAAGACCCTGATATGCTTTACTGAAGGAACCTGTCCATACCACATTTCATATGGAGTCTTGTTTCTTATAGAATTAGATGGACATCTATTCTTTATATATGCAGCACATAGAACAGCATCAGCCCAAAACATTATCTTTACATTTTTGAAGAAGAGCATGGATCGTACCATATTTAAGATTGTCCTATTCATTCTTTCAACTACACCATTCTGTTGGGGATTATAAGGCACAGTTGTTTGATGTTTGATCCCATGTTGGCGAGATAGTTTTCAAATTCATTTGATGTGTATTCTTTTCCATTATCAGTGCGAATAGACCCAATATGAGATTGTGCATCATTTTCAATCCATTTATGAAAATTCTTGAATGTTTGAAAAGCATCAGATTTTTTCTTCAATAAATAAACCTAACTGTGACATGAAAATACTGTTTGCTATGCTTTTCTAGAATGCAAGCATCACATTGCTTAAGTTTTCTAGGAATTGTAGGCAAACCAGAAACACCATTTTTCTTCAATAAGCGGAGACTGTCATAGTTCAAATGTCCAAATCTAGCATGCCATAATAAACTTGATGGAAGTGTACCTTCTTCATGATGAGAATTGTATGAGAAATGTTGTGCATGAGCAGAGGTTCCTTGCAGCTTGATAAGCCTTTCTTCTTCTATTCCCCTCATGACAAGTTAGTCTTCAGATGCTTTTCTTACCTCAAGCTTGCCATCAAACATATGAATGGAGTGACCTTGCTGGCGGATGTGGACCAAGGAAAGCAAGTTTCTCTTGAGTTGTGGGAGATATAGAACATGATGCAGAAGAAAGTCTAGAAGACCAAGCAGTTTAAGCCTGATTGTGCCAAGCCCTGATGGCTTGATTTTTTATTGATCTGCAAAGTGTACTGCTCCATCAACATTGTCAGTGAAATCTTCAAAAAAATCTTTTCTATGAGTCATGTGGTAGGTTGCTCTTGAATCAAGCAATCAATCATTTTTCCAAGAATCAAGTGAAGCATTAAATAGATCTTCATTTACTCCAATGTTACATTGTGCCACAACATAGTGAACGGATTCAGGTGCTTTACCTTTGTCTGTATCATCAGCTTTACCTTTCTGATAGTTTCTTTTCTGCTCAATTTTGTCCCATGGTAGCTTGCATGTAGAGGCATCATGTGATCCATTTCTTTTGCAACGAATGCAGTGCAAATCTGCCTTTTCTCCTTGAGAATGTCTGCCCCCTGCCTCTGAAATATCTTCCTTTTCCTCTTCGTCCACCTCTTCCTCTTGTAGAATCTTGAGCAGGATGCTTTTCTTTATGAACAAGGCACACAGTGTCTTCAGAAGATTCAGGGGCTGTCTTCTTTCCAAAAGCTTTCTCTCTTTCAGCAAACTTTTTCACAAGAGAGTCAAAGGTTATATCTTTGAGATTTCCATTTGCTTGCAGTGACTCAAGATAATTTGAGTAAGTAGGATAAAGTGCCTTGAGAAAAGTGATAAGAGGAATATCCAATTCAACCTTAGTTGATTTGATATCATGCATTATAGACTTTACTTCAGATGCAAGAGCAAGAGGATCATTATTTTGCAGTTCAAGAGTGAAGAGTTTAATTATGAGTTGAACAACTTCAAGTGCAGAATGTGAGTCATAGAGTTCTTTCAGCTTTTGTAAGGCTTCAAAGGCAGTTGAATATGACGAAATATGGCGACTCACCTCTTCATTTACAGATCCTGCGATTAATGCATAAGCTTTGTTGTTTTTGTTTTCCTAAATGACAAGCTCTTTGTTGAGGTATGCTGTATTGGGTCATTGTCTCCTTCTCCGACACACACTCCTTTCCACAACTCATTGAAAATTAGGGTGTGTTTTATCATCCGGGACCATTCAATATAGTTCTCCTTGCTAGTGAGAACTATTCCCACTATGGATATGATTGAATGCATTCTGTAAAAAAAATTTACTTTTGTTGATAGAAAAATACTTCTGCCAACATACAGTAAAATTGTACTCAAAAGGGAATTACTCAGACTTGACAAACTGGTGTTGGTGTGGCAGCAATCAATGTAATACACCAAGACTGTGTATTAAACATAAAACATAACAGTAGCTTCCTTGATATAGATTACCGATTATTGAATCTTATAAGCCATGAAAAATATATATACGCAGACTTCACATCAATATGAATAAACGCACGAAGCTATATTTTTAGTAGGGAAATAGATGTTTTTCCACCACTACCAGTCACCCATTGGAGACGACCTCATTTCAATATATATATATATATATATATATATTATATTGGGAAATAGAAGTATTTGCATAACTACGAAACCAACACCCAACAAACATATTTAATCTGCCATCCTGAGATTTGGAGAGGAGAGCTAAAGCTATCCCCGACTCTCCAGAAATGCAAGCGGAACTAGCTGGCGGACAGTCCCATCATATAATGAAATTTTTTGCAAGTATTTGCTATTCTCACCTACCGAGGCTTGGAGATCACAAGTAACTCTATCGTCCCAAAGCCATTTCTCCTCGATTATTGAATCCAAGAAACAACGTTTTCTTGTATGGTTAGAATGCTGGTGCGCTAAGCGTGGATCTCAGGAGGCCGACGGTTTGAACGCAAGATCTCATGTGCAGTTTTGAAACAGAATCGCAGCACAGGGTTCACAATGGAGGGCATGCAGGGTTCAGAAATTAGAGATGATTTCAATCACAATCATAGTATGGACAGTCCTGCGTGGAGGCACAACAGTCATCAGATAAGGCAGTATGGACAGCGCTTTTATGAAACGTTTATGGACAGAGAGCGCAGGTAAAGGAATATGGCAGACAGAACGCAGGCAGTGTCAGACAGGCGTACAGGCACTCAGTCACTGAATTATATGGAGAGCAGAGAAGCAGATAAGGGAGTTACAAGGCACAAGAGCTAAAAAAATGAGCTGACTTTGATACCATGTTAAGCCAGGCAGTAACTCCACAAAGCAAAAATTGATTCATGTATTTTATTCCATCAGGTAGGTCTATTATATACATGAGGGAGAGACTATTCAGTTCATCTCCCGATGACTGTTCATATTTCTTATTTATTTATTTACATATATTTACCCAATCACAAGGATTAGGTGTCAACACGCAGTTTGATAAAGATGAAGTGGAAAATAGTCATGAGCTTGATCAGTGCTTTTTATGGGATTACAAGTTGACAGAGGTCGTTTCATTGCAGAGTTTTTGGCTGAAAATATGGTCAGACTACCAAGCACATCATAATAAAGTTAAACACGTACACAAAACTTGTCAATGAAGACAAGATCCATGAGTACCAACACCTATGCCAATATTTAAGCAAGTAAAACACTGAGCATAGGAATAGTTGTTAGATGGGTGCTTGGAGAAGTGCCGTATTTGATCATCTTACTGTTAAACAGGAAGTAGCGGAACAGGATTAGACGGGTGGCGGAAGACGTGTTTCCTCAAACAACCAAAGCGTGCCGTGTTTAAACTATTCTTTGTTCATTTAATAGAAATCCTTTTTTTCTTACACATTCAGTGACATGGTGGATGACCTGGTAGCCAAGGAAATCGGATCTGGGCGGATTTCTCAAAGAAATCGAAATATGGCCACAACTGTTCAAAAAGCACTATTTTTCCTCGCGCGACATGCAAAAAGAGGCTTCAGGGAACCGATAAATTCTCTCAAACCACCACGAATTTTTTAAACGATTTTTAGGTTATCTAATTGACTCTACTGCCAAAAAAACCCATGTTTTCTTTTTCTCAAATTCGTCTCTGTTTGGCTAAATCGTGCATTCAAAGTTTGATGTTTTTTTTGTCCTGCATTTTTTTTTTTTTGAATTACTGCATTCGGCTGTAAAATAAATTTCGAATTTTTTAGATGCAATCACAACACAAGAAATGGCGAATAAACCAACCAATCTTAGGAATTTTTTTGCAAAGATTTTATAGCTTCGATAACTCCCACAAAGACCTTAGAGAGTCCTCCGGATGGTCGTTTGAAGCTCGGTTGAACGCATACTTTGAAGCTTGGGTTTTGATACCAGACGTGGTCACAACTAAGAGATCAGAGCCAACAAACAAATCCAACAAATGGGACATGGCATTTGGTAAATGATACTTTTGGAATTTGTTAAAAATGCCATCGCACAAATGAAACTTGTCTTGCTTACACAGAAAATTTGATTTGTCTCTCACCATTCTTATTTACAAATCAACGTTTTCCTATTGAAGTAAAGCTTAGATGATTTGCACAATTGGATTTTTCATTGACAGGTTTTGATGAAGTCCTTAATCACAACAACAAAGGTTTTGATGAAGTTCTAATCACAACAACGGATTGGAATCTAATGGCTCCCAATTTCAGGCAGCAAAAGCTTCAAAGTAAATGTGCTAAAAACAGGACTTTGACTGAGGTCTTAAGCTGGTTTTTTTATCAATCTGGGCTGGGTGACTAGGATAGGATCCATGTCGGGACAATTCTGGAGATGCCCATGTGGTCGATTTCTTCATTGGACACCTATAACCTATTAAACCTTGAAATCAGCTGCAGAATTCACAATTAGCTGCGGAATCAGGCTACATTCCGCAGCTAAGTTGCAAAATCTTGTTAAAACAGGATACAGTGTTTTGAGGACCACTACAGACCATAACCAGTCAATCTTGGACAGCTGAACCTATCAAAGTAGTTGGGTTTCATTATTATTATTATTATTATTATTCAATCAATTGAAATGATGAAGTTTATTTTGTCTCCTCTTTTTTTTCACATAACAATTCTTTTTCTGATCCTCCAGATAACACAAAGTGCAGGAGGAGAGCATACTCAAGAATTATTAATTTTTTTTTTTAGATGTAAGAAATAAGGTCTCCTAATTACACTTCCCCGGCAATAGTGCCAAAATGTCTAATCAATTTAACGTCTTAAATTGCTCTACATAAATTATCAATCCAGGTATCGTAAGCTGATGAAGTGTGGTGCACCATATGTGCTTAGTTAACCTTTTTCTTACTTCGTTGTTTTATAGTTTATGTTGTTTTTGGGGTTTTGTTCTTGTTGGTTTCCTAAAGTTTTTAATGCAAATGGAAATCCTATTCTAAGGTCTTAAGAATACTTTTAAAGGTCAAGTATGGATGCAGATTTCAAGACAAGGTTTATGTCCCTTATGGTAACTTCCAAGACTTAGCACTTCAAAAGATCTCAAAACATGCTATTAATATTTGAACATGAATGTAAATCTGCAGCTACTTAAATCAAACAAAAGATGAAATACCGATCATGAAATCACTGTCTCTGCTGCCCATCTAATTACAGAAATAAAATCTAAACTATTGCACTCAAACAAACCAAAAATTGCAGACTAACGAAAGCAAGATCAATTTACTTCACTTATAATCCGATAGCTCACCAAGTAGCTTTTCCGGGTTAAGCCATGGCTTTGGAGATAACGTCAATAACATGAAGGATTGATATCTAAATTACCTACTTGCAAATGAAAGTAAAATCAAGTCACTTCACTTATAATCCGATAGCTCGCCAAGTAGCTTTTCAGGGTTAAGCCATGGCTCTGGAGATAACATCAATAACATGAAGAACCTGATATCTAAATTACCTACTTGCAAATGAAAGTAAAATCAAGTCACTTCACTTATAATCCGATAGCTTGCCAAGTAGCTTTTCGGGGTTAAGCCATGGCTCTGGAGATAACGTCAATAACATGAAGAACCTGATATCTAAATTACCTACTTGCAAATGAAAGTAAAATCAAGTCACTTCACTTATAATCCGATAGCTCGCCAAGTAGCTTTTCGGGGTTAAGCCATGGCTCTGGAGATAACGTCAATAACATGAAGAACCTGATATCTAATTGCAGAGATGAAAGTAAAATCAAATCACTTCACTCATAATCCGATAGCTCGCCAAGTAGCTTTTCGGGGTTAAGCCATGGCTCTGGAGATAACGTCAAATGACATGAAGAATTTGATATCTAAACTAACTAACAACATCAAATAAATAAGGCTGAAATCAAAGCATAATTGAAATTGAAAAGCTTAAGAAAAAGTTCAGCAGAGAGGCAAATATCATGTCACTATTTGATGCAAAAAAACATAAAGAAAAACTAATCTACAATCAACCGGTTGAACACACTTGCATGAATTAAAATTGCATCAATGGAAACTCTAATCTATCAAACTTGAAAGCAATAAAATGACATACATAAATGAAATAAAAACAAAATTACAAAATAAAATCTACTCTACCTTACATTCTAATATGCTCCATGACATCTACTTCACATCTCCTTCCATGTTGAGAACATCAAAGCTTTATTCAAATTCTTTAAAATTACAAAGTACAACAAAGCTCTCCAAATCTTTCCAAAGCCATCAAGGAAGAACTACAAAGCCAAGCTAAGCTAAGACTAACAAGCTAACAAGCTAAAACTAACAAATGAAGGAGAGAGATCTCCTATTTATACAAAAAGATGTGAAGCCATCTCATTAATGAGAGTCCATGAATCTCTCCCTCTACCTCTAGAGTCCTAATCAAAATAGGAACTGATAAGACACATGTCTTCTTAGAGTTTCAATACAATTAGGAGATGTGACACATATCCTCATGATCCCATGATTCTTTCCACTCAAATTCGAATTTGGCCTTAGAGTGCCACATAAGGATCTTCTAGAAGCCTCCTTTTGACCTACACATGTTAACAATCTCAACCCACTTGTTAGGTATAAGCATATGCACATTATTTTCTAATTTTTTACTACAAATTCACTTAAAAAGGCCAAGAATTAATAAAGTTTGGAAAAACATAAATGTGGCCCAATGATAATGAAAGTGGGATGAATGTCGTGACATAGTAGTGAAATGGAGGTGATATAATGGACATAATAATGAAAGTGTAATCGAAATGAGTGACATTTTCAAGACCCAACAGGTCCAGTTTGAAAATATATGAAAGGTGGCCCACATTTTTTGTGAGACATGTGGATCCAGTATGAAATATTGTGAAACGCAGTCCACGGAGTGCTGAGGGTTGGAGACTTCAGTGGAGGTTGTAGTCTCCTACAGGTGGTAGCCTGCGTACTAACAAGAGTATGTGTTAGTACAATATCATGATGCAATGAATGATTTTTCATTACAATAATTGAATAAGATAGAATGAAAACGGTGGTGGTTTTTTCCTATATTGGCTTTCCACTTAAAAACTTAGTGTCCACTTGTGTTGATGTGATTTAAATCCTATGATCTTACTTTAATGTTGCTTATGGTTTTTGGATAAGATATATCATTGTGATTGGCTAATGAAGTAATTTATCATATGAATTTAAATGAATGTAAAATTGAATAAAGATTAATTGAGAATAAAATATTGATCCGCCTCCCCCCCCCAATATTTCTAATAATTGGTATCAGAGTCAGTCCCTTAGAATAAGATTGATTGCTTAAAGGAAGATCTAAAAAGAGGAGCAAAATGGAAGGAATATTTTCAACAAAGCCACCTTTATTTAATGGAACTAACTTTATGTTTTGGAAGGTCGGGATGAGATCTTATTTACAATCACTAGGAGTTGATGTATGGGGAGTTGTTGAAGCGGGATATCAATATTCAACCACCATTCCATAGATGAAGTAGGAAAGAATCAGTATGAGAATAATGCAACGAAAGTTAATGTTATCTTAGGAATATTGGAGAAATATGAGTTCATAAAATTCATGCAACTGAACACCGCAAAAGCAATATGAGATAAACTTGTACAAAGCTATGAAGGTGACACTAAGGTAAAAAATTCTAAACTTCAATCATATAGAATTCAATATGAATCTCTTAGAATGCATGATGATGAAAGCATTGCAACTTTCTTCCTTAGAGTAGACGAGATTGTTAACACAATGAAAGGTCTTAGATATAAGATTGAAGATGTTGCAGTTGTTGAAAAAATCTTGAGATCTTTAACCACAAAGTTCGATGCCAAGGTTTCTGCCATTGAAGAAATGCAAGATTTAAAAAGTATTTCTCTAGAAAAAATTCATGGTATCTTGAAAAATTACAAGATGAGAAAAGGGAAGACATAAAAAATTAGAGAAGTTGCCTTCAAAGCCACCCACTTGTGAAAAATCTACAAGTGGGAATCGGTAAATTCAAAGGTAACCTTCCCTTTAAATGTTTTGCTTGTGAAAGAGTAGGTCACTATGTTACAAAGTGCACTTATAAAGAAAATCACGATAAGAATGAAAAGGGAAATAATGTCACCAAGAAAAATTACAAAAGAAATTTTAGAAAGAAAAGCTTTTATACACATCAAGATAGTGAATGCTCTTCTAATTATGAGGGTGATGATTCATATTCTAATCAAGAATACAAAATACTTATGGCCTTTGAAGATCAATTTTCAAGTGAGTCTAACAATTGTGATGATTTGATGGATGCACTAAAATAAATTGATAGACTCAAGGTTATAAATAAGAATCAAGAAAAGGAAATCAATATGTATAAAGAAAACAACCTAGTTCAGGAGATAACCCATCTAAAAATCTGCCTAGAAGAGGCCAAAATAGAAAAGGAAGCATGAAGAAAACAAGTCCTTGAAAAGGAGAAACATTGTGAGAATCTAGAACTTGAAATTGTGGGACTAAGAAAAGAGCTTGAGAAAATAAAGGCTCAATTGAATTTAAATCTTAAATTTGAAAAAAATATATGAATCCTTAGATAAAATCATTAAGCCTCGCCTCTCACCATTAATCAAAATAGGCCTTGAATATAATGCAAGTAAGAAAGATGAAGCATCAAGATCTATGACATATTCTGAAGCAGGTACTAAGAGCTATGCCAATGTTGTAAAGGGGAGAAATTGTCAAAGTAGTAAAGGTCAGGAACAAGAAGAAGTGTTATAGACATTTTTGGGCACTACAACCCCAAGCATGAAATGTCCATAAACAAGGGCTCCTAAGTCCCTAAAAGTGTTGTTCTAACCCCTAAAGGATCAAGGTCAACTGATTACAGCTTCTCCCAGAAGTTCTCCATAAAAAAACTGCTCAAAACTGGTCAAAACAGGATCATTTCAGCTGCTCCATAGGCAAAGTGCGTTGCATCTCACCTAAATACACTGTGTGGGTGCGTTGCATTTCAAAAAGCCCTTATATGGGGTGTGATGGGCGAGAAGTGACAAATGGCAATGTCATTCTACGAGGTGGAGAGGCATGGAAACTTCCAGAAACTTCTCCTGTGACACTTGCCTCTCTGAATTCGACCAAGGATGAGTAAGAGATCATCAATCTCCAAGTGGAAGCAAGAACTATCAGAGGGAAGACACTAATCAAATCACAAGTTGACTCATCTCCCTTACAGATATCTATATATGGATCCCTCATCCCAGAGATCCAGAGGCTGGAATTTTGCATATTGTAAGGAATTGCTGTTGGTTTCTTGAGACAACATCAGATTGTTGGGTGATCTAAGCTTTATATGAGGTGAAGAGGGGCTTCCTTGCTGAGAGGATGATGCTGGGTCAAAACAACTGGTTGTAACTCCCTTGGCTCTTTCTTGTTTATCAATAAAAGCTATTCAAGTTTTCCTCCATACTCTTGTGTCATTTATGTTTTATGCATTTGTATGGTCAATTTACATCTGATCCTAGATTGTTTATGATTATAGATCCATGTTCTTGTATAGTGCTATGCTACTGTGATCTTACAGGTACTCTGTGAAGCTGGGAGTACAAGGGAGCAAGTAGCGAAAGACTATCAAGAGAGAGAGGAATCACACTAGGAGATTAGCGCAAGACGGAGGTTGGTCTTCTTTGTTCTTCTCTCATCTATATTTCATAAAGGAAAAAAGAAAGTAGCTTTACTTTGTTTGTTTCTAAGGTAGCTACCACACCTTAGTGGGATAAGCAGTTCTGTGTAGACACTTTTCCCTGTAACAAAATGGCGACTCCACTGGGGACGAATTAGTTTGTTTGTTTATCTTCCTTGTTGTCTATTTTATAAACTTACAAACGGAGCTTGAAGTCAAGCCAGGTAGCTTTCGAACTGCATTTGATATGCAAATGCAAAGTAGATAAATGCCACTTCAGTCAATCTCTAGGATTTGTTTATAACTTAAACAACTGATTCACAAACTATCTGATTGCCCCTTGTGGTAGCTCTCAGAACCTCCTTAGATCTACCCCTGATTGTTGCATTACTGATTACCATTTGCTCGGCCAAAACCCATGAACTGAACTGCAAACTGTGACCCGAAACCCAAGCAAAGTCTCGTCTCTGGTCCAGCACAGGTACTGTTTTGTGAATCTGAAATTTAGCGCACTTCCCGAGTGTAGTAGGTGCGCTGCATTTCAAATTCCTTGTGTTACAGGTGCGCTGATCAGACTGGGCATTGTTCAGTTTTGGTTTATGTGATTCATTCTTTCCAGTTCTATTCATGAATTTTGCTACCTGTAATCAGTATATCTTTGTTTGAAACCCCTTTTCCTTGCTGTTATTCCGCCTCCGTTGTACAAAAGAACTGTAAATGTTTTTGTGTATTTTTTGAGTCATTTTCATTTCTCCTTTGCAAAAAGTAACGTAATCGTACTGTCGTCCTTTGATTTGAAAGTGTTGCAAGTGTCGTTTTCAGTCATAGGAAAGAGTTTGGTTGCTGTAGATAGTTGATTATCCTGTTACTATTGTATTTGGTCTGAATTTGTAATTTTTCTAGTGTCGAAAGCAAGTATTCATTTCCAAATCGTAAAGTGTTGTGATTGTCTCCATTTCTGATTTCGAAAAGAAACTTGTTAGTAATTGTCGCTTGAAAAGTAATTTAGATTTGTGCATTAGCTTTCTTTTTACCATTCACATACTAAGAAAGCCGAAAACAAATACATGCATGTGCATTTGCATTTAGACTGTTTGATTGGTTTGATTTAGGACTGTGCATTTAGTGTGTGCTCTTTGCTCTTTGTGAAAGAATACTATCTCTCTTTCCTTAATAGCTAGGATTTTCATTGCACAAAGAAGATAAAAGACTGTTTATCATCTTAGATTGCATTTTAGGAATTATACATCTACATCTCGTGGTGAACCTGAAAGGAAAATTTCTTAACCAAGATCAACTATAAAATAAATTCAATGAATCTAACAACGCTTTGGAACCTAACACACAACATTTAGAAGTCTAGGCTAGAGACGTATTCCGATGTCGTAAAGCCTGGTAACTGTTGTTCCCACTGATGGTTGGGTGATTCCTCCGCTTTGAGACGATAAGTGCTAGTACGGACTTGTGCTCCCATGTACTGTCGAATATATTTTGGGAGACCACAATAGGCTTAATCCTTTATCCATAGGAAGCCGTGTCTGCCGCCCTATCGATCGCAATGCACTGAACACAACATTCGGGAAGATTGACTGCCATACCGTAAAAAGTATTCTGCAGTTTTGCGATTGGTTTGGTAATCCCTCTACCTAGATTTCCAGAGTAGTCCCTTTCGTTCCTTTTCAGACTCCTTAACGGAAAAGGTCCATCTGAGCACTTGTCACTTCAGGCTCATTAAAAATCGAAGGAGACTAGAGTCATCTTTTGTTTTTTCTCGACTCTTAAAAATTGAAAAAACAAGTTGTGTCAAAGCGTCTAAAACTCATATAATTCGGAAACATACTTCCCCTTGATTTTTAGTTTATCGAGTAATCCACAATCGTGGAAGAAAGTTAATTGAAACCCTGTCGTTCACGGAGGCTTACGAGTCAACCGTCTTTGTCTCCAGAATCGAAACAAGTACGGACAAAGCGAACTCGTTTAACCGGTTCCAAATCTCCTGGTAAAGTTAGAACAAGTGTTCCAACAACATCAGAGACTCCGGTTACTCCAAACATTTCTGGTATCCCTGCCTTTACAGAAGAAGTTCAGCAGCCACAGAAGGACGGTAGTACTGATCCTAGTCTGAGGGTGAACACTTGTATCACTGAACCAGTTTCATCTACAACCGGTTCGGAGAGTGTTGCTCCCCAAACATCTGTTGCTGCAGATTCCATACCTTCTTCGGCACCAGAAATATTCTACGGACCTGATGGTCTACCCCTTCCACCTGGTCTGATTGCTATAGAAGAGATTGTGGAAGATCCTCCATCTAGTACTCCATCGCATTTTGGAGTCGGGATCACTCTGTATCCTTCTTCATCAGAAATTAGTCTACCGCCAGCGGAAGCTCCTGTAGAATCGCTAGGTAATCTTTTGGATAGACTAGAAATGTCTGAACAACTGTCAGCATCTAGGACTGTGTTGTCTGACACAACGATGACAGAACTTCCTGCTATCACTCCAACAATGTTCGCCGGTATACCATCTGTCCCAACTAGCTCTCAATCGCTAGAAGGAGCCCACCCAGGGGCCATTTCGACGGTATGGTCTGTTCCAGTTTGTTCATCCGGAATAATATCCGGAAACTCTTATGTTGAGTCTCAACAAATTGATCCATTTGGAGGTCAATTTGGGCAGTCCGGCCCTCAAGGGCAAACCATTCCCTTAAGTACCGGATTACCATCGTATGGGGGGCAGTATACCCTTTCATTATCCCCTCCGGGAGGACAGCCATACGGGAGTTCACAACAAAATTCGGGTTATGCTGGAATTACGTCAAGCGGTTGGGTACCGATACTACCTCAACAACCAAGAGTTGTATATTCGATGCAACAATGCTTACCTATGTCAAGTATACCAACTACGCCAGCTATTGTGACGGTGTCGCAAGTTCAAGCGCTGCCTGTTGTATGCCAACCTCAGGTTTCTCAGGTTGTAATGCAACAGCCCCTTGACCCTGCAACTCAACCATAATCGCCGACTGGTGGAATGACACAGGTTCAAACGGGTACAATTACCCCTCATCTTGGTCAAACAGTTAGTATCGGGCAACAACACATGGCTTCACAACCATGGCTAGTGCAATACCAACAACCGCAGTTCCAACAAGTATACCAAGGTTCTGAGCAACAAATCTTTGCGAATAGTGGGCAACCGTATATTCAAAACGGTCAAAATCAACCATTTTACAATGGTCATGCCCACCAACCTTACCAAAGTTACCAGCATCAAATGCATTATGCTGGTATGCAAAGACCAACTGCTCAGGGAATCCCATCTTATCCTGGGTATGCTTCACCTAACCTGAATCAACAGTTACCCTTCGTGGCGACTTTAGAGTTACCTGATTTAAATCGGTTAACAAACGATCCAATCGCTTACACCCCTTGGTGGCCAGCGATTCCGCATAAACTTCCATCAGATATTCCTAAATTTAATGGAAATCCGGGTGAAGATCCGTCGAATCATGTGATGACCTTTCATCTGTGGTGTTCATCAAACACCCTAAACTATGATTCGATTAGGCTTCGCCTTTTTCAGAGGACGTTAACTGGTCCGGCAGCAAAATGGTATATCGAATTGCCTAGAGCTTCATTTGACAACTTTAGTACCGTAGCCACAACCTTTTTAACCCATTTTCAGTTACCAATAAGGTACGAAACGTGAACGAAACTTCTTACCAACTTCAAACAAACGACGACCACTCACATATCTGATCATATACATGAGTGGCGACGTCGTCGTAGAATGGTGAAAACGTATGTTCCCAATCAGCTTTTAGCTGAATGGTTTATTAAGTCATTACTGCCTTCCATCACGGAAGATGTGGAAAAAGGGGGAGTCGTCACCGAAGAGCAGGTTATCACTCGTGCACAATATTTGGACTTGATTTACACTCAGTCTGGCACGCTCTACGATAAAATACCTGATGCTCCTAGACTAGAATTCTCAGTTCCTCCTCCTCCTAAATCAAACAATGACTCTCATGCTGACGATGGCGTGATTGGCACAACAGACACGAAATCAACAAAGGCTACATCTAAAAAGGCCCGTAAGATTTCCAGTCAAAATGCAAAAGAGGAACTTCTTGCCTCGGAAGTAAATGCCATATCGATAGATAAGGGCAAAGAAACCAAGCAACTAGGGGGCAAGAAGAAAGGCAAAGGGAAGAAGAAGGAACAGGAAGAATCATCACCTAAAAAATCTTCTGCAAACCCTCCTGGAAATAGGAAACCAAAAAATCCATGCTTTATATGCGATGAGGATCATTGGACCGCAGATTGTCCACACAGAGCTGAGCTTAAAAAATTCTTCAAGAATTCAAAAACCTCGGCAGTATTGACTGATCTGTTTCCAAATCCAGGGACAAATTTGGTTGACAGTGGAAATTCTTCCCCGTCCCAAGTGCTAATGTTGTTAGTTTCCAAACAACAAAATGATGCTTTGATATTGACAAGAAACAAAGATTATGGGAATCCACAGCTGTGGAACAACAAGGATAAAGATCAACCTAGTAGTTCGACAACAACTTCGACAGAAGTTGCGCCACCCATCATTCCCGAGTTGACAATAAAACCGCCAAAGGGAGTAGTACACAAGTCGACGTTTAATCCCCGCGCTAGAGCGGCACAACATTATAATATAGTGGAAGATTTGGCCCAATCGCCATCCGCTATGTCGACTCTTGAGGTACTACAAAATTGCCCATCCCAAAAGCAAGCTTTATTATCAACCATTGGTGGGATAGACCCAAAGGATTCCAATCTTGTATCCTTCGATCATAAAGGATACGATCCCCAGTTACCAGCTCAACTAGCTTTCCTCGTTCAAGTGAAAGCCCTCAACAAAACTGTTCATCGAACAATTATTGATGCGGGGCATCTACATGTATTATGTCGATGAGTTGCTGGAAAACTTTAGGATCTCCAACCTTGTCGCGATCTTCGACAACATTAAAAGCATTTGATGGACGAACATATACCCCATATGGTATTCTAAGTAACTTGAAGGTTGAACTAGGAGGGAAAACAGTAGAAATAGATGTTGAGGCAATCGACGGAAATCTCGATTGCAACATCCTACTGGGAAGACCATGGATATATGCTATGGCTACTGTTGTGTCGACCTATTTTAGGAAGATTGCATTTCCCATTCAAGGAGGGATTACAATCGTCGATCAACAAAACTTCCTCCCCAATGGTTCTCAAGTGACGGGAAGCATTCCAATGATCCATGGAAGCCCCCATTCGCTTCAAAATATCAGAGTAGGCCTACTAAAATATCCTATATTAATTGGAACTTCGCCCTTCCACCTCCAATCAATTTGGCGGAAGTAGCATCGGTAGAAACCTGCAATATGATATCTTCTAAAAAGATCTCAGAAAACGATATCGACATGGATCATGCGCAGGTTTTGCCTCCAAGCCCAACAGAAATATTGTAGCAATCAATGTTCCTAGCATGGGAGGAAAACCCAAATCAACGCTCATCAAGCGTTTGGATAGATAGGTCTAAGGAATATGGTACCCCTTCAGATCCTTGGTCGCGAGTGCATGTCACCGACGAAGGAATTGTTCAATCAATGGTAATTGAAGGGGCACCATGGGATGATTACCACCATCGTTCCCTTCTTCCAGATTGTGAAGAAAATACTCCTGATGACCTTTATCATCCTTCAGTTTTTGATTTCCTATCAAATACTGTAAACACGGTGGATTCCGAGCGAAACTTGTCCAACATTGAAGAGACTATCACCATAAATATCTCGACCAAAATAGATGTTGTAGAGAATATTTATGTTGGCAAATGTTGTTCTCCTTCAGAAATGGAAATATATAACGCTCTTTTTCGCGAATTCAGAGATGTCTTTGCTTGGTCATATAGTGAAATGCCAGGCATTGACTCGAGTATCGTTGAACACGAAATCAAGATGTATCCAGATGTCAAACCAGTACAACAACGGCTACGGCAGGTGCACCCCAAGAAAGCCGCTGCCATTAAGGCAGAAGTTGAAAAACTTCTCCATGCTGGTTTCATTTACCCAATTCCTCTAACCGATTGGGTATCGAATATTGTCCCTGTTATGAAAAAACAAGGAAAAATTAGAGTGTGCGTCGATTATAGGGATGTAAATCAAGCTTGTCCAAAAGACAACTACCCTACACCCTTCATCGACTAGATAATTAATGAATGCGCCGGATGCGAAATCTTTTCATTCATGGATGGATTCTCTGGGTATAATCAAATAAATATCCGCCCACAGGACCAATCAAAGACTGCATTTATTTGTCCGTGGGGCACATTCACATATCGAAAATTACCCTTTGGTTTAAAGAACGCAGGGGCAACTTTTCAGAGGGCAATGAATTATGCCTTCCATGACATCAAAAACATCGTTCAACCATACCTCGACGACCTACCGGCTCATTCGCGAAAGCAGACTGATCATCCGCAGCATTTAAGAGCAATATTTCTACGTTGCCGACACTACAAGATACGACTCAATCCACACAAATGTGTATTTTGTGTCAGTTCTGGTCGTTTACTTGGCTTTGTAGTCTCAAAAGACGGGATTCGTCTCGACCCATGTAAGGTTTAGGCAATCATAAATTTGCCTCCACCTTCGAATTTGCTTCAGATTCAGAAACTCCAAGGGAAAGCAAACTTTCTGAGGAGGTTCATTCCAAATACGCGTCTTTTGAAAAAGGAAGTACCCTTTGTCTGGGATCAGGTTGCACAAGCTTCCTTTGATGCTTTAAAAGAATCCCTAATGAAAGCATCATTAATATACGCTCCTGATTATCAAAAAGACTTTAACCTGTATCTGGCTGCAGCGGATACAACCATCGCAATGGTTTTAGTTCAAGAAGACAATGGAATTGAACATCCTATATATTATTTAGTAAGAACTTAAATGATACAGAAAGCAAATATTCTTATGTTGAAAAGCTAGCGCTCGCAGCTGTTCAAGCGATACAGAGATTTCGACACTATGTCCTCTTTCGAAAAACTACCATTCTGTCAGATTACAACCCCATGAATTATATATTGTCGCGACAGTTGCTGGGGGGCAAATATTCAAAATGGATAGCAATTCTACAAGAGTTTGATATGGAATTTGTAAAATCCAAGTCAAAGAAAGCTCTGATTTTCGCAGAATTATTATGCGATCTCCCATCGTCGTCCAACGATGAAACATCCCAAGAAACGATCGTGGACGAAAATTTGTTTCTGATATCTTCAAGCAATCTGTGGTATGGGGATATAATCATTTATCTCCAAACCCAAAAATATAGGCCAAATACCTCTCGCTCCGAACAAAAACGTATTCGATACCGAGCAAAAGACTACATGATCATCGGTGATACACTTTACTGTCGTGGTATCGATACGGTTCTGAGAAGGTGCCTCACCCATGAGGAGGCTGAAAAAGTCTTGAATGATTGCCATTCGGGCGCGTGTGGGGGGCATCAATCCGGTTATGCTACAACGCAAATTTTTTTACGAGCATGATACTTCTGGCCAACAATGTTCAAAGATTGCATAACCGCAATCAGAAGTTGCCATGCTTGTCAAATTTTCGATAGCAAAACCAGAAGACCACCTGCACCTCTGCAGCCAATAGTTGTTGTCGGGCCATTCCCCAAATGGGGCATCGATTTCATGACATGTAACCCCACCTCGACCGGGGGGCATGGGTATATCATAGTCGCAGTTGACTATTTTACCAAATGGGCCGAGGCGATGCCTACATTGGATAATACTAGTGAAACAACTGCCCTCTTCTTTTTCAATCATGTAGTCGCCAGATTCGGCGTCCCACAAGCTATAGTCACAGATCATGGATCACATTTTCGCAATCACATGATGGTCGAATTAGCTGCCAAATTAGGGTTGTCTCACGACAGCTCTACTCCATATTACCCACAAGCCAATGGACAAGTTGAAGCAATCAACAAGGTCTTGAAGCGCATGCTGCAAAGGATGATTGGAGTTCACAAAAGAAGTTGGCACCTAATCCTGTACTCAGCCTTGTGGGCTTACCGAACATCGGTAAGGAATGCAACCGGGTTTACACCTTTCCAACTGGTATATGGCCTGGAAGCAGTCTTACCAATCCAGTGTGAAATCTCGTCCCTCAAACTCGCAATTGACCTTCTCCCCGGAACTTCAGAAGAGGAGGCTCGTTTCTTGGAACTAATCCAATTGGATGAAACCCGTCGTGATGCCGCTTTGGCTAACGAAGCCCATAAGAAACGAGTCAAAGCGCAGTTCGACAAGAATGTCAAACCCCGTGTCTTCTCAGAAGGTGACTTGGTCTTGCTTTATGACCAAGAATCCGATAAATTGGGGGTAGGTAAATTCAAGTCTTTATGGATGGGCCCCTATATTGTTAAGCGAGTGTTAGCAAAAGGAGCCTACGAGTTAATGGATTATGACGAGATTCCACTGGCACAACCTCGTAACGGGTTGTACCTCAAGCGTTACTATGCGTGATTCAGTATAGTAACCTGTATGCTTTTGTTATGTTTTTGTTTTCGCTAAAGTGTTTGTTTTGGTCAAGTAATCCACTTTTTACATTTATTGCAGATGTCAAACCTATTGGAGTCATGTGTTGGATATGCTGACGGAGCGAGTCGTAGTTCGCGGAACCTATCTTCCGCAGCCTAGGCCATTTTTGATCCAAGCGGCGAGTTAGTAAGTTTCAGAGGGGTATGTATTGGTCGATCAACGAATAACATCGCTGAATATAGCGCGTTGATAGAACTTCTCTCTGATGCCATCACACATGGTATACGCCGACTGATTGTCAGGCTAGACTCACAACTCGTCATACTACAACTCACTGGTATCTACTCTGTCTGAAATCCAGCTATTTATCGCATGTTCCTAAGGGTTAAGATTTTGGAAAGACAATTTGATTTTATTCAATATCAGCATATTTCCAGAACCTTAAACACATTAACTGACTCATTGGCAAATTATGTGTTAGATAGACATTTGCAACATTTATAAAAAGAAGCATACCATCAATATTTGCATTTGGATCATGTAACTTAACCAAAATAAAGCTTCGAAAATCAAAAATATATATATAACTGTTTATGGTTTACACATAATGTTCTGTAACCAAGACAAAATTGGTCAAATGACCAAAAACTCAAAACGCTAGGGGGCACCCTAGTCTAATGATGCTCGTGATAGCAAGTCACAGCTTGTGCGATCATGCGTAAGAGCCGAGTCCATCGTCTTGGCACACCAGTAGTATGCCGCTGCAACCTCAAGGGCAGCTCATCAGTCCTCACATCTGGAATACCAAGAGTGAGGCCCTGGACCTGTTCCTGTAATGCTATGAGAGTCTCGGCCACATCGAGGTCGCGAAGGATAGCCCTTCCAACAGCCTCTCTTGCTGGGGCAGCAGCTGGCACTCTCAGGCGTACTACTGGCCGAACGGGACCAACATCTGCATGAACACATGAGTTTTATTAAGTCTTGACAGAATAAAGCACAAGGACATTATAAAAGAAAAACGATAAACAGGGATATGGTCAAAGAATTTACCAATGGCGCCCCACTATTCGCCAGCCGGCAGTACTAAATCTGGATCACCCCGGAAGTCCATACCGGCATATGGATACTCGAAATAAACCATCTCCTGATGATCAAACCACCCGAAGAAGGTATCAGAAAAGGAAATCTGAGACTAACCAGCATGCCTAGACATATGGTCGACCCATCTCTGCATACGTGGTTCAGTCGGTGAAGGTAAATCGAGTGCAATATACTGCGGCTGCATCAGTGGTATTTTTTCCAAGGCAAAGGCGGTCAAAATAGAACCATAACCAAAGTTCTTCAACCTCCCACTCTTCACCTTGGTCAACTGTTCTTTCATCAGAAGAAGTACTGCGTCGCACCAGTTGAACACCTTCGGTTGGAGACAATCCAAGGCATACTGCATATAAGATCGGTTGGTTACATGAAGAGCCGCACCACCAGCCATCCTACCAAAAGTGAACAGAATAGTCCTGAGGGACCTGTCAGTGACATCATGGATGATGATCTTACCGTCCTTACTCGGCTGAGATCCCTCTCTGCAATACCGGCAAACATAATCTCTCACAGATTCACCTCCTCGGGCTGAACCTGATAAAGAGATGGGGGCACCCCGCCTCGACAAGCCAGTCAAGAAATAGATGTCCACTACAGTCAAAGGGATGGATTTGCCCCTAATCTGGAACACCTGGTTGGTAGGATCCCAAGCATCGAGCAAATACTGCAGCAAGTTGATTTGTTGTCTCATGCTAGAAATGTGGAAAAACTTCAGCAAGCCACAGTTTCGCAGTGCGTTTACTGTAACCGGATCATGTAAAGCAAGCATGTCCTCTTCTTCATGCTCACATTCTTGCCATGTAATAGTCATCTTGCTCCAAAAATCTCTGAAAACAAACAAGAGAAGAGTTAGATCCTAATTTTGGTAAGAAACAGGCAAAATTTCCATCAAAAACTGTGCATAAAATTCCTTCCTTATGCCCATCGCACCTACAGTGGTGCTCTGGGTGCGTTGCATGTCAGATGGCCAGTAGACAGGCCAACATCCAACGCACCTTTCGATACACAAAGGGTGCGCTGAAGCCAGGGCGATTTTTTCAAATCCCAAAGACTCAGAAAAACCAGGAATCAAGCTCAGAATGCAAAATGGAAAGCATGAAATGAAAGAGCTCAAGTTTAGCTCCTACCTGGTCCAGACGGTGCCGAGAATCATCCATAGAATCTCCCGAAATCAGATGATGAAAATCAAGGGGGGAAAGCATCTCCAAAGCTCCAACAAACCAAAGTTCAAAGGAAATGGTAAAATGAGAGGTAAAAACACTTTTACATTACTTTTTACGTAATTCGAGTAAAATATTAGTGTTCTAACTCATTTTTCAAACATGTATTGTTCATTTCTAACTAGTTTGATGAAGCAATTGAAAATGCAGTACAATCTTTGAAAGAACAAATCTATTTATGGTAAAGTCAAGAAATGGCCATTGCATCGAGCAGTTTTAGCGCATAGTTCAAGCTCGTTAAAAAATAAACATAAGCCATGAGCAAATGTTTCCCCCCGCGTTTAAGCTCATTAAAAAATGAACTATTTCCTGGTAAATAACCATCGTGAATGTAGTACTTTAGCCTTTAAAAGCCTTGGTCATGTTCTCATCATCACCTCTGCTCTGTATTGGCCGATCATTCACCTCCATTTGATTGTTTACCCCTTTTGAGGAACAGCTGCGAAGAGTGATCTCACTAGCCATCCTTGTAACACTGTCGTGATTGGAAAATTCCAAACCTTACCTGGAATCAGCTGCTACCCAATTTTATCACTCGTTCCTCAAAAGACGAGTCTCCTTCAAGCTCTTTTCAACTGACTCGTAAAATATGAAAAGATTGCCGAGCCATTGGCCTCTCCAGCTCGTTAAAGGGACCGAAAGTGCTATCCCTCCTTTAGATTTTAATCTTTTTGGACCTGAGGGATTATTACAAAAAAAGATCGAGCGCTTGCTTTGTTCGGCTCGTTAAAAGTATCGAAAATTCGTCCCTTCTGTATTGTTTTATACTTTTTCGGACTTAAGGGATTAGATGATGAAAAAGGAATTTTGGAGTTTCCTTTACGTCCCTTTTCAGACTCTCTAAAATTGAAAAGGACCGAGTTATCTTTGTCGTTAAACTTGTTAAAACTTAATAGCGACAAACTTGTCCGTAGCAGACAAGAACGAGTTTCACTATCGCTAGGCTCGTTAAAACATAGCGATGGGTTTGCCCGAAGGGCAAATTATAGAAAAAGCATATGTTATCCTCCTCAAGCTTCACAAAAA
Organism: Pinus tabuliformis; assembly: GCA_031772625.1. Lineage (NCBI taxonomy): Eukaryota > Viridiplantae > Streptophyta > Pinopsida > Pinales > Pinaceae > Pinus > Pinus tabuliformis. The sequence continues at coordinate 268,863,920 of CM062820.1, forward strand.
TAAAGAGGTACTGGTCAGCAATGACTGGGGAAAAATTGGGAAGAAAACTTGAAGAAACTTTGTTGGTAGCAAGTCACTCTTGAACATGACACTTTCACTCCGCATCCAAGTTGGGTTGGGTTGTTTCATTCATCGGTCACATCACCATGGTCCCATCACACCATCCACATTTGGGGTTAATGCTACCAATCCATCACGTCAGTGTCGCCGATATGTTCAAGAGAAGTCATTCAGAGAATTCACCTGTGCCTCACCCACTACAATACATTTACACTCCATTCTTTCATGACCGCCACCCTGAACCTTATGTCATCAGATTGTTTTCACCTCCATTAAAATCATTTGCTCCATTCTGTGTCATTGATGTGGGATTCATTAAGGCCCTTTTGTGACGGATCGCTTCTTGTCGACATCAGCTCATTATCCAAGAAGTTGATCTAGGAACACCCCATTCAGTACTTTGAAGCTTGCATGCCTCAATGGCAAGTTTCTCACTTCCGGTGACAGGTTTACATCAATGACCTTCGACCGAAAGATTTTGCGTGGTGTTCGATGCCAAGTCCTTTATTCACACCACGTGAATTGTACTATAGTACCTTGAGGGTCATTATCATTATCGATGATTCCTCTCGCGCCTGTTAACAACTTACATCATTGGCTGGTAATCAAGCGATGTCTTTCCATGTTCGACTCCAGAACATCTCTCACATGGATAGACTTGTACTTCGAGTGAAGATCGAACGAGATTGAAGACCCCGGATCTAGTTTCATCCATCCATGCTGCAATATATATTCACGGAAATAAAGACATCAAATGTACATCATTTCTGCACAGATAATCATCCAATCAAAGGGATGATGACTCTACCAGAATCATCAGTCTACACTCAGACGATTGTCTGTCCTATGTACTTGAAAATGAATTTATAAAGCTGAGCATGGGAATGCCCGCCTCAGCTAGATCATGAAAATATTATGAACATAATGTATTGTATTGTATCTTATTACAGGTCTCCTCCCAGCTTGAAAGAACTTCAGATCCTCATAATAAAGCATTTCACCCGACATCAAAAGATTAACGACCTCATGCTTTAGGGGGCAACTGTTATAGACATTTTTGGGCACTACAACCCCAAGCATGAAATGTCCATAAACAAGGGCTCCTAAGTCCCTAAAAGTGTTGTTCTAACCCCTAAAGGAACAAGGTCAACTGATTACAGCTTCTCCCAGAAGTTCTCCATAAAAAAACTGCTCAGAACTGGTCCAAACAGGATCATTTCAGCTGCTCCATAGGCAAAGTGCGTTGCATCTCACCTAAATACACTGTGTGGGTGCGTTGCATTTCAAAAAGCCCTTCTATGGGGTGCGATGGGCGAGAAGTGACAAATGGCAGTGTCATTCTGCGAGGTGGAGAGGCATGGAAACTTCCAGAAACTTCTCCTGTGACACTTGCCTCTCTGAATTCGACTAAGGATGAGTAAGAGATCATCAATCTCCAAGTGGAAGCAAGAACTATCAGAGTGAAGACACTAATCAAATCACAAGCTGACTCATCTCCCTTACAGATATCTATATATGGATCCCTCATCCCAGAGATCCAGAGGCTGGAATTTTGCATATTGTAAGGAATTGCTGTTGGTTTCTTGAGACAACATCAGATTGTTGGGTGATCTAAGCTTTGTATGAGGTGAAGAGGGGCTTCCTTGCTGAGAGGATGATGCTGGGTCAGAACAACTGGTTGTAACTCCCTTGGCTCTTTCTTGTTTATCAATAAAAGCTATTCAAGTTTTCCTCCATACTCTTGTGTCATTTATGTTTTATGCATTTGTATGGTCAATTTACATCTGATCCTAGATTGTTTATGATTATAGATCCATGTTCTTGTATAGTGCTATACTACTGTGATCTTACAGGTACTCTGTGAAGCTGGGCGTACAAGGGAGCAAGTAGCGAAAGACTATCAAGAGAGAGAGGAATCGCACTAGGAGATTAGCGCAAGACAAAGGTTGGTCTTCTTTGTTCTTCTCTCATCTATATTTCATAAAGGAAAAATGAAAGTAGCTTTACTTTGTTTGTTTCTAAGGTAGCTACCACACCTTAGTGGGATAAGCAGTTCTGTGTAGACACTTTTCCCTGTAACAAGAAGGATCAAGCCATACTCAAATAAGGAAAATGAGAATAATAGGCCATTCCTTTCATAATCAAAGGCCAAACTACTCCAAAAGGTACTCCACTCCTAGGTATCCATACTTCAATGGTTAATGTTTTACTTTCCATAATTTTGGTCACAAGGCAATTCATTGTGTTTCTTTAAAACAATTATGGTTAGAGAAGAAAGAAACTAGAATCATGAGAGCAAGTCAAAGAATTATTCCTATAATATCTTCTCTCCTCTTCAGTATGAAGTTGAATGTACTATTTTCAATAACTTTGGACATGAAGAAACTAAATGTAGAAGCAAGATGATCCCATCTTTCCAGCATAAGTAGAAGTCAAAGTCGTCAAAAGTTTGGAAAAGGAAGATGACTTCCACTGAAATTGTGGTCTAGCCCTATATGCAAGAGATCAAGAGAATATATGGTACATTTACAACGGTTTCTCATAACATATTATAGGTGACAGATAATTTTGCTTCTTTTAATGAGATTAAGAAATAAAAGAATGTCTCTTTTGGCAACAATTCACCAGCTGCTATTAAAGGAAAAGGTTTTGTGATCCTAAAAGAGAAAACCAAAACTGAAAATGTATTATTTGTTGATGGATTAAAACATAATTTGTTGAGTGTTAGCCAAATGTGTGATCAGGGGCATGAGGTTGTTTTCAGCTCTAAAAATTTCTTAGTCAAAGAATTGGGAACATGTAAGACAATAATTAAAGGTACCAAAACTCCTGACAATGTATACATTCTTGAAGGGTGCAATGAACAATGTTTTTTGAGCAAAACCGAGGAAAGATGGCTATGGCATAAAAGATTGGGACACCTCAATTTTTCTCAACTATATGAAAAAACCATAAAGAAGGTAATTCGTGACATACCATACATTAGACCACCTTAAAATAGCATTTGTAAATCCTGCCAATTTGGTAAGCAAACAAGAGTTCAGTTCAAGGCTAAATAAGTCACTTCATGTAAGCCTATTGAACTAGTTCATACATATTTATGTGGACCTATGAGAAAGAAATATCCTCGCGATGAGAAATACTTGATGTTACTAATTGATGACTTTATTAGGATATGTTGGGTTAGTTTGCTGAAGTTTAAGGATGAGGCATTTGAAAAGTTTAAAATATTCAAGGCTATGGTGGAAAATGAATTAGATTTGAAAATAAAATGTCTTAGATTGGATAGAGGAGGAGAGTTTATTTCAGATGATATTTTCAAATTTTGTGAGTAACATGGCATCAAAAGAAAATTCTCCATAGCCAAAACTCCTCAACAAAATGGAGTAGCAGAAATAATGAACATGACCGTTCAACAGATGGCACATGCAATGCTTGATGATTCTGGAGTACCACACACATTTTGGGGAGAAGCAATACTAACAATTGTTGATATCCTCAACAAGGCTCATGTTCGAGTCAACAATGACAAAACTCCTCATGAACTCTGGTATGACAAGCCCACAATTGTTAAATACTTTAAAATATTTGGAAGTAAATGTTTTATAAAGACAAATGATGATAAACTTGGAAAGTTTGAACCTAGAGCTCATGAAGGATTTCTTCTAGGTTACTCTTCCAGAAGTAAAGGATGCAAATGCTATAATAAAAGGCTTCAGAAAATCGTTGAAAGCATATGTGTTGTTGTTGATGAAGAACTTGTAGGTACCAAAAGAGAATTTCAAACTGACAATGAAAAAATTCCTGCCAAGGTACAAGAAGTAATAGGTGAAGAAGAAGGATATGCACCATATCAAACCATAAGTATGCCAAAAAAGACTTCATCAAGGTATGTGTAAAAGAATCATCCTGAATCTCAAATTTTAGGAGATAAAGAGGTTGGAATACAAACTAGAAGAACATTTGTTGGATACTCCTGTAACCTAGCTTTATTGTCCACTATTAAACCTAAAAATGTAAATCAAGCAAGCCAATATGAGTGTTGGATTAAGGAAATGAATGAAGAACTCAACCAAATATAAAATAATCATACATGGGAACTTGTTATGAGACCTCATAATAAAATGTAATTGGAACAAAATGGCTATTTAAAAACATACTGAATGAAAATGGAGAAGTTGTCCGAAACAAAGAAATACTTGTATGTAAAGGCTATGCTAAACAAGAAGGAATAGACTTTGAGGAAACATTTTCTCTTGTAGCTTGACTTGAATCCATTAGAATGTTCATTTCATTTACCAGCTTTCATAACTTTAAAGTATATCAAATATGCATTTCTAAATGGGATTTGGAAGAAGAAGTTTATATGGAAAAACCTGAAGGTTTCATACTTGGAAATGATAAAACCTTGTTTGAAAACTTAAGAAGGCATTATATGGGTTAAAATAGACTCCTCAAGCTTGGTATTATCATCTTGGCGGGTACCTACAACAATAAGAATTCAAGAAAGGGTCTGCAAATAGTAATATATATATATATAAGAAGACAAATATAAAATACTGGTAGTAGTGGATTATGTTGATGATATCATATTTGGAAGCAATGTAGACACAATGAGCCAAGGGTTTTCTTAAGTCATGCAACAGGAATTTGAGATGTCTATACTTCGTGAGCTAACATTCTTTCTTGGTTTATGGGTACAACAAACTAAAAATGGAATCTTCTTTTCACAAACCAAATACCTTAAGAAAATTATGCAGAAATATGGCTTAGAAGATTGCAAACCAGTATGCATGGTAACAGGATATAGTCTCAGCCAAGAAGATGACTCTCCACCTGTTAACCAATCTAAATACAGGGCCATGATTGGCAGCTTACTTTATCTTATAAGTACAAGACCAGACATTATGCATGCAGTTGGCATAGTTGGACGATTTCAATAAAACTCTAAAGAAACACATCTCAAGGCAGTTAAGAGGATATTCAAGTATTTGCAGGACACTCAAGGTCTTGGACTATGGTACCCCAAGAACACAGATTTTTCACTTCATGCTTATACAGATGTAGACTTAGTTGGTAGTGTTGATGATCGCAAAAGTACTAGTGGATGAGCATTCTATTTGGGAAAATGCCTATTTTGTTGGTTCAATAAGATGCATAGTTCTATTTTGTGTAGTATTTACCGAATTATCCACAGTATCATATTCATCATGTCGACGTTTCGAAGCCCAAAGGGATCCATCATTAGGGCCAAAAATGGTAGATATTGTTCTTTGAGAGAAGGATCCTTCGACCAATGTATATATAAACCTAATTAATCCTAAATAGTGAAAATCGACTAAGCCTACATATATTATTTTAATTTTATTCTTTAATTTTATTTATTTATTTATTTCAGTTTTTAATTTATTCGTTTTGATTATTTATTTATTTTAATTATTATAATTAATTATAATTAAATTATTTATTAATTGGTTTAATTAATTAATTGATTAATTTAATTGATTGATTAATTAATTAAGTAATTAATTAATTTAATTATATATATATATTAATTTAATTAATTAGTCTAGTTAATTAATTAATTTAATCAACTTATAATTACTTTATTTTAATTATTAATTTTATTTTATGTTAATTAATCATTAATTAGTTTAGTTGATCAACTTATGATTAATTTATTTTAATTATTTTATGTTAATTAATTATTAATTAGTTTGGAAATTAGTTAATTAGTTTAATTTTGATTAAATTTTTTATTAATTAGTTTAATTAATTGATTAATTAATTAATTAATTTATAATTTTTGTTTTTATGTTTCTTTTAATTAATTAATTAATTAATTAGTCTCATTAATTTTAATTATTATAATTATTTTATTTTAATTATTATAATTTTTTTTTATAAGTTTTAATTAATTTAATCCTAAGAATCTAATTTATAAACAAGAAACCTATCTAACTATTTAATTAATTAATTTAATTGATTTATAATTTTTATATAAAATTTAAATGCTAATTTATAAACTAATATTAATATAATCTAAATTTATTTTGTTATTATTAATTAGTTTTAATTATTGAGTGATTTTAATTAATTAATTTATATTTTATTTCATTTTATTTTTATTTTTATTTTTATTTTTATTTTAATAGGGAGAGACCAGTGATACTAAGCTACAAAGGATTTGGACGGGTTTATTTTTCTAATAAGGGGAAGCCAGTTTCCACTAATTTCGCTCCCACTGTCCCTATTGAGGTTTCGAGGAAATTTTATGATTTCGATGGCCTCTCTAATTTTCCTCTTTTGATAATGATCCTCTTTTGCAATAATTTTGGCGTTTTCTAAACATACATGATGTTTGGTTTTGGATGAGTGTTCCACAAGGGCTGATGTACGGGATCTTCCATTCTTAATATCGGCTCCGTGCTCGTTAAGTCTAGTTTTCAGAGATCGACCTGTTGCCCTGATATAACTCTTGCCACATGAGCAATCAATCTTGTACACACCCTTGAGTTGTTGATGATCTATGTTATCCTTGATTGATTCGAATTATTGTTGTATTGATTAAGGAGTCTATGTTTTACCTGGGCGAATGGGGGAATGATTTTATTGTTTCTACACTGTTTCAGAAATTGGAGGTCGACAGTTCTTCTCTCAATTCTTATCCTTGAGATTTCAAGAAGACAAATCTCATTCCATGTATCCCTTCCATACAGGGAAGAAATGTGAGACTTTAAGCTCCTGTGGTCGTTATTTTGTGTAGTATTTACTGGATTATCCACAGTATCATATTCATCATGTTGATGTTTCGAACCCCAAAGGGGATCCATCATTAAGACCAAAAAATGGTAGATATTGTTCTTTGAGAGAAGGATCCTCCGACCAGCGTATATATAAACCTAATTAATCATAAATAGTGAAAGCCGACTGAGCCTACATATATTAGTTTAATTTTATTCTTTATTTTTATTTATTTATTTATTTCAGTTTTTAATTTATTTGTTTTGATTATTATAACTAAATTATTTATTAATTGGTTTAATTAATTAATTGATTAATTTAATTAATTAATTAATTAATTATAATTTATGTTGTTAGGTTTCTTTTAATTTAATTAATTAATTTAATCAACTTATAACTACTTTATTTTAATTATTAATTTTATTTTATGTTAATTAATCATTAATTAGTTTAGTTGATCAACTTATGATTAATTTGTTTTAATTATTATAATTATTTTATGTTAATTAATTATTAATTAGTTTGGAAATTAGTTAATTAGTTTAATTTTGATTAAATTTTTTATTAATTAATTTAATTAATTAATTAATTGATTAATTAATTAATTAATTGATTAATTAATTAATTTATTTATAATCTTTTTTTTAAGTCTAATTAATTTTAATTATTTAATTTTTTTTTTTTTTTAATGTTTTAATTAATTATTAATTAGTTTTAATTAATTTAGTCCTAAGAATCTAATTTATAAACAAAAAACTATCCAATTATTTAATTAATTAATTTAATTGATTTATAATTTTTATATAATTTTTAAATGTTAATATAATCTAAATTTATTTGGTTATTATTAATTAGTTTTAATTATTGATTGATTTTAATATATATACATATAGATATATATAGATATATATATATATAAAATTTATTTCATTTTATTTTTATTTTTATTTTTATTTTAATTGGGGAGAGGCCGGTGATACTAAGTTACAAAGGATTTGGACAGGTCTATTTTTCTAATAAGGGGAAGCCAATTTCCACTAATTTCGCTCCCACTGTCCCTATTGAGGTTTTGAGGCACTGTTTCAGAAATTGTAGGTCGGCAGTTCTTCTCTCAATTTTTATCCTTGAGATTTCGAGAAGACAAATCTCATTCCATGTATCCCCTCCGTACAAGGAAGTAATGTAAGACTTTAAGCTCCTGTGGTCGTTATGTTGTGTAGTATTTACCGGATTATCCATAGTTTCATATTCATCATGTTGACGTTTCGAACCCCAAAGGGGACCCATCATTAGGACCAAAAATGGTAGATATTGTTCTTTGAGAGAAGGATCCTCCGGCCAGTGTATATATAAACCTAATTAATCCTAAATAGTGAAAGCCGACTAAGCCTACATATATTAGTTTAATTTTATTCTTTAATTTTATTTATTTATTTATTTCAGTTTTTAATTTATTTGTTTTGATTATTTATTTATTTTAATTATTATAATTAATTATAATTAAATTTTTTATTAATTGGTTTAATTAATTAATTGATTAATTAAATATAATTTATGTTTTTATGTTTCTTTTAATTTAATTAATTAATTAATTAGTCTAATTAATTAATTAATTTAATCAACTTATAATTACTTTATTTTAATTATTAATTTTATTTTATGTTAATTAATCATTAATTAATTTAGTTGATCAACTTATGATTAATTTATTTTAATTATTTTATGTTAATTAATTATTAATTAGTTTGGAAATTAGTTAATTAGTTTAATTTTGATTAAATTTTTTATGAATTAGTTTAATAAATTAATAAATTAATTGAATTATAATTTTTGTTTTTGGTTTCTTTTAATTTAATTAATTAATTAATTAATCTAATTAATTTTAATTATTGTAATTATTTTAATTTTAATTTTTATGTTTTAATTAATTTAGTCCTAAGAATCTAATTTATAAACAAGAAACCTATCTAATTATTTAACTAATAAACTAATTAATTTAATTAATTAATTTGATTGATTTATAATTTTTATATAATTTTTAAATGTTAATTTATAAACTAATGTTAATATAATCTAAATTTATTTTATTATCTAAACTTATTTTGTTTTTATTAATTAGTTTTAATTATTAATTGATTTTAATTAATTAATTAATTAATATTTTATTTCATTTTATTTTTATTTTAATTGGAGAGAGATCAGTGATACTAAGCTACAAAGGATTTAGACAAGTTTATTTTTCTAATAAGGGGAAGCCAGTTTCCACTAATTTCGCTCCCACTGTCCCTGTTGAGGTTTTGAGGCACTGTTTCAGAAATTGTAGGTCGACAGTTCTTCTCTCAATTTTTATCCTTGAGATTTCAAGAAGACAAATCTCATTCCATGTATCCCCTCCATACAGGGAAGTAATGTAAGACTTTAAGCTCCTGTGGTCGTTATTTTGTGTAGTATTTACCGGATTATCCACAGTATCATATTCATCATGTCGACGTTTCGAACCCCAAAGGGGATCCATCATCAAGACCAAAAAATGGTAGATATTGTTCTTTGAGAGAAGGATTAATTTGGTTTATATATACACTGGTCGGAGGATCCTTCTCTCAAAGAACAATATCTACCATTTTTTGGTCCGATGATGGATCCCCTTTGGGGTTCGAAACGTCGACATGATGAATATGATATTGTGGATAATCCGGTAAATACTACACAAAATAACGACCACAGGAGCTTAAAGTCTTACAAGCATAGTTCTATTTCTTTATCAATCGTTGAAGCAAATTATGTTGCACTTGTTACTTGTTGCACTCAACTTCTATGGATGGCTCAACCATTGCAATATATGCAAGTCATTTGTCCTAAACTTGTACCTATTCTCTGTGATAACACAAGTGCCATTAGTATCTTTGAAAATCCTATCATGCACTCTAAGACCAAACACATTCCAATAAAATACCACCTTCTTAGAGATCAAGTCCTAGAACATAACATCAAATTGGAATATGTTTCTTGAAAGGAACAAGTTGCAGACCTTTGAATATCTTTAGCAAAGATTAGGCATGATCTTTTCCATCTCCTAAACCAAGGATATGATCTCAGTGGGAGTTCTATATTTGATGATAATTATTATAATTACTTAAGTTGGTGTGACATGTTCAGAGGGAGCATCACCAATGCTTCCAACAGATCATTGTTGGCATTATGATTGTGATTGTTGCATCTAATATTGGAAATGACACATGTTTAGGGGGAGCATCGCCTATATGGTTCATTATTGGCTCATGATCTTGAATGATTAAGGAAATATCATTCTCACTATGTCGCTGCTACTTGATATTCTTACTCCTTATGATGATTGGTAAAAGGGGTTATTGCTTGATATTGCTTTTATATTTCATAATTGCATTTCTTGCTACTATTTTTGTTATTATTGAATGGTGTTCTTAAGACATTACTGATGATGAATGGTTCCTAATGATGGATTTTGTCTAGCACTCTCTTTATTTATGGACAAGATTATTTGTTGATTGTTCAATGGGTTGATTTTCCATAGACCTGGTTATTCCAGTTTTGCATCTCTTGATATGTTGCTACACATACTACTGTTGATGACTATTATGATGAAGTTAGTCCCTACTTGTGATAGATGTATGGCCATTTTTATTTTGGAAATGATCTCTACTTCATTCATTTTTGTCTCCTTGTTGCATCTAGTGTATACAAAGGGGAAGCATGGTTAGTCAAAAAACTTGCTTCATATTTGCAGATTGAACTTATCATATGACATGGGATGTTCTTCTCTTGGTTCCAAATATTCCTTTGCACTTGATGTCAGAGGGGGAGAAAGACGTGTGTGTTATAGAAGGTTGTCATCAAGTCCAAAGCGAGAGATTTTTGAATTATGATTTTGTCTTGTCTTTTATGGCAACCAAGACCAATTCTTACAGGCATTGTACAATCTGGACAATGTAAAGAGGAGAAAAAAATTTGTTTAATTTCGAGAGTGAGAGTTTTCTTTTCACTAACAAGTTCTTTTGAAATCCTTCAACATATATAAACAATCCTTTCTAGTCCAATCTTAATAGTCGAAAGAGATGGAAAGTAAGTATATATATATATAATTGAGGAGGTACAAAGAACTTACAAACGACCAGAGAAAGAGATAGCACAGAGAAAAAGATAGCACACCGAAACAAATTTTCCTTATGGTTTTACCATAGTCAGAAGCGTTATAAGGAGTATTGGGCCCTCCCTAAAGGTTCTACCCTGATGGATTTCATAAACCCCAATTATCCCTGCGCTAGGCTACAATAAGTGAGCCATAATGAAGAGTGTGCCCCGCACGAAATTTCTACACTGATGACTTTGATAAATCATTTTTCTGTCACGCCAAGCTATAACAGCGAGTTAAAGACTTTTGTTAGAGAGGTTTCGAGATCGTATGAGCCGGCTCACGTGGTAGGAACAATGGCGATAATTTAAAAAGGTGCATATAACATGGTGTTGTGGGTCTCATCCAGAGGCTTAAGCCCAAAAGTTTATATAACCTCCATCTTCCATCACGTCGAGCTATAGAAATCAGGCACACATGGAAGGAACAATGGCGACATCTTAAAAAGGGCACATATTACGTGGCGCAGTTGACTCTACCCAGAGGCTTAAGCCCGTAATTTCATTTAATTTTTTTTTTTTTTTTTTTTTTAATCACATGGTGAATCTCCCCGGATGCGGGAGTCACCTCGCATAGCCAGGAAGGGCCACTTGCCACGGCCGATAGGACACGCGACGGACGGAGTTCTTTAAGGCTCCTCGCCGCCACCTCCCATCGCCAAGCAATGCAGCACACCAGCCTTTATGAAGGCGCAGGGACCATAGCTGAGGTTGATGGCCGCATTCAATGCGGGAGCAATTCGAAGGAATGAAGGGGACGATAAGATATGTGATTTGGGGGCAGTCGATACCCAAAGCTATGGTGTTCATGCTCTGCATTCTGAGAATTCCAGGGTTATTGTGGAATTGGGGGAGGCTGGCCGACTGCTGGTCCTCCCTGGTTCATGCCTGCATTCATTTGTTTGCTACCCTGAGCCGAATTGGGAAGGAACTCCGCCTGAGGAAGAGGTTACTGGAAGAATGGTGCGGGAGAGAATGCCATGTCGTAGAGGCCGAGGCTCAGGGCGAGCCAGATCCTCTCGCGGGCCTACAGCTGACTTACATCACCACTGCTGCTGTGTTTACTGCCATCGACGTGTGGGCGCTCCTCAGGTGCAGGCTAGCCAATTGGTGGAAGCTAGAGGGTCCAACAATGGCGAGCCAAGGCTACCTGCGTTTGGCTCTGTCATCTTCTCACTGGGCAATTCCAGAGAAAATGTGGGTATCAATGCCCACATATCTGTGTTATTCACCAGGATCCCGGAGGAGAATAAGGATGGCTTGCCTCGGCCACCTGCAATGGAAAATCCCTTGGATAACGAAGGGGGAATTCCCCTGGAGCAAGAAGGAAGATTGCCTCAAGCTCTGGCGGAATATTGTCGGGTTGTTGAAAAAGGTAAGAGGCCAATGGGTGAGGCTTCAAGCTCAAGGGGTGCTGCACCACGGGAGCACGACCACCCATCCAGCCATTCGCGCGAACCTGAATTGCCAGCCTTCATGGACGGCTTACCAGAAGGACATGGTTGGGCTTGGATTCGTGAGGCTGAGCCAGAGGACGAGCCGGAGGAAGACGCGACCGAGGACTAGGCCCAGGTGGCTCTCCCGCATTCTGCCTGGACGCGTGTGGGATCGTGGTCGGTTCTGTTATCTCTCCTGTTGTCTTGTGTCTATCTAGTGTTTTCTGTTCAATGATGTTTCCGGGTTTTATGTGTCTACCGCTGTCACTTGTTTTCTCCTCCGTTACGGATAGTAGTTTTTTTGGTTTGGGCCATAACCACATGCCCTGTATCCAATTGGCAAACTCTGCCCCTGCGTGGGTTTCACAGAGATGTTTAGAGACTTTTTGTTGGTGGTTTTTACAGAGATGTTTAGGCTCTTTTTGTTGGTGGGTTTTACAGAGATGTAATGGGTTTTGGGACTATGTCACAGCTGCCCATGGAGCCACTCACGGACATGGGCAGCAAGAAATCTCGAATGTAAAGTTTCAGCTGTAAATATTAATACAAAAGTAGGTAGTGTTGCTTAGAAAAAAAAATCACATGGTGAATCAGTCACTACCAGTCCTAATCTATGGGAGATCCAGGATCAATCCTCGTAGCTGCCTCTATAACACCAGGAGTACATCCAACGACCTGCAAGTCGGGTATACTAAAATCCTATGATTTTAGCAAGAGCAAACTCACGTGCCGCCAAGATCGGATTGGGGAATCTGCCTCTTTAGCTTCCACCACAGCAGGTCAATGTACTCAATGGGATTTAAATCCCTTTATCCATTAAGTCAAGCTACAACGAACAGACTCGTGTGGCAAAGGTGGGTCCTACCTGGAGGTTTGTACCCGACAAATGTTATAAACGCTTGTTTTATCACATTGGGCTTTTGAAAATAGGCTTATGTGGAAAAGATGGTTCCCACCCGAAAGGTTTACAACCCAAAGGTTGTATTTAAATTACTCTCGTGACGCGTCGGGCTACAATGACCAGGGTTATGTGCATAGAAATTATAACTAGGAAGGTATATACCTTTTCCACCCGAAAGGTTTACAACCCAAAGGTTGTATTTAAATTACTCTCGTGACGCGTCGGGCTACAATGACCAGGGTTATGTGCATAGAAATTATAACTAGGAAGGTATATATATATATATAAACTTTGGAGAAAGCCTTTAAAAAGCCTTTGTTATGACAAAAAGGGTCGAGTGTTATATTAGGATATATGTTTTTTTTTTAAATGATTGTACGCCTATACTATGAGAAATTTCAGTTATACAATTGTAATCTCAGGGTTGAAGGAAGCGTCATTCTATTATAAATTTGACGCACGAGGTCATATTGATTCATCCAAATCTTTACAATGGTTCTTGTGCCTATGGTAATCAGATATCAACGGTTTTAACCCTTGTTACTGATGAGATAAAATGACTATAAAAGGAGGAGCGATGGAAATCATTTTTTGTGCACATTCATTTAGTTTTTAATGTCTATAATAGGATAGATTCGAATCTAGGAGCGATGGAAATCATTTTTTGTGCACATTCATTTAGTTTTTAATGTCTATAATAAGATAGATTTGAATCTAGGAACTCATTCCATATTTGTTCCTTAGTATTCAGTGACTTGGTTATCAGTGATTCAATTGATCAATGTTTGTTGGTATCTTGGTTGAGATTATTGTTGTTGTGGGCCGAGTTTGAAAATAGATGAAAGGTGGCATGCATGTTTTGTGAAACAAGCGAAACGAGGTCCATGAAGTGCTAAGGGTTGGAACCTTCAGTGGAAGTTGTAGTCTCCTACAGGTAGTAGCCTGTGTACTAACAAAAGTTTGCATCAATACAAGATCATGATGTAATGAATGATTTTTCATTATAATAATAGAGTAAGACAGAATAATAGCAACAATGGCTTTCTCCCACATTGGGTTTCCACCTAAAATTTCAGTGTCCACTTGTGTTGATTTGTTTTGATTCCTATGATCTTACTTCAATGTTGCTTATGGTTCTTTGAATAAGATATTACACTGTGATTGGCTAATGAAGTAATTGATCATATGAATTGAAATGAAGCATAAATTAAATAAAGTTTAATTGGGAACAAAATATTGATTCACCCCCCCAGTATTTCTAACAAATTGGAATTGTTTTAGGAACTGCACCAAGCATTCTAGTGTTGGTGGTCATCCTTAAACCACCACCATTGAGACCTCGAGTTCTCCCACTTTTTGGGTTTGTGGTCTTCCTTAAAAACCACCATTTTAGAGAGCACATTCAACCAATTTTTTTCATGCATTACTTCATTTTTGCATTTCAATTCTCTTCTTAGACTCATATACACCCCTTCGGATTAAGGGGGAAATGTTGGACACCTAATCCACTAAGGGTTTGTGTGTAAAATGTGAACAATTATGGAATTCCAAGAGACCACTTGGAATATGAAAACTAAGGGTCATAAGACAATGTATAAATATGTGTATCTTTGTGAATAGCATGTATTCCATATTTATCTTAATATTGTCTATTATTTGTGAGTGTTTAACATATTCCTTTTTCTTTATTTCCCTTGTGTGTGTAAAAATGAAGGGTGTCCTCTGATCAACATACACGTTCCTTGTCTTTCCTCTCCCCCTCACCGACTTCATTTCATGCATGCCTAATAGACCAACAGTTTGTCATTTTTCACAGTTGCACACAGTCAACTACCTGGGCAACACAACCCATGCTTGTCTTTAATATTTTGTCCTCTTCTTGCTTGTGTTTATAGCTAAAGGAAACCTAGGACTCTCCATCATTTTTCCAATTTAATTTGTGGCACATTCAACCCATTTAAACCACTCATCCAACTTAAGGCTGATATTTAAACAACCAATCTCTCAAGCAACCTCCTTCCTCAAGCAATCTGGAATCTGTGTCCCTTTCTCTCAACCTTTTAGAAATAGTTACAATTATTTACAATAAGGGTAGGTTTGTCAAGGGATTCCACATTCCCCTATCCCTTGAGGGGAACACCGTCCTCGATGTCCATTAACCATATACAAACAAAACATGCTTTAGACCAAGCATTTTTGACATGGAGCTTTACATACACAACTTTGTACAAAATTTACATTGTATTTCCATTTGTTTTTCTTAGAAAATAAGAAAGGATATGTTTCTCACATCTGGTCAGCCATTTTCCACGTGGTTTCTTTGGGCCTAAACTACCTCCACTGCACTTTGACTTGCTCTATTACTCGATTATGGAGCATGAGCTACCTATGATCTAGGATACATAGAGGTTCTAGTTGGAATTATCCCTCTAGTTCTACATGTAACATAGACCAATCAATTACATAATTAGCATCCTACACATATCTTTTAATCAATGAAAGATGGAAAACATCATGAACTCTAATTGATGGAGGCAAGGCCATTCTATAGGCCACCGGCCGTATCCTTTTGATCACTTCAAATGGACCTCAAAACTGTGGTGCCAACTTGGCACATGACCCAAATTTCAAGGAGTTCTTCTTGGGTCTAATTCACAGGAAAACATGTTCCCCTACTTGGAATTCTTTGTGCACTCTATGTTGATCCACATAGCTCTTTTGCATGTCCTGCGCCACTTTTAAATTTAGTTTGATAGCTTTCATTTCTTGTTCCATGTCCTTTAACATATCATGCCCAGTAAGGATCTTGTTCATCAGATAATTCCAGCTAAGAGAGTATTACAACCCCTCCCATTGAGTGATTTAAATGGGCTGATCTTCAACGATTCCTAACACCTGTCATGCTCCTATACCAATAGGTGTCATATTTCATGATTGGCTGGTAAAGTGCCAAATATGTCCACCCTTTCCATGCTGCAACGGTTCCATATTTTGAAAAAATCAAAAAATTAAAAAATGAAAAGAGGGTATGCCCTAGAAGAAAGATCAAAGGGCAAAAAGAATGAAATGGTCAAAAAGAAAAGAAATGAACCCCAATAAAGGAGACCAGGAAAGTGTGCTAGTCCAAAATGCCACTACTATTCTATTTTTGCAAAGAATCTCATTGTGTGCAATCAGTTGACTCTTGTCACAGTCGATGGATGGCCAAACAACTTAATCTTGGCCAGTTCATGTTTAAATTTTTTGTTTTAGAGATAGAGAAGAAAATATGTCCAAACAGTTCAAGCTTGGTAGATAAGTAGTGAGGTAGAGAAGCAAAGGAGTTCAACAGCTAAATCTGAGCCCCTGGAAGAAATAAGGGCAGACTTAGATAGGATGGCATTTAAAAGAAGAGAAGAGAGTAAGGGTTTGCTAGTTTAAATGCACCCAAGGAAAAAAGGAAGAAAGAAATGTTAGGTATAATAGGTTGGGTAGGCAGTTTTGATGTTACAAAAGCAGGCTTATGAGTAATTTTGTCTTTTAAAGGTGATTCACCTAATTGTTATCATGAGTACCATGGCAGCTGTTTGGCTACAGATCAAGTGAGGCATGTCTAAATTCCCCTCACCCTTTTCCCAAAATCACTTACTGACCTCCCCACAAGGATGTTGGGATCTGCTCAATACTCCTAGATCACTCAATTTCATGAAAAAGTTTGAGTGAAGTCACAACTTTGCTTAGGCACAAAGCCACATTTCTTGTGTAAAATACTTTTTCTTTCCCTTTTGCCTAAGTTGTCAAACTTTATGCTTAGGGCATTCAATTTCAAAATCCATATTAACTCCTAACCTATACTATTTAGCTCCCTAGACCTATTCCCTCTCCCATATTAATATTACTATGCAATAAAAACCCCAAATTCTATTATCCCGACCCCCGGCTTAATTATAGCCATATATTAATGCTTATATGGGATCCAAGGTTTATCATAAACCCTGTGATAACCCTCCTCAGCACGCATAAGGAGTTAATTAACCTCACGTTAATTAACAAACCATATCACAAAGCCCGCTACATCGCAAACCCATGGTAAATCACCCCGATATGTGATAAAACATTAAAATAATGGATGGACCCCACGCCGTAGCCCTCCGCCAGTTCCATTCACCGCCAACTGTTGGATCTGGCCCTCCCATCCAACGGCCTAGATCGATATTGAAACCCTCCGTCGCCTGTACGTTACCGCCCGGGGAGCTGGTGGTATCCCCGCTGTACCTAGGACACGTGGCGCCCTCCCCGCATGCTCGCTGCCCCTCCTCCGATACCACTTTAGCCGATAAAGCGGTGCGGGCCAATACCGCTTACCACCCCCGCTGACGTCATTTCCACGTCACCTCGCTACACGACAAAATACTTCGTCATGTTGACGTCATCCGACCGAAAAGCGCCAAAAGCCCGCCAAAGTCAAATTTTTGTTAAAAAGACGCGAAACGTCATTTTCACTCATTTTCTCTGCATGACTATTGCATGCGGTTTACATCCAAAGTAGTTGCTCGACCATATAGTTTGCCACCCAGCTAAATCAAGTCCACAGTCCTATTCTCCAGCTCGTCCCGCAACCTGCAAACTACACATTTCGTCTTCAAAGACAGGTATTTACCTTAATTCGGTTTCCGAACCCTGTGAATTTCAGTTTTCTCTGCAAAATTTTCCAAAGAAGCCAAATTCTAGTTGAATTCACCGTACTGCCTTCAAATAAGCGCACCAGAACTACTGCTCTTTTACCCATTTTTACCAAAACCCTGCAAATTTCATTTTTCTCTATAGATTTCACCCAGTGAGCTAAATTCAAATCGACTTTGGTCTGCAATTCCCGGAGAAAAGCCCCAGAACTGTTGTTTTGCCTACTTTTGCTACAAAAACCACAAAAACCAAAAATGGAGGCTCCCGTAGCCCTCAATGTTGCTCCTCTCAATGCTCCTCATACTGACCAGCATCATTTGCCCTTAGCTGACAGAGATTTTCAGATACAAGACCCAATTGGTATACAAAATCATTTGCAAACTTACTGCCTAATCAGAAACAATCATTTGAACAATTCTGATATCTATGGAGTATGGGAATCCAATCTCCCCAGGTATTACCTGCCCTCAGTCAATATATTCCCAGATATTGTTCGCCACTGCTGTGCAAATTATGACCCTGTCACTAAGGCAGTCCTCTCTCCATCACAAGATGTCCTTTTCCACATAACTATTGATTCTATCAATGAAATGCTACAATTCCATCCAGTTTAGCCTCTTGCTCCTCTGTCCATGGGATTTCTGCTTGAGCAAGGCTCTCAACTATCCACTACAGAAATAGGCCGGATTGCTAAGATGTTCATGAAGCCAGATTTCCAGCCCGGAAGTCTTCCGCCTTATTTACATCTCTGGTTCAATGAAATTGGAAGAATTATTCTTGACATGATAGCAATAATCTTCGGATTCATGACCAGTGAATTTGTGGATGAAACGGTCCTGGTTCTGTTATCTACCTTCATTCCTAGACAGCCCCCTGCTATTAAGTATGACTATGCCTCTTTCATTGCTGACAAAATCCATGGTCAATTTATGAATTTGGAAAGAGAATGAGTGTTTAAATACACAAGTTTCATATATCATCTGCTGCTGTACTATCATCCAGACATTTTTATATTTCCCATCAGGAAACTGGATTCCAAGGGAGAGAGGAGGTATGTAATCTTTTGGACCTCTGTTTTCCACAGAATTGGTGAAACTCCTTACACCTATTGTGAGTTCATTGACCTATTTATACAACCCGCTTCCTCTCTATTAATAGGAAATTCTCCTCCTAGGCTCTCTGGTGACATGAGGAAGATTTTACAGCTCTCCAAGAACTACAGGATAGGTGACTGGTACTTCTACCAGAATCACACTGAGGTCAAGATATATGGCTGTGAGCTGTGTCCCTATAAACTACCAAAATATGTGCCTATGAGACTGTTTGCTCTGGAATATTTCAGGCAACTAATAAATTTAGATCTAACTCACTTCTACAGTGCAAAGAAAAAGGCCCAGTTGAAAATAAGAAACTAGCTAGGCCCTTTTATCCTTAACAAAAGGGAAGCATGGGAAGATGCTGACAAGATATGGGGAGAACAACTCAAATTAAAGAAGAGCTTTTGGTGAGTACCCTATGACCCAAATGGCTTTATCAGGGAAAGAAAAGTAAAAAATAGGCTATCAGCCTATAAACATTGTAGAATCCCTAAAGTAGAGCAATTTGCTAATCAAGATGAGTGGGTAGAGGGCACACTGATAGAAGAGCTTACTGAGCAAGAGAAAATGGAACAAGCTATGAAAAATCTAGAAAAGACTCTTGACGTGGACTCTTTTGGACAGGTATTTTTCAAGTTGTCTCAGCAAACTAGAATCGGCACATCATCTGCTGGAACTTCACAACAACCTGCCCAAGAAAGCACTACACCAGCTGCAGGGACATCAAAGGGCAAAGAAGTGCTAGATACAGAGCAACACATAATGACAGATCAGCCAACAACATCAAAGGAATAGGGTCAAGGGCAAATTCCTCCTGTCCAGACCAAAGCACCAGAGATACCACCATTACAGACTCCTCTAAATGAGGGAAGGGGAAGGAAGAGAGACATAGAAGAGGCCACACCTATAAGTGGACCAGCAGAGCAACCAGGGGCAAAAAGGCAAAGAATAAATTCTCTACCTGAAGAGGAAATTATTGAGGAAACCATAGAAATCCCAAGAGATGAGAGGGCAACCAGCCCACAGATCTCCCTGGTAATAGAAACATCCACCAGCTCTCATAGGCAGGACCCAGAAAGGCAGCACAATGTGGAAGTTTCCTCCACAAGGCCGCAAAGCAAGCAAGGCTCTAAGATCAAAAAGACATTCACAGAGATAAAAGCCCGGACTGACCCACTGAGGCTGCAACTTTATAATCAGCTTCTCAAGATGACCCCCGCCAACCAGCAAAGGTTAATGTCTGCATATGATATTAAAGAAGGGAAAATGATCTTGAGCCACTTTAAGCCTAAAGTGCAGCAGCCACAGTCGGAAGCTGACTACCTTAGAACAAACTTAGAGGTACTTGCCAAAGACATTCATCCTATGGACCAAATTGAGCTACATAAGCAAACTAGAGAGATGGTCTACTCCACATTGACAAATAAGGCAATGTCGGCTCACAAATTGTAGAACTCATTGAACAACACATCTGCCCAACTAGACTTGGAGAAGGCATCTTCTTTAGCCAAAGACAACATAATAAAGTCCTTGGAAGAGATTATCATCGAGCTGGGACATGATCCCAAGGATGCCAAAGGCATAAAAGCATTGATAAAAAAGAAGGAAGAGGACATTGTTGCCCTCAGGAAACAATTGAAGCTACCTACTACTATGCATCCACAAACTACAGAGGTTGTATAGTGTTGTGGATGTAAATCCTCTCTGCGGACAGAGACGATCCCTACTAGCCCAAACCGGGTCTAGCAACAATCAAACAATACTATCACGCAAGTTCCTAATTGCAAATTAAAGGTGGATGATGAGAACCTAATTGGATTCCAACGCTAATATTCGTAGAAGAGACGTCGCTCTCGTTCCTTTGCTTCGGCCAGTCACGATCCCCACGATCTCCGTGATTGGACACCTGCACATGCAAAGAACAACACAAATACAAGCATAAAATCCAATAGATGCAATTATATATAAGTCAGAAAAGATATAACTCAACATCAATCATTACGAAGGACAATGAGAGTGGAACCATAATGATAGTCATCTATTATTGATAAATAACAAAGAAGAATACAACCATAGTTCTGACGTCAAATCCTCCTTTGGCTGGGTGATCAGCTACACAAGTCTTGCAAATCTTGTTGGGATGGGAAACAAGCCTCTCTCTCCTTGGTGACAAGAATCTCCTCACTTAGATTTGGCCTTATGGATGCAAAGAAGGCTCTTGCAACTTCAATCTCTTGAACTCCTGGAACTCACACTATCACTAGCACTATGCTGGAACTAGCTTGCTTAAGGCAAAAGAAAAAGCTTTTATAGATAGAGGGGAAGGAGATAAGATCAATCACAATTTCCATGGGATTCGCTTTATCACTTAGAAGTTTCCACGAAAGGTGGCAAACCACTTCCCTTCTATGGAGATTCGAAGCCAAACCATCCTAACTCAACACAGATTCAGTTGGTGAATGGGTTAAGGAGAACCTTCGAAAGTTTGTTTGTTAAAAAATTTACCCAACTGGGTTGGCGCGAGTGCGACTCTGAGACAGAGCGCCAACTGGCGCACCCTCTTTAGAGGATTTCCCCCATTGGCGCGAGCAGTACACTATGGAACTGCGCCAATGCAAAAGAGGTCTTTTTATGGGTATTCTGCAGGAGATGTCTTCAGGGCACATGAAGCTCATACTTAGAGGAATATAATGCAAGTGGTTTCAGGTCATGCCACTTCTCACAGGTCCCGGAATGAGTCCTCCAGCGTGCGGGAGAGGGGTAACAGGGACGGGTGACAAACGGTGACAAATTACTATGTAACATATAGCAAAAAGCAGAGGAGGACATGATGGACCTACTTATGAAAATGAATGAGAGACTAAGTGAGACAGAGCAGGCATTGGAGAAAGCAATCAGAGAGAAGTATGGAGAGTCGACCTCCCAGCCACCTGAAATAGCTCCAACAGTCACAACTGCCCCTCCAACATCAGCAACAGCAGCAGGTACTTTAGCAGCAACAACAGCAGCAGGCAGCAGCACTACTATGACAACAGAGGAGTTAATAAAAGCCATGGAGGAGCTAAAACTCCAAGTGTCAGAATTAAAAGAGGCCAAAGAGAAATTGGCAAAGTTAGAAATAAGCTATGATAAATCCAAAATGACTGTGGCAGAAAAGACAAGAGAGGTGAAAGCATTAGAGAACAGGGTAAAAGCATTGGAAAAGGACCTCTCTTTAGATAAGCCTCTGGGAGAAATCAAAGGCATTTTGTGGGCTAACATCAGTCAATCCATTAGTGATGTATGGAGGTCTATTCAGACCATTTATGAGCAGATTGACTTGATAGCAGTAGCCCAAGTGGAAATTCAAAAGGCCAGAACTCTATTGGGACATAAGCCCGAACAGGCCAACAGGCTAATCCATTTCTTGAACACTAAGACCAGTGAAGAACTAGCAGCACTGGACATCAGAGATAGGACAGGCACCATCCTAACAATCAAAAGAGTTCTGACCAAGAGAACCCTGATGCAGAATCTGGAAAGGAGGTGCCAGGATATGCAAGTGGAGATAGACTCTTTTATAGAAAGATTTGCAGTTTTGCATGAAAGGGGCTTGCCAAGCCTGTTGGGAAGCAATGAACGCTTGTTGAGACAAGTTGAGTACACACACAAGTTGGAAAAACATGCTACTAATCAAGTAAATGCATCATCAAGCACTCCAACAGAGAAGGCCCTTCCATCCGACCAAACTCTCTACAGCAACTTGGAAAATCTATTTTATATTGAGCATGAAGTGAAACATCTTTTTACAGTCCAGCCTAAATTTTTCAGCTACACAGACGCTGATGAGATTTTGAGAAAACTACAAAGACATAATTTACCAGAAGAGAAGTGGTGGCAAAGCATGTTGGAAATCCTATAGGCATGTTACAACTTTTGTTTTGCCCAGGATAAAACATATACCATAAAGCGGAGAATAAGAACGGATAAGGGTCACGCGGGGCAACAGTCTATCAAATGAAAATTAAATACGCCCGAGAAAGCTGAGGCAGCAGCGCAGAATATCAGTGGAAACAACCACTAGCCGACTCACCGAGCTTACAGTCAACACATCTCACCAACTGAGCAGCCAGCACAACAACATTTACTTCTTCATTTATTTCTCCCTATTTCCAAGATCATTTATTTCTCCTTTTGAGTAGGTAGAGTGACTTATTGCTAGATATTATCTCATTAAGATATTTTGTAAACATTTTTGTACAAATACCTCCCCAAGCGAAGTATTTGGGGTTGGTGATACATTTCTTAGACTGCGCTGTAACTCTGAAAACCTTCTGAATACAAAAGCTGCTGGAATCCATTGTTGCTGGAATTTCTGGATATGGAATTGATAGCAGAGGACCATGTTACAGAATTCTTGAATCATCTTATGGATCAATAAGTCTCTTTTACTTGTGTTTTCAGTTTTTGTCTTTACTATATCATATATGTTTCATGATCTGAATAATAGAGAAAAAGAATAACTCAGAATTTGCTTGTTTGCACTTTGTGTTCAATCTTTGTTATTATTAATGTTTCCTTCAGAATTAGCATAAACAGGAATTCTTGACTGCTCCTATTTCCCCTGGTTCTTACATCTTGAATATTAGCTAAGGAATTCTTAACTGCTCCCTAGCAATAATCATCCATTTTCCCTCTGTCTTCATGATGAAGGATTCTTAGTTGCCCTTCACCCACTAACTCCATCCCATTTGATTCCAGCTTATAAATTGTTCCATGATTGATTACCTTGCTCTGTAGTACCACCCTCTGTCAAAGAAACCATATCTAGCAGTTCATCCTCATAGACTCCATTAGCCCAATGGACTGAACTTCTCAGATTTACACCCCTGTTCTATTGAATGTCACCATCCAAAAACCAAACAAACCCTTGTTCTTCATAACTAGCCTAATATACCTCAAAACAATGCTAAATCATAAAGAGAGAGCCCTCTCTGGATGCAGATAGGCTAGAATCTATGTCTAAAAGTTTGGTCTGTGGTTACCTCGGCCGTATTCCCTTTTCTACAACTTTTGGGGAACAACCTGAGTGATAACATCATTGGCGACTCCACTGGGGATACTGAATAAATTGTTTGTTACTGCTGTTTATTTTTAAAGCTACAGATGGAGCCTGAAGTTAGCCAGCTAGCCTTTGAAACTGCTTTTGCTATGCAATTACAGGAGTAAATAAAAGCTGCTTCAGTCTATCTCCAGTCTAGTTTTAGGTGTTGAACAGCTGTCTCAAATATTTGATCAATTCCTTGTTTCAACATATCTAAAGGAAAATTCAAAGCTCCCATATTTCAAAAGCTTCCTTCAAGATACTGTCAAAAGTTGTCTCCTTCACAATATTTCAAGAAAACACCAAAAAATATATTCAGAAGCTGGCTCCAAAGAAGAAAATCCGTTATACTAGATCAAATCCAGATCCAAATCCTCCACCTATCTTTGAAAATCCTAATTTGATCCCTAAGAACCTTAGAAGCCAAGATAATCAAGAAAATTCTGCTGATTTACACCTTGACACACCTCAGCAGAACCCTATCCAAACTGAACTTACTCCTGGAAAAGCATCAATCCTTTCTGCCATTACTGCTGCTTCTCCTAGTTCATCGTCAATACTTCAAAATATCTTTTCCACTCCCCCATCCACAACATATGTTTCCATTTTTGTCCCTGTTCTTCCAGCTGTTACATTTATCCCTGCAAATATGGCAAACCGATATGCTCCCCTGTAGTTACCTGCAAATCCAAGGGCTATGCCTCAAGATTATCAAAGCAAAATCACCTATTTTGATGGTGCTACCACTTACACAGCTCAACAGCATACCAAGAAAATGACAAATTATTTTGAAAACTATGAGATTGATGCTGATGATGTGAGAATGAAGATCTTTGTTCAGAGTTTAATTGGTGATGTTAGGACCTGGTTTAGGGCATTCCCTGTAAACACTATTGCTGACCCAGATGCCCTTTATCAAACTTTCTTGAACATATGGGAAAAGAAGAAGGACCCTTTGCACATCCTATCAGAATATGAAAGCTTGAAAAGAGGCCCACAAGGCACTGTTCAAGATTACTGTGCCAGATTTAATAATGTGTACAATGCTATCCCTCAGAATCTCAGACCCCCACCAGACCTGGCTTTGATCAAATTCCCTGATGGATTTGATTCTGACATGGCATATCAGCTCAGGGAAAGAGCTCCTCCAAGCTTAGAAGACATGCAGAGTATAGTTGTCAGTGTAGAGGCCAATCTGATTTCTAAACGAGCTCGAGCTAGAGCTGAAAGGAGGACACCTTTCAAAGAAGAACCTTTTGCATTTGAACAAAAATTAGATGCAATTATTAAAGGAATGGATAGACTGGGTGATAGAGTAGAAACAATTGAGAGGAAATCCTCTTGGGATGGTCAACCGAGTAATACGGGAAGAAACCCAAATTTCAGAAAAAATCAGAATCCCAATACTGGGAAGGCTGGTCCCGACCAAAACATTAGACCTCCATTCCAGGAAAACTATGCTGAAGCTTCAACTTCTAATGAGCCAACAGAGGACACTCAAATTAACTTAATGGGTCTCAATAGTGAACAACAAATTTTTGTGACCTAGGATGACCAAAAAGCTCATACTTTTAATCAATTCCAAACCCAATCTGGGGAATCATTCGATTTTAGCGAGGGATATGATGCAGTTGTCTATGAGGTTCACAAGCAGTACAACCTGAGAGGCAGAATGATAGATGTCCCTGAAACCAAAAAGCAGAAAGGAACCAAGCAACCTACCAAAACCAAGGCTAAGGACCCTCTTGTACAAACTTTTCATAAAACAATTCATAATCCAAATCATCCAATAGTTGAAGATATATCAGACAATAAACAACCTAGCAAACAACCTTCAACCTCCATTCCTCCCAAAGGAACTGTGAAACAGCCTCCAGAAATAGACTTGGAAACAAATTCAGGTCATAACAACACTCCTAAAAAGGAGAAGAACACAGAAAACACAACAGAAAAATAAAATCTTACTGCCCGAAATGAAAAAGTCCAAATAGAAAAACCTTTTAACCTTGAAACCGAAATAGGCAAATTAAAGATAGCCATTCCATTGTCCAAATTGGCTAAACATGATGTCTATAGAGAACAAATCAGCCGATCAAAACAGAGATGCAGTAAATGTCCTAGATGACTAGCCAGAATTAATTTTTG
This sequence comes from Pinus tabuliformis, assembly GCA_031772625.1. Taxonomy (NCBI): domain Eukaryota; kingdom Viridiplantae; phylum Streptophyta; class Pinopsida; order Pinales; family Pinaceae; genus Pinus; species Pinus tabuliformis. The sequence goes on from CM062820.1 coordinate 268,890,215, forward strand.
GCCCTGAAGTAAATGGCAAATCAGTAGATGGAGGAGTTCCTCCTTTCTATGTAAGTCTGAATATTCATGACAAAGTACTTCACAATGCAATGTTTGATTTTGGAGCTTCCCATAATTTAATGCCCAAATCTGTGATGGAAAAGTTGGACCTAGATATCACTAGGCCATACAAAGACTTGTTCTCTTTTGATTCTAGCCAGGTCAGATGTCTAGGCCTAATCAAATATTTATGTGTATCACTAGTTCAATACCCTGCCAAGACAATCTTAATGGATGTAGTGGTAGCTGATATCCCACCAAAATATGGCATGTTACTGTCCAGATCTTGGGGTGCTAAGCTCCAGGGATCTTTACAGTTGGACATGTCCTATGCTACCATTTCAGTATTTGGTCAGCCAAAGAGATTGTACCGGGAAACTTTGATGAAATATGTAGTCAGCAGCCAAGAGAAACCCCAAAATTTTCCCATCTATTCCATGCATTCTGATATGGACTCTTTCATCCTATACAATGCTGAAATTTTCCCTCCAACTAATGACAAGGTTTTAGCATCGGCACAACAAAAAGTCATAAATGAAAGATCTAGTGTTCAGATTCAAGAAATTTCTGTGACCAATGATACAACAGACACACAAGGGAAACCACATGAAACTGAAAATCCAAATCTGCCTACTAAGCAAATTTTTAAAACTCCTGATGCTAGCTGTAATCAAGAAATCCTATGGTATCTAGAGTTTGATGGATCAGTCAATAAACTAGGAGCGGGGGCAGGGATTTGGATACATAATATGGAAAATGACCATGCTGAAGGACATGCATACAGGCTGAATTTTAGATGCACAAATAACATGGCTGAATATGAAGCCCTCCTGCTAGGACTCAAATTGATCAAAAGTTTAGGGGCAGTTAGGATATCCATTTTGGGAGACTCTGATTTGGTTATTCAACAAATGAAAGGAAACTTCCTCACAAATGACCTCAGGTTAAGATCTTATAGAGGGGCAACAATCGAAATACTCAATACCTTTCTAGAATCACAGCTTGCCAAAATTCCAAGGAAACACAATTTGCATGCTCACAGTTTGGCAACATTTGCCAGCACTTGTAAACTGCCGTTTGAGCCTAATCATCATTTTACAGCTGAAATTAAACACAGGCCGACTGTACCCGACAATGTTAAAAACTGGCAAGTGTTTGACAATGACACTCAGATTAATAATTTCTTGACTTTAAAAGAAGAATTTTCCAGCACTAATATAGACACAGGCACTGTTTGTGAAGTTGATCAAGTAGACAAAGCCGAAACACACATTTCAGCTGAAACAACAACTCAAATACTACATCCAACAAACTTTACCAACAAAGAGTTACAAGAGCTGAAAGAAATAGACTTTGATGAAATTGTTGAAGGAGAGTCTGAAGTTATTGATTTAAAGGACAATTTTTTACCCACAGGATTAACTCCTCTAGAAGACATTTTTGATTCTAATGACATTCCAAGGAAACCCAAAATGCAACCATTAAACACAGAAATTGAGGACTGTAATATAGGGACTAAACAGAATCCTAAAATGATAAAATTGTCTAAAACTTTGCCTCCTGACCAAAAGCTGAAATATGTTGAACTGTTCAAAGAATTTCAGGATGTCTTTGCATGGAGCTATGAAGATCTCAAATCCTATGACACTTCTGTGATTCAACATACAATACCCCTCAAAGAAAATCAAAAACCTTTCAAACAGAAACTTAGAAGGGTCAATCCTGTACTCCTCCCTCTAATTGAAAAAGAAGTCAAAAGAATGTACGAAGCTGGGATAATTGCACCCATTAGATTTTCAGAATGGGTATCCAATCTAGTGCCCACTAGGAAGAAAACAGAAGAAATCAGGCTGTGTGTTGATTTGAGGAATCTGAATAAAGTCTCTTTAAAAGATCACTACCCCTTACCTAAGATGGACCACATTTTACAAAGGGTAGTAGGTGCCTCTAGAATTTCACTGCTAGATGGGTTTTTAGGCTTCAACTAGATTTTAGTTCACCTTGATGATCAAGAAAAAACTGCTTTTACAACACCTTGGGGAACTTTCAAGTATGTAAAGATGTCATTCGGACTCAAGAATGAAGGGACAACTTTTCAATGGGCCATGGACATAGCTTTTGCTAAATAAATTCATGATTTCCTGGTCATATACCTAGATGATCTCACTACCTTTTCAAGTCAGATCAGGAACACCTAGATCATCTCAGATAAGTATTTTTAATCTGCAGAAAATACGGTATATCACTAAACCCAAAGAAATCGTTATTTGGCCTAGAAGAGGGCAAACTGTTAGGTCACATCATCTCCAAAGAAGGCATTAGAATAGATCCAGACAGAATACAAGCCGTTTTGCAAGTGCCTCACCCTAGAAATATCAAAGAACTTCAAGCTTTCCTAGGGAAAATCAACTTTCTAAGAAGATTCATACCTAATTTGGCTAAATTAATCAGATTGTTGAACAACATGTTAAAGAAGGATTCCAAGGTCAAGTGGACAATACAAGCTAAACAAGCCTTTGAAGAAATCAAAATAGTTTTAACCAAAACACCAGTCCTTACAAGCCCAAAATTTGACAGAGACTTCATAATCTTCTCGTTTGCATTTGAACATACTATTGCTACTATTTTATTACAAAAAGATGATCAGGGGTGTGAAAAACCCATAGCTTTTTTCAGCAAAGCGCTTAGAGATGCACCACTTAAGTATCAAATCATGGAAAAACAGGCTTATGCACTGGTAAAAGCTATTAAGGACTTCAGAGTTTATATCTTATACTCTCATGTAATAGCTTATGTGCCAAGTACTGTGGTCAAGGATATTCTAACTCAAGAGGGAATCGAAGGCAAAAGAGGCAAATGGATAGCTAACATTTTGGAATATGACATTGAAATTAAACCAACAAAGCTGATAAAAGGACAAGGATTAGCTAAACTTATGACTGAAACCAACTTTCAAGCCCTTGATATCAATGAATTGGATAATGAACAGGAGATGGCGACTCCACAGATCAATCAGGCCTTTTTACAATCACCTTGGTATGCTGATATAATTTATGTATTGCTCAACTTGCAGGCTCCTCCAGGGTTATCCAGAACTAAAAAGAGATTTCTGAAAATGAAAGCTTCAAAATTCTGTATTTTAGATAATGTTTTATTTTGGAAAAATCATGAAGGCATTTTACTGAGTTGCTTAACAAAGGATGAAACTGACAAAGTGCTGAAAGAATTTCATGCAGGGGACTGTGGTGGACATTTGTACTGGAAATCAACTGCTGATAAAATCCTAAGGGCTGGATTTTATTGGCCCACCCTGTTTGCTGATGTCAAAAAGTTTGTTACTACTTGCCATAAATGTCAAATCTTTGAAGGCAAGAGAAAGCTTCTACCTCTACCCCTCAGACCAATTTCCACTGAAAGACCATTTCAACAATGGGGTTTAGATTTCATTGGGGAAATTCACCCTCCCTCTTCTGGCCAGCATAAATGGATTTTGACTGCCACAGACTACTTCACCAAGTGGATAGAAGCCATCCCTTGTAGACAAGCTAATGATTCAGTGATCATGCAATTCCTAGAAACCAATATCTTGTCCAGATTTGGCTGTCCTGAAAAGATTATAACCGACAATGCTGCTGCTTTTAAATCCAAGAGAATGATCAATTTCTGTCACAAGTACCACATTACCCTAGGCCACTCCACAACCTATTATCCTCAAGGTAATGGTCTAGCTGAGTCATCCAATAAAAGCCTGAACAATATCATTAAGAAAGTATCGGAGGAAAACAAGAAAAACTGGCATAAGAAGCTAATCAATGCACTTTGGGCAGACAAATTGACTACAAAGAGATCCATTGGAACAAGCCCCTATGAATTGGTTTATGGCATGGAGGTTGTATTCCCTACATCTTTGGGAATCCCTGTGATAAAGTTGCTACAAGAAGTGCATGCAGAACCCAATAACATTCAGAGAAGAATAAATCAGACTATACATTTGCAGTAGACTAGAGAAGAGGTATATCAAAGATCTCAAGTTATACAAGAAAAACTCAAGAAGATATTTGACAAGAGGACTAAAGCAAAAGATTTCTTCATAGGAGACAAAGTACTGAAATGGGATTCCAGAAGGGAAGATAAAGGAAAACATGGGAAGTTTGACTTCTTATGGAAGGGAACTTTTATTATTCAGGCTTCACAAGGAAACAACACCTATTTTTTGAAGAGCTTGAATAGCACAGAAGCAGAAGGTGGACCAGTTAATGGTCAGATGCTGAAGCATTATTTTGATCCAGTTTGTTGATATGTTAGGACTGTAACTTGTACATAAAAATGTTTACTTTCTGCAGTTTATTACAGCAATAAGATAGGAAGGAATATGTAGCAAATTTTGAGAAAAAGTCAAGGAACTTTACCACCTTTTTGTGTTACCCTTTTGCTTCAAACAAAAGCTGAAGAAGAAGACTTGGGAGCTGTAAATATGAGAACAAACATTCAGAGAAAATATTCAAAACAGAGCTGCAATTGTTTGAATGAGCTCATGAGAAATGTATATATGTTGCAGAGGTACAGTTTTGTTTACTTATAGCAAAGGGAAAATTTCAGAATGCAACAATAATTGAATATAAGGCCATCTGACCTGTTGTTCTTGACTTTTCACTAGGAAAATCCATCCCCAAGTGGAGCCAGTGTTATGCTCCTTGTTGTCGCGCAGATTGACACGACAACGCTCGAACCGGGGGCTGTCACTCTGATCCCCGATCCCTCCGTTTAAGCCTGTCTCCCGCGGCTAAGGGGGGTAGTCCCTGTGAGATGATGAAGACCAACTGTGGACCAGTTGGTTGGGAGACACGAAACACAATATGATAAGCACTAGATGGATTTGATTAATTTAGCAGACCAGTGCCTTAAGAGATTGTGGTTAAAACGATTACTTGTTAGATTATATAGAAACATAAACCGTGAACAACAATCATTTGTCATCAGCTAAATCACAATGCTCTTAAAATGACCAAAATGATATCCAGCAACTGGGAATTTTGAAAAAGATAAATGCTTTAAACCACCACGAGAGTCATAAATCATTAACCAGATATCATATTTCGTATCTCGATTTGAAAATTTAGATCTCAGCATGAAAGATATACATGATAGTTCCCGAAAATAACTGAATCCGACAAAACAGAGAATTTTCCAAAAATTTTATTTTATTTTTGAAACAAAAAAAACAAAATTTAAAACTAAAAATATCTAAATCTATGCTTAAAATTTTTTATTTTTCATTTTTTATTTTTTTAAATTAAAAGCAAAATTTTAAAACTATATTAAAATCTAAATAAAACCTTAATTTAAACTAAGAAAATAAATTAAAATCTAATTATAATCTATAACCTAAAACATAAGATTAAAATCTACTTTTAAATATAAAATAGAACTATATCAAAAACCCTAAGGAATAAAACACATACAACGCAATTATGACTACGGTGCTATGTATAACATATGATGCAAAAGAACCAGCAATCAAAAGACCTGACACATATGCCCAAAACAAAATTCGATTTTCATGCTCCGTCTGCGTGAGAATGGAAACCCCGACCCCGACAGACAGGCTGAACACGCAGAACGGAGATTCGAATTGAGGCACAGACTCAGAAAGAGACTGCGGCTAAAACAAAAAAAAAACGTATGCTCGGCTGCTAATTAACACGCACAGAGAAAACCGGATGAGAAAAAGGAGCTGCGTCCGAATTATGTTTGATCGTAGTGCATTGAGATTTAAAATGGATAACTGCAATCGCAATCTATGATGAGGTTTACAGCAAGTAAAATTTTTCCTATGCAAAACGAAGAGGGAAACATGAATACGCAGCTCAACTTCATGCGATCCTTTAGAATCCGAAATTGCAAGATTTCAAACAAAGCGTAAAGAGGTTTTGATCTACAAACGCGAGCCTAGATTATATCTGAGGAAATGCACTTTGAAATGAATACCAAGCACCGCATAAGAATGGTTATATCAGTCAGACGATTTATCAAACCTGAGATTTAAATCTGGCCCGAAACCCTGCGCTGAACAATGAGATATCGTCATGTTGAGGGTGAGAAAATGTGAATCGGATTGGCATATGCAGATCGACAGCAGAGATATATAGTTCGATGGCGGCTTTGAATCGTTTTGCTGCCTGAGTGATAGCCTGATATGCAGTGATCGATGGCAGCTTTGAATCGATAACCTCCAAAGAAATATTCATAACTGGACTCTTCAATATTGTTTCATGCCAAATACATCGACGCGTTTTCTTGTACTGTCGTTTTCAAAGGATCTGTTCCGGCAGCGTTCTGAGTTCTGTCTGCTGGCTCATGTCACTGTGAAATCACATTGTATACACATAAAATTTATTGCATTCAGATTTAACAATGAAGCCTGCATCAAAATTTTTGAAGGAATTGCCTGTGGGCTGATCCTGGGCAACTGCAATTAAAAGAAAATAAAACCCTAATTAAAAAATGTAAAAATTTGAAACCCTAGATCCAAAAAAAAAATAAAAAAAATAAAAAAAAAATAAAAATAAAAAAAATGAAAAATAAAAAATTTTAAGCATAGATTTAGATATTTTTAGTTTTAAATTTTGTTTTTTTTGTTTCAAAAATAAAACCATATCTTGCTGGTGTTACTCTCTTGAAATGCTGTGAGATTGTTTAATTTTCTGCATATTTTCTTTTCAGCCATTAATAATAGCTTATTGTAGAGTAGTGTGAGCACAGGTATCTTGTTCACTTGCTAGGGTTTGAGTGTTGTTAGGGTTTCTGAAGTAATGGCAGGTATCTCCATTACTTTTTGAGATCTAGCAGCATTTTTGCCCTCTTTACTGATGGTTGTTCTGAGCTGTGCAGAAAACCCTTTATGAAGGAAATTTGTGGGCGTTAGGGGAAGTTCTCGGCTGAACCAGCCAACTCCCGCAAGCATTTTTTGCTGAGCCCAGTTGGATTTGATCCTGGGTCTATCATTCGGTTTATTTTTCTAGTTTGCATGAGAGATTTTCTGAAGTTCTTCACAGTGAAAATCTGAAATCTTTATTTCTTTAAAATATTCCTGTGCTTATTGCTGAATCTGGCTGTTAAGGGGCCAAAAATCTGTACATTAATCAGATGTTTTAGGGTTTCAAATTTTTTTTATTTTTTGGATCTAGGGTTTCAAATTTTTACAGTTTTTTAATTAGGGTTTTATTTTCTTTTAATTGCAGTTGCCCAGGATCAGCCCACAGGCAATTCCTTCAAAATTTTTGATGCAGGCTTCATTGTTAAATCTAAATGCAATAAATTTTATGTGTATACAGCGTGATTTCACAGTGACATGAGCCAACAGACAGAACTCAGAACACTGCTGGAACAGATCCTTTGAAAACGACAGTACAAGAAAACGCGTCGATGTATTTGGCATGAAACAATATTGAAGAGTCCAATTATGAATATTTCTTTGGAGGTTATCGATTCAAAGCTGCCATCGATCACTGCACATCAGGCTATCACTCAGGCAGCAAAACGATTCAAAGCCGCCATCGAACTATATATCTCTGCTGTCGATCTGCATATGCCAATCCGATTCACATTTTCTCACCCTCAACGTGACGGTATCTCACTGTTCAGCGCAGGGTTTCGGGCCAGATTTAAATCTCAGGTTTGATAAATCTCAGGTTAGATAAATCGTCTGACTAATATAACCATTCGTATGCGGTGCTTGGTATTCATTTCAAAGTGCATTTCCTCAGATATAATCTAGGCTTGCGTTTGTAGATCAAAACCTCTTTACGCTTTGTTTGAAATCTTGCAATTTCAGATTCTAAAGGATCGCATGAAGTTGAGTTGCGTATTCATGTTTCCCTCTTTGTTTTGCATAGGAAAAATTTTACTTGCTGTAAACCTCATCATAGATTGCGATTGCAGTTATCCATTTTAAATCTCAATGCACTACGATCAAACATAATTCGGACGCAGCTCCTTTTTCTCATCCGGTTTTCTCTGTGCGTGTTAATTAGCAGCCAAGCATACGTTTTTTTTTTTTGTTTTAGCCGCAGTCTCTTTCTGGGCCTGTGCCTCATTTCGAATCTCCGTTCTGCGTGTTCAGCCTATCTGTCGGGGTCGGGGTTTCCATTCTCACGCAGACGGAGCATGAAAATCGAATTTTGTTTTGGGCATATGTGTCGGGTCTTTTGATTGCTGGTTCTTTTGCATCATATGTTATACATAGCACCGTAGTCATAATTGCGTTGTATGTGTTTTATTCCTTAGGGTTTTTGATATAGTTCTGTTTTATATTTAAAAGTAGATTTTAATCTTATGTTTTAGATTATAGATTGTAATTAGATTTTAATTTATTTTCTTAGTTTAAATTAAGGTTTTATTTAGATTTTAATATAGTTTTAAAATTTTGCTTTTAATTAAAAAAAAAATAAAAAAATAAATGAAAAATAAAAAATTTTAAGCATAGATTTAGATATTTTTAGTTTTAAATTTTGTTTTTTTTTGTTTAAAAAATAAAATAAAATTTTTGGAAAATTCTCTGTTTTGTCGGATTCAGTTATTTTCGGGAACTATCATGTATATCTTTCATGCTGAGATCTAAATTTTCAAATCGAGATACGAAATATGATATCTGGTTAATGATTTATGACTCTCATGGTGGTTTAAAGCATTTATCTTTTTCAAAATTCCTAGTTGCTGGATATCATTTTGGTCATTTTAAGAGCATTGTGATTTAGTTGATGACAAATGATTGCTGTTCACGGTTTATGTTTCTATATCATCTAACAAGTAATCGTTTTAACCACAATCTCTTAAGGCACTGGTCTGCTAAATTAATCAAATCCATCTAGTGCTTATCATATTGTGTTTCGTGTCTCCCAACCAACTGGTCGACAGTTGGTCTTCATCATCTCACAGGGACTACCCCCCTTAACCGCGGGAGACAGGCTTAAACGGAGGGATTGGGGATCAAAGTGACAGCCCCCGATTCGAGCGTTGTCGTGTCAATTTGCGCGACAACATTTTTTGGCGCCGTTGCCGGGGACATTGTTTTCTCGGCGTTTCAACGACAATCATTTTCTCATATTTCTCATCTCTCATTCGGGCTGGCATATTCAACTTTTGGGTTATCATTTGGGTCTTTTATTGCCTTATTTTTCGTCATATCAGCAGTATCTCTTTGGTTTGTTTCTTGTTTGGGTGGCGACTCCATTTTCTCATTTTTCCCATACAAGAAGCCTTCCGGTACCTTTTTGGATCTTAAAATCAGATTCATTGTTCAAGTGGCAACTCCATTTCTTTCATTTTTTGATTTTCTTGAGCAGAGATCTAGTTCTATCATCCATCTAATCCCTTATTGTTCATCATGGATTATTCATGTAAACCATGTCGTTTTACTCACCGTCTCCATGATTTTCCAGAGGAGGCCATTCCTGAATTACCTATTTTTTCAGATGGTGATCCAATCGCTGCTAAAAGGCATCTAGACTTGTTTATTCGCATCATGATCATATATTGCAGACCCCCTCAGTTTAATCATGAAGATATCAAAATGCGTCTATTTGTCCTTTCTTTAGAAGATGATGCTTTGAATTGGTTTAACAATTTTCCTAAAGATTTTTTCACTTCTTTGAAAGACATTATCAATGCTTTTGAAGATAGATATGGTTATCCAAACAGCTTGCCTTCTTCCTCTAAAATTGTGCAACAGAATGTAAGTAATTTGATAAAATGTCCAGCTGATGGTGAAAGATCCCAAGACGATTCATCAGATTAGAATGTGTCATCCACCGGAAATATTGCAGATCAAGTTCATGATAGTGAAAAATCAGGGATAAATGACAATGAAAAGGAAGAACAAAAGCAAATTATACGAGATCTAATGATGCTAGTGAAAAATATGGAAAGCAATCAAACTAGTCATATCAATGATGTAAGAACTTTATGCACCCATCTAGAGAAACGTAATAGGGAGATGGAGGTCACGCAAAATCAGCATGCTAAAGAAATTGAGGCCATAAAAACTAAATATGAAACAGAAATTAGAAGCATGCAAAGCAAGATGTCAGGCTTAGAAGAAAATATGATGACCATGAAGGCTGATCATGATAGGGAAATCGATTCTATGCAAAACAAGTTGTTAACTATGGACGAAGAAATGACTATCATGACATTCGATCATAATAATCAGTTGGCCACCATGAAAGCAAATCATAGAGAAGAAATAAACTCCATGCAGCATTGCTTGATGGACATAAAGGAAAAGAATGATAAAGTAATAAAAGACATGGAAGAACATCATGCCAGACAAATCAGTGATATAAAGGTTCAACACTCTAGTTAGATGGATGCCATTAGAATACAAGTTCAAAGGTTTCAGCAATTGGAAGATAAGAGAAACCAGGGAACATCAACAGATCCATAGCCTTCTCATTTGTTACAACAAGTTCCATCTTATTATGAGAAGGTTATTGATTCGATTGAAAGATGGTTAATTGAAGGAGATCCAGATAGACTTAAAAATGATAAAGATCAGATACAAGATGAAGAAAGACATAGTACGCATATCTTACATACTTCATCTGATAGTTTTGAAACAGAAAGTTCCGTGTCATCAGTCATACAACCAGCCAGAAAGAAAAAGCGCAAGAGAAAGAAAATGAGAAGAAGATTTGACGCATCAGATGGCCGCGAGCAGCTTGATTTTCGGATAGGAAAAAGTCCTACCATATGCAAAATTGGACATGGCACATCCGACAAGCAGCCAACAGATTTGCCTGAAAGCAGGCAAATGCTCAGTATGCACTTTATTGAACACGTGTGATGCCATGGGGCATCTTTTGTATCGTATTTCTAACCCTACTCCTTGTTTTTTCCGCATTTTTATTTCTGCTTTAGATAGTCAATAAATGAAGAGCTTTTATCTTTCCTGTGCTTAATGTTATATGATGATTTTTGGATGGACGCTACTTATTTTTGTGTTGTATGGATGCAGATTCTGGATTCTCACATTCCTGCAAGCAGCAACGTGTCCCTAAGTAGAGCCAGATGTTGACCAGTACCGGTCAACTACCCATGTGGTACACCCCCTTTCTCTTGGCAGAAAGGGGTAGCACCTGAACGACGTGTCCGTGCCAGCCTGCAGTCATCAGCAGCTTGATCATTTTAATTGTAAACCCAGTCTGCATGTATGAATTGTAAATAATCTTAGCAGATCAGAGTCATGTATGTAAAATTGCCTAGGTGGACCTAACTTTCTAATGATAATCTACGTCCCGGAAGGTTTTTCGTCTCACCGATCTACGATCGGCAGAGTTTTCCTTCAGCTTGACCCCAAAGCCGGGATTGATTTTGTCATTCGAATTTTAGGAGAATCCTAGTGTGTTAATCTGCTAGATTATAGTTGTGTCGCAGAAACTGGGTGGTTTATGAGGGTCTATGTTAAGTGGGTTTGTCCCCTTAAGATGTAAATTGTAAAAGTCATGATGTAATGTGTCTTGAGGGTTGAAAAATGTTTTAAATCCCCTCATGAGTCCTAAGTCCTAGGTCCTAGGTGATGTTTCCGAAGGCTTAGTTCGATGATCCATTTAATAAAATAATAAAATAATAAAAAATTAAAAAATTAAAAAATAATAAAAAATCATAAAATAGAGCAAAAACCCTAAAATAATAAAATAATAATATTTTAAGTGAATGCATGCAAAATATTATTTTTTAATAAATCAACGGATGAGATTAAGAGATGTCTTGATCTCCATCGACGGTCGAGATCATTTCGACATGGATCACTCGAACTAGCCGTTGGGATCATTTCCTTTATATAGGGTGCTAGGGGTCATTTCAAAAATGGAATCTGATCTGTGAGTCTGGTACTGAAGAAGCTCTCTTGTAATCTGTTTCTGGGTAATAAAAGAAGACTTTGGGGTCCATATCTTGCTGGTGTTACTCTCTTGAAATGCTGTGAGATTGTTTAATTTTCTGCATATTTTCTTTTCAGCCATTAATAATAGCTTATTGTAGAGTAGTGTGAGCACAAGTATCTTGTTCACTTGCTAGGGTTTGAGTGCTGTCAGGGTTTCTGAAGTAATGGCAGGTATCTCCATTACTTTTTGAGATCTAGCAGCATTTTTGCCCTCTTTACTGATGGTTGTTCTGAGCTGTGCAGAAAACCCTTTCTGAAGGAAATTTGTGGGCGTTAGGGGAAGTTCTCGGCTGAACCAGCCAACTCCCGCAAGCATTTTTTGCTGAGCCCAGTTGGATTTGATCCTGGGTCTATCATTCGGTTTATTTTTCTAATTTGCATGAGAGATTTTTTGAAGTTCTTCACAGTGAAAATCTGAAATCTTTATTTCTTTAAAATATTCCTGTGCTTATTGCTGAATCTGGCTGTTAAGGGGCCAAAAATCTGTACATTAATCAGCTGTTTTAGGGTTTCAAATTTTTTTTTTTTTTTTTTTTGGATCTAGGGTTTCAAAATTTTACAGTTTTTTAATTAGGGTTTTATTTTCTTTTAATTGCAGTTGCACAGGATCAGCCCACAAGCAATTCCTTCAAAATTTTTGATGCAGGCTTCATTGTTAAATATGAATGCAATAAATTTTATGTGTATACAGCGTGATTTCACAGTGACATGAGCCAGCAGACAGAACTCAGAACGCTGCCGGAACAGATCCTTTGAAAACGACAGTACAAGAAAACGCGTCGATGTATTTGGCATGAAACAATATTGAAGAGTCCAGTTATGAATATTTCTTTGGAGGTTATCGATTCAAAGCTGCCATCGATCACTGCATATCAGGCTATCACTCAAGCAACAAAACGATTCAAAGCCGCCATCGAACTATATATCTCTGCTGTCGATCTGCATATGCCAATCCGATTCACATTTTCTCACCCTCAACGTGACGGTATCTCACTGTTCAGCGCAGGGTTTCGGGCCAGATTTAAATCTCAGGTTTGATAAATCTTAGGTTTGATAAATCGTCTGACTGATATAACCATTCGTATGCGGTGCTTGGTATTCATTTCAAAGTGCATTTCCTCAGATATAATCTAGGCTCGCGTTTGTAGATCAAAACCTCTTTACGCTTTGTTTGAAATCTTGCAATTTCGGATTCTAAAGGATCGCATGAAGTTGAGCTGCGTATTCATGTTTCCCTCTTCGTTTTGCATAGGAAAAATTTTACTTGCTGTAAACCTCATCATAGATTGCGATTGCAGTTATCCATTTTAAATCTCAATGCACTACGATCAAACATAATTTGGACGCAGCTCCTTTTTCTCATCCGGTTTTCTCTGTGCGTGTTAATTAGCAGCCGAGCATACGTTTTTTTTTTTGTTTTAGCCGCAGTCTCTTTTTGAGCCTGTGCCTCATTTCGAATCTCCGTTCTGCGTGTTCACCCTGTCTGTCGAGGTCGGGGTTTCCATTCTCACGCAGACGGAGCATGAAAATCGAATTTTGTTTTGGGCATATGTGTCGGGTCTTTTGATTGCTGGTTCTTTTGCATCATATGTTATACATAGCACCGTAGTCATAATTGCGTTGTATGTGTTTTATTCCTTAGGGTTTTTGATATAGTTCTGTTTTATATTTAAAATTAGATTTTAATCTTATGTTTTAGATTATAGATTGTAATTAGATTTTAATTTATTTTCTTAGTTTAAATTAAGGTTTTATTTAGATTTTAATATAGTTTTAAAATTTTGCTTTTAATTTAAAAAAATAAAAAATAAAATAAAAATAAAATAAAATAAAATAAAATAAAAAAATGAAAAATAAAAAATTTTAAGCATAGATTTAGATATTTTTAGTTTTAAATTTTGTTTTTTTTGTTTCAAAAATAAAATAAAATTTTTGGAAAATTCTCTGTTTTGTCGGATTCAGTTATTTTCGGGAACTATCATGTATATCTTTCATGCTGAGATCTAAATTTTCAAATCGAGATACGAAATATGATATCTGGTTAATGATTTATGACTCTCGTGGTGGTTTAAAGCATTTATCTTTTTCAAAATTCCAGTTGCTGGATATCATTTTGGTCATTTTAAGAGCATTGTGATTTAGCTGATGACAAATGATTGCTGTTCATGGTTTATGTTTCTGTATCATCTAACAAGTAATCGTTTTAACCACAATCTCTTAAGGCACTAGTCTGCTAAATTAATCAAATCCATCTAGTGCTTATCATATTGTGTTTCGTGTCTCCCAACCAACTGGTCGACAGTTGGTCTTCATCATCTCACAGGGACTACCCCCCTTAGCCGCGGGAGACAGGCTTAAACGAAGGGATCGGGGATCAGAGTGACAACCCCCGGTTCGAGCGTTGTCGTGTCAATCTGCGCGACAACACTCCTATACCAATAGGTGTCATATTTCATGATTGACTGGTAAAGTGCCAAATATGTTCACCCTTTCCATGCTACAACAGTTCCATATTTTGAAAAAATCAAAAAATTAAAAAATGAAAAGAAGGTATGCCCTAGAAGAAAGATCAAAGGGAAAAAAGAATGAAATGGTCAAAAAGAAAAGAAATGAACCCCAATAAAAGAGACTAGGAAAATGTGCTAGTCCAAAATGCCACTACTATTCTATTTTTGCAAAGAATCTCATTGTGTGCAATCTGTTGACTCTTGTCACAGTCGATGGATGGCCAAATAGCTTAATCTTGGCTAGTTCATGTTTAAATTTCTTGTTTTAGAGATAGAGAAGAAAATTTGTCCAAACAGTTCAAGCTTGGCAAATAAGTAGTGAGGTAGAGAAGCAAAGGAGTTCAACAGCTAAATCTGAGCCCCTGGAAGAAATAAGGGCAGACTTAGATAGGATGGAATTTAAAAGAAGAGAAGAGAGTAAGGGTTTGCTAGTTTAAATGCACCCAAGGAAAAAAGGAAGAAAAAAATGTTAGGTATAATAGGTTGGGTAGGCAGTTTTGATGTTACAAAAGCAGGCTTGTGAGTAATTTTGTCTTTCAAAGGTGATTCACCTAATTGTTATCATGAGTACCATGGCAGCTGTTTGGATACAAATCAAGTGAGGCATGTCTAAATTCCCCTCACCCTTTTCCCAAAATCACTTATTGACCTCCCCACAAGGATGTTGGGATCTGCTCAATACTCCTAGATCACTCCATTTCATGAAAAAGTTTGAGTGAAGTCACAACTTTGCTTAGGCACAAAGCCACATTTCTTGTGTAAAATCCTTTTTCTTTCCCTTTTGCCTAAGTTGTCAAACTTTATGCTTAGCACATTCAATTTCAAAATCCATATTAACTCCTAACCTATAATATTTAGCTCCCTAAACCTATTCCCTCTCCCATATTAATATTACTATGCAATAAAACCCCAAATTCTATTATCTCGACCACCAGCTTAATTATAGCCATATATTAATGCTTATATGGGATCCAAGGTTTATCATAAACCCTGTGATAACCCTCCTTGGCACGCATAAGGAGTTAATTAACCTCATGTTAATTAACGAACCATATCACAAAGCCCGCTACATCGCAAACCCATGGTAAATCACCCCGATATGTGATAAAACATTAAAATAATGGATGGGCCCCGCGCCGTAGCCCTCAGCTAGTTCCATTCACCGCCAACTATTGGATCTGGCCCTCCCCATCCAACGGCCCAGATTGATATCACAACCCCTCTGTCACCTGTACGTTACTGCCTGGGGAGCCGGCGGTATTCCCACCGTACCTAGGACATGCAGTGCCCTCCCAGCATGCTCGCTGCCCCTCCTCCAATACCACCTTAGCCGATAAAGCGGTGCGGGCCAATACCACTTACCACCCCCGCTGACCCCCCGCTGACGTCATCACCATGTCATCCGTGATGTCATCACCATGTCACCCCGCTACACGACAAAATACTTCGTCATGCTAACGTCATCCGACCGAAAAGCGCCAAAAGCCCGCCAAAGTCAAATTTTTGTTAAAAAGATGAGAAAACGTCATTTTCACTCATTTTCACTTGTTTTTCTCTGCACGACTATTGCATGCCGTTTACATTCAAAGCAGCTACTCGACCATATAGTTTGCCACCCAGCTAAATCAAGTCCACAGTCCTATTCTCCAGCTCATCTCACAACCTGCAAACTGCACATTTCGTCTTCAAAGATAGGTATTTACCTTAATTCGGTTTCCGAACCCTGTGAATTTCAGTTTTCTCTGCAAAATTTTCCAAAGAAGCCAAATTCTAGTTGAATTCACCGTACTGCCTTCAAATAAGCGCACCAGAACTACTGCTCTTTTACCCATTTTTACCAAAACCCTGCAAATTTCATTTTTCTCTATAGATTTCACCCAGTGAGCTAAATTAAAATCAACTTTGGTCTGCAATTCCTGGAGAAAAGCCCTATAACTGTTGTTTTGCCTACTTTTGCTACAAAAACCACAAAAACCAAAAATGGAGGCTCCCGTAGCCCTCAATGTTTCTCCTCTTAATGCTACTCATACTGACCAGCATCATTTGCCCTTAGCTAACAGATATTTTCAGATACGAGACCCAATTGGTATACAAAATCATTTGCAAACTTATTGGCTAATCAGAAATAGTCATTTGAACAATTCTGATATCTATGGAGTATGGGAATCCAATCTCCCCAGGTATTACTTGCCCTCAGTCAATATATTCCCAGATATTGTTCGCCACTGCTGTGCAAATTATGACCCTGTCACTAAGGCAGACCTCTCTCCATCATAAGATGTCATTTTCCACATAACTGCTGATTCTATCAATGAAATGCTACAATTCCATCCAGTTCAGCCTCTTGCTCCTCTGTCCATGGGATTTCTGCTTGAGCAAGGCTCTCAACTATCCACTGCAGAAATAGGCCGGATTGCTAAGATGTTCATGAAGCCAGATTGCCAGCCCCGAAGTCTTCCTCCTTATTTACATGTCTGGTTCAATGAAATTGGAAGAATTATTCTTGACATGATAGCAGTAATCTTCGGATTCAGGACCAGTGAATTTGTGGATGAAACGGTCCTGGTTCTGCTATCTACCTTCATTCCTGGACAACCCCCTGCTATTAAGTATGACTATGCCTCTTTCATTGCTAACAAAATCCATGGTCAATTTATGAATTTGGAAAGAGAAGGAGTGTTTAAATACACAAGTTTCATATATCATCTGCTGTTGTACTATCATCCAGACATTTTTATATTTCCCATCAGGAAACTGGATTCCAAGGGAGAGAGGAGGTCTGTAATCTTTTGGACCTCTGTTTTCCACAAAATTGGTGAAACTCCTTACACCTATTGTGAGTTCATTGACCTGTTTATACAGCCTTCTTCCTCTCTATTAATAGGAAATTCTCCTCCTAGGCTCTTTGGTGACATGAGGAAGATTTTACAGCTCTCCAAGAACTACAGGATAGGTGACTGGTACTTCTACCAGAATCACACTGAGATCAGGATATATGGTTGTGAGCTGTGTCCCTATAAACTGCCAAAATATGTGCCTATGAGACTGTTTGCTATGGAATATTTCAGGCAACTAATAAATTCAGATCTAACTCACTTCTACAGTGCAAAGAAAAAGGCCTAGCTGAAAATAAGAAACCAGCTAGGCCCTTTTATCCTTAACAAAAGGGAAGCATGGGAAGATGCTGACAAGATATTGGGAGAACAACTCAAATTAAAGAAGAGCTTTTGGTGGGTACCCTATGACCCAAATGGCTTTATCTGTGAAAGAAAAGTAAAAAACAGGCTATTAGCCTATAAACATTGTAGACTCCCTGAAGTAGAGCAATTTTCTAATCAAGATGAGTGGGTAGAGGGCACACTGATAGAAGAGCTTACTGAGCAAGAGAAAATGGAACAAACTATGAAAAATCTAGAAAAGACTCTTGACCTGGACTCTTTTGGACAGGTATTTTTCAAGCTGTCTCAACAAACCAAAATCGACACATCATCTGCTGGAACTTCACAGCAACCTGCCCAAGAAAGCACTACACCAGCTGCGGGGACATTAAAGGGCAAAGAAGTGCTAGATACAGAGCAACACATAATGACAGATCAGCCACCAACATCAAAGGAACAGGGCCAAGGGCAAATTCCTCTTGTCCAGACCAAAGCACCAGAGATACCACCATTATAGACTCCTCTAAATGAGGAAAGGGGCAGGAAGAGAGGCAAAGAAGAGGCCACACCTGTAAGTGGACCAGCAGAGCAACTAGGGGCAAAAAGGCAAAGAATAAATCCTCTACCTGAAGAGGAAATTATTGAGGAAACCATAGAAATCCCAAGAGGCGAGAGGGCAACCAGCGCACATATCTCCCCGATAATAGAAACATCCACCAGCTCTCATAGGTAGGACCCAGAAAGGCAGCACAGTGTGGAAGTTTCCTCCACAAGGCCGCAAAGCAAGCAGGGCTCTGAGATCAAAAAGACATTCACAGAGATAAAAGCCCGGAATGACTCATTGAGGCTGCAACTTTATAATCAGCTTCTCAAGATGACCCCCGCCAACCAGCAAAGGTTAATGTCTGAATATGATATTAAAGAAGGGAAAATGATCTTAAGCCACTTTAAGCCTAAAGTGCAGTAGCCACAGTCGGCAACTGACTACCTTAGAACAAACCTGGAGGTCCTTGCCAAAGACATTCATCCTATGGACCAAATTAAGCTACATAAGCAAACTAGAGAGATGGCCTACTCCACATTGGCAAATAAGGCAATGTTGGCTCACAAATTGTAGAACTCATTTAACAACACATTTGCCCAACTAGACTTGGAGAAGGCATCTTCTTTAGCCAAAGACAATAGAATAAAGTCCGTGGAAGAGATTATCATCGAGCTGGAACATGATCTCAAGGATGCCAAAGGCATAAAAGCATTGATAAAAAATAAGGAAGAGGACATTGTTGCCCTCAGGAAACAATTGAAGCTGCCTACTACTATGCATCCACAAACTACAGAGGTTGTACAACAAAAAGCAGAGGAGGACATGATGGACCTGCTTATGAAAATGAATGACAGACTAAGTGAGACAGAGCAGGCATTGGAGAAAGAAATAAGAGAGAAGCATGGAGAGTCGACCTCCCAGCCACTTGAAGTAGCTCCAACAGTCACAACTGCCCCTCCAACATCAGCAACAGCAGCAGGTACTTCAGCAGCGACAACAGCAGCAGGTAGTAGCACTACTATGACCACAGAGGAGTTATCAAAAGCCATGGAGGAGCTAAAACTCCAAGTGTCAGAATTGAAAGAGGCTAAAGAGAAATTGGCAAAGTTAGAAATAAGCTATGATAAATCCAAAATGACTGTGGTAGAAAAGACAAGAGAGGTGAAAACATTAAAGAACAGGGTAAAAGCATTGGAAAAGGACCTCTCTTTAGATAAGCCTCTGGGAGAAATCAAAGACATTTCGTGGGCTAACATCAGTCAATCCATTAGTATGTATGGAGGTCTATTTAGACCATTTATGAGCAGATTGACTTGATAGCAGTAGCCCAAGTGGAAATTCAAAAGGCCAGAACTCTATTGGGACATAAGCCCAAACAGGCCAACAGGCTAATCCATTTCTTGAACACTAAGACCAGTGAAGAACTAGCAGCACTGGACATCAAAGATAGGACAGGCACCATCCTAACAATCAAAAGAGTTCTGACCAAGAGAACCCTGATGCAAAATCTGGAAAGGAGGTGCCAGGATATGCAAGTGGAGATAAACTCTTTTATAGAAAGATTTGCAGTTTTGCATGAAAGGGGCTTGCCAAACCTGTTGGGAAGCAATGAACGCCTGTTGAGACAAGTAGAGTACACACACAAGTTGGAAAAACATGTTTCTAATCAAGTAAATGCATCATCAAGCACTCCAATAGAGAAGGCCCTTGCATCTGACCAAACTCTCTACAACAACTTGGAAAATCTATTTTATATTGAGCATGAAGTGAAACATCATTTTACAGTCCAGCCTAACTTCTTCAGGTACACAGACGCTAATGAGACTTTGAGAAAACTATAAAGACATAATTTACCAGAAGAGAAGTGGTGGCAAAGCATGTTGGAAATCCTATAGGCATGTTACAACTTTTGTTTTGCCCAGGATACAACAGATACCATAAAGCGGAGAATAGGAACGGATAAGGGTCACGCGGGGCAACAGTCTATCAAATCAAAATTAAATACGCCCGAGAAAGCTGAGGCAGCAGCACAGAATATCAGTGGAAACAACCACCAGCCGACTCACCGAGCTTACAGTCAACACATCTCACCAACTGAGCAGCCAACACAACAACATTTACTTCTTCATTTATTTCTCCCTATTTCCAAGATCATTTATTTCTCCTTTTGAGTAGGTAGAGTGAGTTATTGCTAGATATTATCTCATTGAGATATTTTGTAAACATTTTTGTACAAATACCTCCCCAAGCGAAGTATTTGGGGTTGGTGATACATTTCTTAGACTGCACTGTAACTCTGAAAACCTTCTGAATACAAAAGCTGTTGGAATCCATTGTTGCTGGACTTTCTGGATATGGAATTGATAGCAGAGGACCATGTTACAGAATTCTTGAATCATCTTATGGATCAATAAGTCTCTTTTACTTGTGTTTTCAGTTTCTGTCTTTACTATATCATATGTTTCATGATCTGAATAATAGAGAAAAAGAATAACTCAGAATTTGCTTGTTTGCACTCTGTGTTCAATCTCTGTTATTATTAATGTTTTCTTCAGAATTAGCAGAAACATGAATTCTTGACTGCTCCTATTTCCCCTGGTTCTTACATCTTGAATATTAGCTAAGGAATTCTTAACTGCTCCCTAGCAATAATAATTCATTTTCCCTCTGTCTGCATGATGAAGGATTCTTAGTTGCCCTTCACTCACTGACTCCATCCCATCTGATTCCATCTTATAATTTGTTCCATGATTGATTAATTTGCTCTGTAGTACCACCCTCTATCAAAGAAACCATATCCAGCAGTTCATCCTCATAGACTCCATTAGCCCAATGGATTGAACTTCTCAGATTTACAGCCCTGCTCTATTAAATGTCACCATCCAAAAACCAAACAAACCCTTGTTCTTCATAACTAGCCTAATATACCTCAAAACAATGCTAAATCATAAAGAGAGAGCCCTCTCTGGATGCAGATAGGCTAGAATCTGCGTCTAAAAGTTTGGTCTGTGGTTACCTCGGCCGTATTCCCTTTTCTACAACTTTTGGGGAACAACCTGAGTGATAACAACACCCATTGTTATTGTTGGGTAAAATTAATTGTTTAATAAATAAATAAAACTAATCACCTAGACATTAATTATCAACCCGAGGAGCGTCTTTTTATTTCAAGGCAATCGGAAAAATATATGCATAACAATATCAATAGCAAACACTGGTTTTATATTATTGTGTTCTATACTATCAAGCTCATTCAACAAGAAATAAAATATAAGACTTGAATAACAATAGCAATTTAAAAAGCAGACAGTAAATGACAGGAAAATAATTATGTTAATCACACAAGTTGAATCATTGCTAAATTAAATCACACATTGTTGAATTGGAAATTTAAGCTATTGCACTCAACATAATTCAAATGCTAATCTAGATAAACAAATCAAATGAAATCTAGAAGTTGCAGGAAATAACAAATCTGGAAAATGCAGCAACTTAACAAATTACTTGATTAAAATGAAAATTTACTTTAAAAAACAAGAATTGAAATTCAAAGAAACAAACACACAACTAAACTATTGTAGATGTTCAAGGCAACACCTTGTCCAAGGTAGTGGGCCCAACTGCCCAAGAATCAGTTCCGCCTTGCGAAGAAACTCAGATTAGATTACAAATAACGGATGTAAAACTCAATGGATAACTTCGTTTATTAAAACATATGAGAGAAATAATTACAGCATAATGAAGCTATTAGCTTTGCCTCAAATTCAACAATTGTTCATCCTCTCATCTCTCATCTCTTATCTGTTCTCCTACATCCTATCTAACAATTGTCCATCTCCTATCTCGTAATTATCTCCGAGTTATCCTCTAATTCTCCTCCTATTCTCCTCCTCTCTTTGATCTCTGTTTTCATTTAAATACATAGAGAGCAAAGGGAAGTTACAACAAAGCTGATTACAAATTGATTTCCATTACAAATTTGGATTTTAAAAAAACAAATTGATCAGCAAGATCATATCTGAAAGATCTCTCCATCAACATTTAGCAGGAACAAGTCGAATTTGGTATTGCAATTGGAAGAATTTGGAAAACGGCCGCAATAGCAAATATGAGAAAATTGTCTTCGAAGAACCTTCCATTTCTCTTAATACATACATAATTTTGGAAAACTGCTTATTACAAAATTAATTCGGTCTATTTTGGACAAAACCCATATTTTGGATTTTCTAGATTCTCCTTCATTTGTCTGAAACGTCCCATGAAAACTGTCACTTCTTATTCCAGCGAATTTCTAAGTTGGAATATTTAATTATGAGTTGGAGATCAAATTTGCAATCTGGAAAAGATCTTGGAGGCTAAAATCATGAGTGATGTTACAACAAATCCATTAATAAACCATCATTGGTAAAATCATGCATAATAATTATCAATTTATTAAAAATAAAGGAGAAGAAATAATATTTATCCATAAGAGCATAAATAATTATAAAATGGAATTATATGATAAATTATGATAAATGATGTGATAAATAAGGGTAGAAATGGATGAAATAGGTGTTAAACAATGCTAATAACAATGACAAATTAGTGGCCCAACAGTTATATGAAAATTCCACTAGTGAGAGGTACTCTTCCCACTTCTTTGGCTGGTACATTACATACATCCTTAGCATATTCTCAATAATTCTGTTTGTCCTCTTTGTTTTTCCATCAATCTGCGGATGTTAAGTTATGCTAAATGCCAACTTATTTCCAAATCTTGCAAATAGTTCTCTCCAAAATTTTGAAGTGAACTTGGGATCTCTATCTGAAATAATCTTCTTGGGAACTTTGTGTAATCCCACAATCTCCTTAATGAAAATTTGAGCTACCTCACTTGTTCAATTTGCAGAATTAACAACTTTGAAGTGAGCCACCTTGCTCAGCTTATCAACCACTACCATGATTGCATCATGTTGCTTAAAAGTCTTTGGAAACCTTGTAATGAATTCCATATAAATCACTTCCTATTTCCATTCCAATATGAGAATAGGATGCAATAACTAGTTGGGTGCTTGGACTCAACCTTTACTTGTTGGCACTCTATGCACTTGGAGATGAAATATGCTACCTCCCTTTTCAAATCAAGCAAAAAATATAATTTCTTGATTGTAAGTCTTTTGATAACCCAAATGACCAGAGTATGGCTTAGCATGAAACTCCTTTAGTATGAGTTTCTTCAAGTCACTGTTAATTGGCACATATATTGATTTTTTAATATAATCACCCCATCATTTGTAAGGTGTTATTGCTTATCTTCTTTACCTTCACATGCTTGTTACAATTTCTTTTTTCAACTACTGATATTTTTCATCTTTCTACTCGAAATTTTTTATCCTTCCTTCAAGATTAGTTCCATAAGTACTTATGGTTTTTATATGGTTTATTTACATTCTTCTGTTGAGTGCATCGACCACTTTGTTCTCTTCTTATTTTATATATTTTATTTCAAAGTCAAATTCTCTGAGCATGGCCAATCATCTTTCTTTCCTTCTATTTAACTTGGGTTGTTCAAATAAATATTTTAGCCCTCCATGATCAGTCATCAGAGTAAAATTTCTACCGAGAAGGTAGTGTTTCCACATATTCAGTGCATGAATGATAGAATCCAATTCCAAATCATGAGTTATGTAGTTTTACTCATATTTATTCAGCTTCTGAGATTCGTAACAGACCACTTAGCCTTCATACATCAAGACTCCACCAAGTCCTTCTTTGCAGACATTTGTGCAAACCACAAAAACATTTTCTAGGTTTTCAACTCTTAGTATTGGTGCATTAGTTAACAATTGCTTCAACTACTTGAAGCTTGCAACACATTCAACTATTCATTCAAACTTCTTCCCTTTTCTTCGCAATGTAGTAATTGGGTGGTCAATCTCAGATAAGTTCTTAATGAACCTCCTGTAATAGCCTGCCAATACCATAAAAGATCTGACTTCAACCACATTCTTGGGTGTTGGCCATTCCATGATGGCCTTAACCTTGTTTGGGTCAATTTCTACTCCCTCCCTTGAGGCAATGTGTCCCAAATAATGAATCTGTGATTGAAAAAGTTGCACTTACTAAGCTTTACATAAAGCTTATGCTCTCTTAGCAATTTTAGTATTATGAATAATATTATATCATGTTCATTTATTATCCAATATTGGTCCTCCTGTAGCAGGGAGCAAGTCCCTAGATTATCTCATCCTCCAAGTATTCATAATCTGCCCAATATTCTCATAATATTCTACAAAATAAATAATATTAGGCACAAATACACAATTATCTCTAAATCTTTCTAGTGAACATATTAAAGCTAAAAATATGTCATCTAATGCAAAAAGAGAGGTTTAACTTGTTGAAGGATGGTCAGATGGGCCTTAAATTGTATCTAATTTGGAGGCCCATGATACCCCCTATTGAAAGTGTTGCTCATCCTCTTAGAAACTTAGTGTCCTAATTGTGCCTCATTCATGGCCTTGGTGGCCTCCCTGATATGTCTTGTAGTTGTCCAACGCTTTCATGTAGAAATGTTTTGTCTTCTTGTAGCAGCATTCTCCCTTCTTGTAGCATCTCTTTTTTCTCTTGTAGCGGCTTTGTTTCTCCTGTAGCACTTCTCTGACTTCTTATAGTAGGGCTCCTCTAGTGTCTAGCTTTATCTGTGAGGCTTGGAGCTACTTCACCTTTTCTTGAAGGGAGGTTACTCCTTCAATTTACTTCTCATCTCCCTCTAATCCTTCCTTTAGGTGACTAGTTGATTTCTCAGTTGTCATTAGGGTTGTTGAGGGAGGTTGAGGCTTCCCTTGCTTGAGTCTAGTGCTTCTCCTTCTTTTGAAATATAAACGACCTTGCTTTGGCTTCCATCCCTTAGGCTTTGTTGTTGTTCTCAAGGCTTCCAGAGTGGCAGCCACTTCTTTCTTAATGTTTCCCTCTGAAACACTGGCTTGCTGCTCCCGCCTCCTTCTTTTTTAAGGTCTAGAGGTTTCTTCAATGATCATGGAGGCTCCTTGTTCCCCTTTTTCTCCTCCTTTTATCTCCTATTTTTATTTCTCCTTTGGATTTTTTTTTGTTTTAGCCTCCTATTTCTCTATCTACCACCCTATCTTCCTCTTCTTCTTCTGCAGAACCATCCCTGGTTGTATCCTTAAGTTCCAATAAGACTTTACCTTGTGATTCCATAAAAGATCATTTATCCATGTCAACAAAATTTGTTCATGCCATTAGGTGTTGAATGTGTTCTCAAGATTTGTGCAAATGAGCCCCCTTCCTTTCAAACTCCTTCAAACTTTTATGGTTTTGTGGCCAATAATTCTCAATACATAGCTCCTTCTCTTGGGATAATCCTATAGCAGGCAGATTGTCTCTTGTAGCACACAGTTGTCTCTCCTGTAGCAACCCTATTTATTTGGTAGCAGCTATGTCTGATCCTGTAGCACCTGCAAATCAACTATGTATCTCTTTTGTAGCACCCTAGGTAGCCACTGGTAAAAGATATAACAGACAATATTTTCATTCATGGACATTTTCCTTGCCAATCTAATGATGATGATTTCTAGATTATAGAAGAAAATAATCAGTGTTTTGAAGTTTATCCCTCAAGAATTGAGGAAGGTGTTTTTCCAATGCAAGAATATAAGCATGATGAATTTAAAAGATTAGTAACCCTTGAGGCTGAAAACAAATCTCAAACAAAGCTAGTTGAGAAGTTGAGTTTAGAGAATAGAGATTTGAAGAAAATACTGCGGATTCTTGAGGAAATAGGATATGCTTTCAAGGAAGAAAATTCATATCTGAAAATTCAGTTAGAGAAAGCAAGGATAATTAAAGAGGAGATTGGCAAACAACTCAAAGAATAGACTAGCAATTGTGAGAATCTAAAGAAGAAAATCCAAATAGAAATGAAGTAAATCGAGATCATGATGATGATGATGATGATGATGATGATTAACGTCCACTGAGACCAAATTGGTCTATCGGACCTATAACTTTCTTAGTTTTTAATTATCTGGCTCCTCGTCTTTCTCGGCGAGATTGGTGTTGTAGCTTTCTTTTTTTTCTCTACTGTCTTCCAACTTCCTTTATCTTGCATCCCCTTCATCTCTTCTGGTTCTTGGGACATTGGTGTCTTAGCTTCACGATCTATTGTGTTCGTCCTTTTGAAGATAGTCGGAGAAGAAGTTTGGTCTAGGAGATCTGCTTTGCTGTTAAATGAAGACTTATTTTGTGTGGTCGAATCCTCATAATTGTTGATTTGTTGGGTGGGGCTTTCTCCCTACCTGTCTTGAGAGTTGTTTCTTTCCTACCCGATTTCTTGTGATTCAGAGTTTTCTCCAGAGTATTCTTCTTTGATGACAGTGTAGTGTTCTTTTTGTGCTCCTTCCCACCATGTAGATCTGTGGTGGTTGTTTCTAGCAGAATTTTTCTGGGAGGCTTTTGGGTAATTTTTGACTAGATGCCCTGTCTCAAAGCAGGATCGACATCTGAAGAGGACACTTTCGTAATTGAGTTTCTGGTTCCACACATAGTCTTAACTTGTTAGGTTTATTTCAACTGGGAATCCGGCGCTGAAATCCATTTCCACACAGATGTGTGCATAGGTGGTTCTTGCATATTTCTCTGTTTCTGGGCACCTGCAGTAAAATTTCCCAATTGCATCTCCAATGGCTTTTAGCGACGAGAGATTCCAAAGATGCAAAGGTAGGCTTGGCAATCTCACCCAAACTGGTGCTGAAGTTATGACTTCTGTAGAGGGATTGAATGATGGGTTCCATGGCTTCATGAATAGGCCTGATTTTTCCCAAAACCAAGGGCTCGAATCTAGAACACATTGTCTGCTTTCAGGATTTTCAAAATCTACTATAAAGAAACCCCTAGCACAGGGGTAGATATTAATTTCATCAGAAATGACAGGCTTCCATACCTCCGAGATCCAGTTGTGGAGAGCTGTCAGTCGCAGCCAAAAACCATTGAACCGGCAGATTAGGGCACTTTCGGAAAACTTCAAAGCCTCATCGAGTGAGGCCTGGACCACCTGGATAGTGGGAGCTGGGGCTTCACTGACGATATGGGCAGGAGCTTGCCCTCCAGAAGCGGATGAGCCAACAGCTATTTTCGCGAAGCTGGGAGCCATATTTTACTTGCCCGTAGAACCCAACCGCAAAGAAATAAAGCAGAAGATAAGATTAGATTTAGATCTCGCTGCAGAAGATTAGATCTAGAACCTAGCCGCCTAGATCTAGATCTAGCCACAGAAGATTAGATCTAGAATCCAAAATGTGCAAACAAACTTATTCACTCTCGAAAATGGTAGATCGCCTCACAGTGGAACCCAGAACGGTAGATCGCGGCAGATCGAAAATCGTAGATTATATATGATTATTAATAAATTTGAGAAAATATGGCAGAAAATTTCCTGCAGGAGCGCTCAGTTTCCGCGGCTAAAATGCACACTTCAGATCCGCAGCGCAGAAACAATATAATAAAATATTATATTACCTGTCCCGCAGCGCAGAAACACTTCAGATCCACAGTGCAGAAAACCGAAGATAGGAAACACTTCAGATCCGCAGCGCAGAAATACTATACACCAGATCCGCAGCACATAAATACTATACACCAGATCCGCAGCGCAGAAGATAGGAAAGACTTCAGATCCGCAGCGCAGGATCTGCAAAAGGAAAATTTGAGAAATGTAAGGTGTTTTAGCTGTGAAATTTTGGAGACACTTCAGCAAACTACAGAAGGAGAAAGAAAAAATATTCCCAGCAGAAGAAGCAGTTGAATTCTCAAGCAGCCCCATTGGTTTCCAGGTACAAAACTTTCTTTTATGGGTATTGTTCTTTTGTAATGGTTTCAAACATAAATATGCTGACTGTAGGGTTCATGGCACAAGAAGTAAAAAGCAAACCAAAAAAATAGTTGAGCCATTTCCTCCTTTTCTTAGGCATATTAGATGTTATATTTGTGATAATTTAGGCCATTGAGCTAAATATTGCTTGTTTCCTGTAGCCCTTAAGGGATCTAGTCTTCAAAGACAGATATGGAGGAGGAAAAATAAACTAGAAGAAGATATGACCAGGAAGCGATACATCAAGGTTTCGAGAAAGAAAGACCAAAAAGAAGATTGAGGCTAGTCCAGCCTCAGGTGGAGCATGAAGCAGAAAGTACATTATCTCAGGTGGGGCTCCTCCAAGTAAATGAGGTTTGTCAAATAAAGGTTTTGTTTTGGTCTCTCATTTGTCTTAAAAATGTCTCAGGTCTCTCATTTGTCTTAAAAATGTCTCAAAAATGGATCTACTGCAAATTATTCATCATTAGATAGTGTAACTAGACTATTTTGCAGTGGATTTGATCTGTGTACCTGCAATTAAAAAGGGGAAACGAATAGTTAGAAAATTGAAGACATAAAATACAATGCACACTTTTAGAACTAAATGTGTTTTTATCAAATAGTGCGACTAAAAAAAATTGTGTGCATTTGATTCAATTTTTACCCTGCTCGTGATGAGGAAATACCTGCACAAATAAAATTCAGTGGTTATTTAAAAATAAAAAAAGGGAAATGGAATAGTGCACAATGAGTTGAGTTAATATAGTTTTTTACTCAGTAAATCTTGGTTGGAGCTAATTATTTGCAGAGCATGAGGAGTGCATTTTTATTGGCAACGCTAAGAATAAAAAGTGGTATGTTCAATTGGTGTGAAGAAGATAGAGCTGAATGGAATTTTGGAGGTATGCATGTAACTTTTTAATGGGTTGCACGAGGTTTTGGGTGTATGAATGCCTTGATATTGCAATAGTTGACTAGTGGAATACAGGGAAATGGTTTTGATTTGGTCTTGGAACAATAGCCATTAATTGCTTCATCTAGTCAAATACGATCCAAAAGTTGGTTTAATAATTAATTGATTTACTCTTTGTGGACCATTACATATTAAACATTATAATTTGGACCCACACAATGTTTATTTGAGTTATGAATAAAGGGATAAAAAAATTTACAATCAGAGCAATGTAAAAACCAAAAATCGATTTTCCTTGGTGAGCTACTTAAGATAGAATTGAAAAAAATGATTGTTTCTTAAACCTATGAGCAAATAATTGTGAAAATCATCATGGGTGGATGAGAATCCAATGGAACACCAATTATTTTCCTCAAATATATTATAATCCATTTGTTCAAGTAACCCATGGTTTTAGGTTGTAAGTGGTCTTTCTTAGAGACCATGAGTTATTTATATAAACCATGGGCCGATTTCTAATGATCAGTGGAATTCACATATCGATATATTTGGTGAATCATTATTGGAATTAGTAAAGCATGAACATGGAATTGAAAGTGAATGTACAGGTTATAATGATGTTTTAAAAGGGGAAATTAGTGCCAAATTCATTTTTGGTGCTATCAAGTATTAATTATTAGGGGGTTGTAAGTGTTGATTGGTTTTCAAGAAACCATGTGTTGGTTTGAGAATGGTTTTATTAAATCAATTGGTGCTTTAATATTTGATTGGGTTTAGATTGGTATGGAGTAATATTTTTATGGAACAAATGGTTTGAGAAAACCATCAATTGGAATTCAAAACCATGGATAGTTTACTTTTAATGAGCGATCACGCGTGGATAATGGTGAATGAAAAGTTGGTAAAGATAATTATTTTGTGTGTGAGAATTATTGGAATGAATCAACCATGAACATTTTCCAAAATTAAGTGTGGCATTAAGAGAATTTGTGTCATCATAATGGCACTCATAATGTGTGCCCCATGATTGTAACTTCACTTCAATTACTACACAAAATGTTGGAAAGGAAACTTACTTTATGGTATTTTTATAGTGAAAAAGGATTTGACTTTGTGTGCATTGCTCAGTATAAAAGTCAAATGTTGGGATGTGCATTATTGATAGAAGGCCGAGATATATCACTGGGAGCTTGCATTCATGATTTTTTTATATGCTACATCTTGTATTTTTCTTATGATGTGATAAGCTTGTTGCTCTATTTTTCTTATGATGTGATGAGCTTGTTGCTATATAGACCTATCAATGTTATTGCATTTGTTGAATGAGAGGATTTTTTGTGGGAGGAGGTTACAAACCTATGTTTCTTGGTTATATCATAAAAAGAAGGCTTGGCATTTGGTACAAAGGTCATTTATGATCTTGTTATATGTGTTGTTGAGGACCTTTAATCATGTTCTCTCTGTATTGCTACTTGACCTCAAAGCATTTATCATGTATCTATTGTTGTTGGAGAGTTGTTGTAAAAGGATATATTGTAATTCCTATGCTCATTCGTGTAATATGTTTCCAGAATGATATGTAATTTTGTGAACCAATCATAGTTTAGTTTGAGTCCATGTCTAGAAGGTTACTTTTGTTGATCATTGTCATGTAAAGAGTCATGTGTATGAAGAATTCATACTTCAACCATTTGTAGGCTTGGATATTAGTATCATAATCCAATATTTCATAATGAAGCCCTGTAAAAGTGAGTGTTGTTTTAGTCATTGTCATATCTAGTCATGTATCTCATTTATAAGGCCCAGTAACAAATTTTCAAAATTTTATGGTCGTGTCATTGGTTGGATAAAGAGTGTCAAAGTGTCAAAGTTGGGTCCACAAAGTCATTAATGTCAGTTGATTGTAACAGCCATATATAATTTGATGTATGTCCTATGTATCGATCATGTTATGCGGAGTTAATATTTTGTTTCATGCGGTGTAACTTTTAGCAAGAAGGCTTTCTTCATTACAAGATGATGATGATGATCAGGGGGAGCATCTCCAGTGTTTTGTTGTTGATCAGATATGGTTTGTTATTGTTGTTGCCCACACTATGTTACAACTATTGGTTGTGTTGTGTTGCTAGTGATGGTAATGGAGAGAGTGTTGTTTCTCATGTTATATTGTTGTTGATGCTCAGGGTGTTGCCTTGGTTGAGAGAGAGGTTGATGTGGTTGGATCTATTGGCTATTGTGATGTTATGCTATATCTATTTGTTGTTGTTGTGTTAAGTGTTGCTGCTATTGTTGGTGCATATGATGTGCTACTATTATTGAGGTTGTTTCTATTGTTATTTATTCTTGTTGTTGATGCGTTGTTGTTGACGGTTATGTTGTTGTTTAGGAGGATGTTTTTCTACTATCCACACTATGTTATGGTTGATGGATGTGGTTCGTTGTTGCTTTATGTTAGCAATCGAATTTTCTTTGTTGTGTTGCTTCAAATGAGATTTTTGTGATTAATCGGAGAGTGTTTATTTCTTGGAGATGTACTGTGGTCATATTCAGCTATTGTCCAAGGGAAGTTCTTGTTAGTTCCATCATTATGGAGGTGAACCCTTTTCCATTGATGTCAAAGGGGGAATGTCTATGGGGATCAATTTTAAAGGTCGACATCAGGTGGATGGTTCAACAGGGGTTGCCATCAATGCCAAAGGGGGAGATTGTTGGAATTTATGATGTATTTGTCGGTGTAGTTGCTAGATGTAATCTTTTTAGTTGGCATTGATGTCAACCTAGTAGTCGGATGATATCTAGTTATTTATGCTTGCTTGATTTCTTGATTAATAGGCTTGAGTGATTGCTAGTATTTTTGGCTTGTAGTGCAACTTGGCTTGTGTTTATGTGCAGGTGTTATGATTATTATGCTTGTGATTATGTTGCTTTGTTGGCATGTTAGTTGTGGGGTGCTTTGATAGTTTTGCATATGCTATGTGTGTGGAGCAGAGATTACAATGGCATCATTATATGTTGTATTGGCATAACCATGGTATTTACTCATGGTATTGACCTAGATATTACCATGATACAAGTGTCTATGGGATTTTCATAACCATGGTATTTACCCATGGTATTGACCAGAAGATTATCATGGTACATGAGTTTGTGGTATCGGCATAACCATGGTATTTACGCATGGTATTGATATGAAGATCACCATGGTATATGGTTCCATGTTATTGACATGGAGTTTACCATGGTACATGTTTTCTTAAAATTAGATAACCATGGCATTTTCCTATGACATCCGCGTGGAGATTATTAAGAATAATTTAACATATACTTTTGAGTGTTTGAGTATTTGGGTGAGAATATTGATGGTGTGGGTGTATGGGTGGAGTGAGTGAGTGACATAGTGTTTTTTCATAGATGACTATACATTTGTAGTTGAGTTTAGTGGATGTATATCAGATTTTATTATTCATATCATAGAGGTTGTTGGGTTGCTCATGTTGAGCAGATTTGAGAACCATGTCTGAAACACTTTGAAACGTGGTTTTCATGGAGGAGTGGGAGGCGTAGAGACTTTGTGCTTAAAGAGACTAGTAGGCAGTGATTAGAGGAGTAGAATCTCAATCCAATGGTGGTTGGATAGTACAATGGTTGCTAGGTGAGGCTCGATGGTTGTGGCGGCTTCTAGTCGATGTTTATCTAGAAAGTTTGTGTGAGTAGGTACTTCTTAGCTGATGGATGTTAGCACACTATTATAGGAGTCGAGTCTTCCAACAAGTGGGTGCTAGCTACTCTATGTAAAAAACAAATCAGTACTTAATAGAAGATTTGAGCAGCAAGAACATTGGGTGGTTTTTTTCCCTGGAGAGGGTTTTCCACCAGAAACAATTGTGTTCTCTTATGTGCATGCATTCATATTTTTTATGGTGCTTTATGTTGATTTTACATGTGTTTATCTATTGATGTTTTCTTGGTTTCATAATTTTTGTTGATGGGTTATTGTATTGGTAAAAAGAGATAAAATCTATAGAAATATGATAACTACTGATTCACCCCACCCTCTTAGTAGTGAGGCCATTTCCAATAAGAAACCGTACAAGAGGGCTCTCAGGCTCCTGGGATGGCCAAGCCCAAGGATACTCAGAGTCCTAGCTTTAGAACTAAAAATGCCACCAACTTCATTATTTGAATCAATATAAGTACATTCCTACTAGAAATGAAAGTGGGGTTGTTAAATAACAAGTTTTCTTCACAAGAATACTAAGAAATACCTACCTCTAGAGGAAAATTCGAATTGGTACTTATAAAAAGTGACGAGGAAGCATTTTCCTTGTAAGGAGGTAGCTTTCCCCTCCAAAATCCCTCAAAAAGTGGATATAGTTCCCAACACTAGGAATTTGCATTAAATGACAAGGAACACATTCCTAGATTTTATCAATAACTAGAGCTCCAAAATTTGTTCAATAATTTCAGCATGTCATGTTCATTTATTATCCAATCGTAGTCCTCTTGTAGAAGGGAGAAAGTCCCTAGATTATCTCATCCTCCAAGTCTTCATAATCTACCCAATATTCTCATAATATTCTACAAAATTAAATAATATTAGTCACAAATACGCAATTATCTCTAAACCTTCCTAATGAATATATTAAAGCTAAAGATATGTCATCTAATGCAAAACGAGAGGTTTAATGCACTGAAGGTTGGTCATATGGGCCTTAAATTTTATCTAATTTGGAGTTTAATCATCTGCCACATGGTTCCCACACGCCCCCCCATGTGGCGTCCACGTGGCTATTGAATTATATGCCACATCATGCCAAGTGGCAGCTTTCGACCCACTCATACTAGGTCATGTATACCTTAGGTTTATGGTTTCCATGACTAACTATAACATAGTACATATATGTATATATGTTTTGTGGGTGTGGGAGATTTATGGCCACATCATCCTGCTACATAGAACCCTCGTGGATTCCCATACTACTCCCTGCCAAAATTGTGGGGGACATTCCCTCCAAGCTATGTGGTGATGCACATCTTAATACAAGATTCAGTATTTTCCACCCTATAACCAAATAAATTTGCACCACATGACACTCCTACCCACTGAAACGAGCCCATGCACCATGTCACCCAAGGCTTAAGTCCTAGGTACTCTAACGTGTGGTCTATCCAAATTCTTTAGGGAATGTGGTCTAGGGTGACGTCATTGGTTTGTAATGCTTAGGTGACATCCTCATGAGTCATGCCTTGAGGACCTTGTAATATTTGAACCTCGTCATTCATGGCTTCCCTGATAGATGTGATTTGGAGGGTTTTCCACCTTATTAACATATCCACCCACTTAGAGACCCACTATGCCATGTTACCTTGACATCCTAATCCCATGAGGTTTCCCTACATCCTTCCCTTGAAACCTCTAGGGTCAAGGTGTCAGGGTCATCCAATGACCATAAACACATGCCCATAAATGTCCCATATCTCTTCTTGGTGAAGCACTTAATCACCACGCCCTGTCACAAGTTCAAGAGGGTTTACACCATTTCCTTCCTACAACCAGTGTTGTGGACTTAAAATGAATTCTATCCCCATGCTTAGTGACTTATATTAAATATGCTTGGACCTTCACCAATGCTATTATCACAAATGATATGGATAGACATGGGTATAAGAAGGCCCCTTGAGGGCTATCCCTTTTAAAATTTTGCAAGAACTTGACCCAACTCGGCCTACAAGTATATACCTATATATCTTTATTTGTTAAGCCTCCTGAGTTTTTAATTTGTAAACCAAGGCCTGCAAGCCTTACCATTTCATATTGTCATTCAACCACTTAATAGAGGTCAGCTACCTCTTCACAAGAAGTTCATATAAACCATTCTACAACGTCAGGATAGTTATAGGAATAAACCATTTCTAAAGGAATACATTCAAGAGCATTTCTGCATAGAATTTCCACATTCCTTATTGTTAACATGTGTCAGTTATTAACCCAATGACTAGATATACCAATAAGTCTATGTAAGTACTTGTTTATTAATAGAAATTTCTATATCGTCATGATCTAGCAGTCTTAGGTTAATGTCGAGCTCAAAATATCCATAGGAAAATGAATCATTCCACAAGTTTGTACATAAGATAGTGGCATTCCTTACTTTTACATGAAAGAATAATCCTCAACATTAACATAGCATTCATTAAACAAACTAAACATAGACATAATGATTAGAAGCATAGAGAATATGAGTATACTTATCATATAGAAAATTTGGTGACTTATAGTGGCACTCTAACTCTCCACCCAACCATGACAAGTTACAATCAATGTTACTTGTAGTTGTATCCCAGGGGAAAAATCCTTCAATACGTTCCCCGACAACGGCCCTAGAAGATGTTGTTGCACCCAGAGACAGCCTTGGATTGCTTACAAGACCAGTGCCTGGGCACATCTACATTTTGTGGGTCTCAAATGGTTCTCAGGAAAATGGAGACATCATATATATATATATTAAAAGGAATGGGTTGCGTCATTCATCCAAAGGTATAATTCATGTATTTCAGGTACTTCTTCACATATGCAATTCACAGAAATATGTGCATAAAATAGTGGAGGTCAAGTAGTTCAAGGACTTACAGCTTAAAAAAATTTTGTAGAGTGATGAGAGAGGATAAGAAGAAAGAAAAACTCATCACATAGAGCTTAAAGCATCAAGAATTCTACACTTTGTTAGCGCTTGAAATTTCACCTCAGGCTGAGAAAGGTAAACCTCAAGGCAACATCAAACCACTTAGCCTCGTAGCTAGCCCTACGGGGCTGGAGAGGGCTCTCTCCGGTCAATCTCAGTAAATATCTTCAATGGGCGAGATGACCAATAAGGTAACACTGATTTTAGGCTAGTAAACTGATCAAAAGGGTTGATTTGGGGTTTTTAGGGTTTTTGGTGGCAAATTGAGGGGATGGCAATTTTGGGTGCGGGGATTGGACACAGTTTCTGCAGGGGGTTCTTTGGGGCGAGGTAGGAGACAGTATTGATGCCTTTGATTGGGGTGGATGGTCAGGAATGACAGGTGAGGAGCTAAGGAGAGCAAACAATAACTTTGAATTCTCCTTAAACAGTAGAAAACATCGAAATTAAACAAACTTAAAAGCAGAGCATGACAGTCATGAATTCTTACTTTAACACTTCGTTTGCTTAATGTGCAGAAGGAAAAGACAGAAAATGATTCACATAACACACTTAAAGGTACATAGAGAAACACACCATCAATACATGTAACCACAAGAATCCCAAAGAGGACTGCAAAACCCTGGTCTTCCTTAGCCAAAAATTGCAGAGATACAGTGAATAATACAATGATAGCTTATCCCTCAAGAGTCCAACCATGAAAATGAGCAAGAAAGTACATAATATAGATCATCTAACCTCTTTCCCTGCCTCCATGGGTCGAGCTCACTATCCTAGGAGCTGTTTCAACCACTTCTAAACTAAGCACTACAAACTAGGCAGTGAAAACAACTTGCCTCTATAAGCTAGGAAACCAATTCATTCATTTAATTTTCACCTTTTTCATGAATGAATCTTCTAGAAGAGGTACATAAGAGTAAAAGTGTCATAAAAGTACATTAATTACATCAAAGAGCATAATAATACACCCCAAAAAGTCAAACAGGGTCAAACTGCGTTTTCCTGAGCTGTACACTGAAATCTGGAGAAGTTTGCCTGACGGGTCGCGCGCCTCTGCCTGACGGGTCGCGCGCCTTTGGGACCACATTTGGGGCACTTCCCGGTGTCCAAATTGAGCAAGAGTAGGCTTGTTGGAAATTTCTGTGAGTCTACTTTCCAACCCAACTAGAATTTCTGAATTTTGTGGTCATTTGCCCCTCCAAAATTGCAATCTTCCAAGATTGCTTTCTGCAACTCAAAAATGTGGCAGAAAGTCAATTTTTGCTTTTTTTTTGACTTTCTGGAGGCCCAAAACTTCATAAAATCTCAAGTCCATTGATGAGCATATGTAACTTCTCATGAAAAATCTGGAAATGCTGAGTTTTTGCAAAATGGAGTTGCCATGATGAAGGGTCGCGCGGGGGGTGAGACCCGTTAATGGAGAAAACCTGCAATTGGCATAAAAAATTCACAAATGACAAAATTTTCTCCAAATTTCTTGAAATTTGGGCTGGGAGTCCCCAATCAAGTACCATGCTCAGTCAAAGAGGCTTTGGCCAAAATTTGGAGTGGATCGGGCGTTTTCCTTCGTTTTTGTGCTTTGGCCAACCGTCCTTGGAGCACCTTCGTTCTCGCCGGTATTTTTGACATTTCTTTAAAACCATGACACCTGTGCAAAAAGTGAAGGAGGGTTTTCTTCCTTGGCATGTTTTGGACAAAAACCTCTCTCAGTTTTCCAAAATTCATCTTTTATTGCTCTGGAACATCATTTGAGTGCGACTTGTCCCGATGTGTGAAACAAGGAAATTTGTCGAAATGAAGCGAAATGAAGGGGATAAGAGGCTTCTAAATTCTTGGGGAAATTTTTGGAAGTAGGGAGGGATGTTAGGAAGCAGGGGAAAGTGGAATCTCAGAGATTGAGTGAGGGGAAGGGGTCCAAAAGGGAAAAACACAGGCCCAACCTAGAAAATTGCCAAGTTGTAGCTAGAAACTAGGGTTTGTGCAAAAATGAGGAATTTGGCGGATCTAAGGGATGGGAAGTGTTTGATAAGGTACTTTAAGGATAGGGGAAGGTGTATGAACATCAGGAAATAAGTTTTGCCGGTGATTTGACCATCCAAGAGAAATTGCCTTCAAAACCCTAGGAGAGGGAAATGACCTTGCCTAGGCACAACTGAAGCATGAATAAGCTGTAACATGACCCAATGGAACCTAATATGATGATAGCAACCCTCTGAATGATGATAGGATCAACTGAATGATGACATGGACTGACATTTGGACAACTTTGAAAAGTGTGAAAGCAAACCCTAGACCTAATGCCTAGTGACCAAATTTTGCTTGAAGACTCACTGAAATGACAAAATTTGACCTTGACACTTCAAAATCACTTTGTAAGAGCATATTTGATCACTGGAGGAAGGCTGGAAAGACTGACACTAACACACTTAACACATAGAGCTTGAAGCATTAAGGATTTCTACACTTATTTGAGTTACAGGCATATATAATGGACCAAAGAGGGACTGAATGCTATGATTCATGTAGCGCAATTTTAAAGATATAATCTCAATAATCCATACAGGCACATGCATTAATAAGTCAATACAAATGAATCTATGAGGAAGTATGAAATATTTCTAGCAACTATGATTGCATGAATTTAGAGAAGAAACATGAACATAATGGGTTTTAACAAGAGGGATAACATACTGTAATACTCGAAGGGGGAATCACCACCATTTCCTTAATATTATGAAAGGTCTGTATTATAAAGTCATAGAGTCTGAAAATAACATGTAGTGTTTTATTTAGGATTTCTGAACCTTTGTAAAGTGTCGCTCCCCCCTATTTATTTGGAGAGGGGACCGTTTGAACATTCATTACACAAAATATCTTCTGCTGAGTCTCAGTGGTCAAATCGACTAGCTGTATTGGCCAGGGATGGCTATGTGGCCCAAAAACATTACAAAATATTAATTGCCTCATTAAAGGGCAGCACATTACAGGATAAAAAATCACTCAACAATCAGATGAACACATTAATAAAATATCTCCAGGCCCATCCCTGTGATCGTGGTTGCTTCAGGTTGAATTTTGCTCACAATCTGGCCTCTTGTGTTACTAAGTCGACTCCCATCGCTTCTGCCTTTTTGGCTTGAGTCATTCACCCTTTAAAGCTGGAAGTGGGTAACTAACAGTTTCATGCTGCAGTACAGGAGCAGAGGACCCTTGGGCAGTACTTTGTCTTCCCTTTGTATAGGACAC
Source organism: Pinus tabuliformis (assembly GCA_031772625.1). NCBI lineage: Eukaryota > Viridiplantae > Streptophyta > Pinopsida > Pinales > Pinaceae > Pinus > Pinus tabuliformis. The sequence goes on from CM062820.1 coordinate 268,929,099, forward strand.
CATGCTGGATAATCAAGTCCTCCAGAGCTACTAAGTCCTTGTTTACTTCTGTCAGTGTCAACCCTAGTTCCATGTCACAAAGGGCCTTTCTAGATCAGCCCATGTTGGGTTTGAATGCTCCATCTCCCTTATTAAATGCCATAGTTGCTGACCCACCACACCTTTAAATTTATGCAATACCTAGTCGTGGGGTTCTCATATCGGGAATTTTCACTGAAAATCCTTTACAGGATAGAGCCTTCAGATTCACTCCAACCCCTTTTGCTTCATGTGATCGCGAACTGTGACCAAGTGCTTAGTCCTCGGGCACCAGGGCCTTTGGACTCCCCTTGACCCTTGTGATCATCGATCTGCGGGATTGGGCCCACGCGGGGTATCGCAATCACAACACGGGAGAGAGTATGAGGATGAGTGGTTTTCAGAGGGGGGCATGAGTGGTAAGTGGTAAGTGAGTGAGGGGGTGAAATAATATGAGAGGTACATGTAGCAGCAAGTCCTGGCGAGGAAACCTCTTTTACGCCCCCCCCCCTGTCGATAAAGGGAAACATGGCCGGGGGGGGCCGAAAAGGTCTAGGAGCCATTGATCTAGGCGGATTCAATCTAGGTCATCCAGAGATGGGGGGTGTTTAATTAATATGCAGCCTTTGAAAAGGGATGGACCCAACAACCCTTTAAATCTATTGTATAAAATATCGCATCCGGGAGAGTTCCCACATATCGCAATCGCAAGCTAGAAGGGACTTCGGTGGAGGAGGGACCTTTGATTTGTGTGATCGTCGATTTTTGATCTGCGGGATTGATGATGTCATCAGTGCCACGTGGCACTTCCTGAGTGGTGACATATGTCACCCGGATATGCCCCCATAGGACCCCTGAAAATGTCAAATCTGCATGCCACGTGTCCTCTGTACTGCCACGTCATGCTGACGACAGCTACCATGTGTATTCTCTGGGACCAATGGTATTTTTCCACATGCCCCCCTTGGAGGAGAGAGAAAGGCTCGCCTACCTCTAGTTTTGCAACTGATTTCCTTTGTTAAATTGGCATCAGCCCTTCCTAGTGACTTTACACTATATCGGGACTTTTCCACTTCGCAATATTTTTAACCCCATTCCTGTCTAGAATCGCCGATCATTGATATTGCGAGACCTATGATGTTGCGAGAAGTCCAATATGCCATGCCTTGGGACCCTCCGATTTGTGATTTGTGATATCGTCGATCGACCAATCAAAGATTTTGCTGCGTTCCCCTGTTGTTGTTCCAGAAAATATCTGATTGTAATTTGCGATGAGCCTGACCCTTAGCCATTTTTCCTTTGTTTTCTAGATTTGAAAGGGTATATTCAATCTGCTCTAACTTCTGATCCAGGAGTCAGTTTTTGGACTTCCACCTACCATTGGAAATCGTATTCCAAACACTATCCAATGGAGAGGGTCTGATTTAGCTTTGAGAGCTTTTGTGGCTTGGAAGATGGATGAAAACATATATGTTCTTTGGTACTCTTTGTACAACTGGAACTCTGTTTTTAGAAAGTGAAAACAAGATGATCAAGAGGTTCAGGAAGCATATGTCCTACTCCACTCCCTAGCCATGGGTTAGATCCAATTCTTACTTTCTCGCCATTCCTGAATTTCCATGCTAATTTGTTTCCAATGAGGTCAAAGGAATTTAGAACCGCCCCCCAAACGGATGAGTTTTATGCTCGAGATTTGTCCACCCACCTAATCCATTCCTCCAGAATACTTGAGGATATATATTTATGAGAGACAACCATAGTCTAAAGGTTTTGGGTAGTGACAAATATCCAACTGGATTTTTCCACCAATGCTTTTGAAAACATGAATATTTTTTTGAGTCGTCATCCTCCCAATAGTTTAGGGTTGCTAATTTCATCCATTTTACCCAAGGAAGGACCTACTTATCCTAATTCCTAGACAAAAGGAATTTAAAACATAACCTTCTGAGTATTTCTAAAATTGATTTCAGGACCCAAGCAAGAGAGATCCAAAATACTAGAATTGCTTCCAAAATAGGTTTTTACAACACAAGCGCCCTACTCTAGATAATCACTTTAGGCTCCAAAATTTCAGCCTTTTCTAAATATTAGCCATTATCCAGGACCATTCCACCTTACTATAATAGTTAAGTTTAACTTAGAACGACAGATACTTTAATCCTTCCTCTAGGGGCTTTGCCATATGTGGAATGTGTTGGAAGATGAGTCTCCTTTCCTCCTTAGTCATGTTGTGATAGGGTAGAGTGGACTTCCAATCATTAATAGGCATTCCCATGGATCTTCAATACAATGAAAAAACATCAGTGAGCTTACCCACCTCTCATTCATAGTTGTTGCAAAATATGAGAATGTTATCAACAAACAAAAGGTGAGTTAATGATAGAGTCCTGGTGATAAGAGTCCCCTGAAAGTCACCCTTTTGATTAACATATAATAGGATATGACTCAGACCCTATGCAACAAGAATAAACAACAAAGGGGATAGGGGACACCCATTTCTTATCCCTTGCTAAGCATGAAAAATTAAGAGGTCTAGCCATTTATCAAAACCGCAAATGAGATAGTGTGGATGCAATTCATGATCCAAGAGATGAAATCTGGGCTAAAACCGATATGAGTATGGAGAAGGTGAATATATATCCAATTTACCTTATCAAAGGCCTTTGGGAGATCAATATTTAGTATAACTCCTTTGAGGTTCTGCATCTTTATACTGTGGAGCCCTTCTTGGGCCACAACTATCACCTCATGGATTTCTCCTTTTTATAGGCAAGCAAATTGTTCCATGGAGATTGATTTGGATAGGATGGGCTTCAATCTATTTGCAATATTTTTTGCAACCATTTTATAAATCACATTGCATAGGGATATGGGTTTGAAGTTATTAAAGGACTTAGGAGAATCAACCTTGGGAATGAGTGCTACAAAATTAGTTTTAAATGTTGGGACCATTTTTTATCCCTCCTAGATTCTTCTATGATTGAGAGAATATCATTCCAAATAATATCATATATACCTAAGAAAAAATTAATTGTCCAACCATCTGGTCATGGGATTTTATCCTTTTGGAAAGTGCGTAAAAAAAAGTTGAGTTCATACTTAGAAAATTCTTCCATTAGGGATCTATGTTCTTCTTCCTCTGCAAACTTAGGGAAAATCATTGTGGTTCTAATAACTTCGTATATGGAGGATTCTTGATCTGATATTCACCCTATGAGTGCCATCAGTTAAAGATTTATTAAACTAAAGGTATTACAGACTCATGTGCTGGTGTGTGTTCTGTGTTATTTAAACAACGGATCGATCATATTGCCAATACACAGACAAATAAAATGGAGAGACAACAAAGAAATACAGTAAGCAACATAAAGACATAAACATTTTTAATAAGGAGTTCATCCTATTCTCCAGGGCTACGTCTCCGGTCCAGCTTTAGAGGTGGCCTTGTTTTTATTGTGTCTTTCAGCAGAGAAATTACAATACAGGGACTCAATATGAGTTCTCCCGAAGCAGATTTTGCTTGGCAGGGTGGTTCTTGGATTCCCCAAGCCACTTGGAGTACACATACCCTTCTTCTTCCTACCAGCTCTGTGACCTCTTAGTCTACAGTGGAAAGAGCCAAATGTGATGCTCAGTCCAGACAGATTCCTCTATGGGAAGGCTTGAATCTTCAAGCTCTCTAGTGCTCGACGCTGCCTGTGGTCAGCTCAGCCCTCTGTCTCTTCTGCTTAGCTTTACTATTCTCTATGTTTAGTCCTCCTCTCAGGGTTCACTGTTCACTGTCTCTCTTGGTCGCTTGGACTCTTCTCAATTCTGATTCCAAATCAACTCTAACTGATTTGACTATCTCTGTTCATGGCTTTAGCCATTCAATCCCTATGCCTGTTCGGTTTCTCTTCCGCCTGTGCCAATTCACCTTCTGCAGCTGCACTTGGAGTTCCCTGCGTTTTGCATCATCATGAACGCTCAGGGAGTGGCCACTTGTCCTCCTCTAAATGGCACCAGCATGCTTCGTCGGTTCGTTTCTTCAATTACGTCGTGGACGCGTTCTCCTCCATCGTGGCGGTCAAACGGATTTCAAATCCATTTAGAACACAGCTTAATTCCCAGTCGATTCCGCTTCTTTCCATCGAGTGCAATCTCAGCCGTCCAATATGGGCCCTCCAGATCTGACGCCATATGCACGTTTCGCGTGGTTGACTTGGTGGACCGATAGCACGCGATCAACGGTGGTTTTCTCTCACCTCCACCTGCCATGCGTCGATCGGTGTATGGAATCACTTCGCTCCTGTCCAAAACCTCTTACCGTTTAAGGGCACCCCGATCAATACCACCGGTTTTCCAGTGTGCGGGTCCCGCCTTTGTACGTTAGCGTTTTTCGCTTTTTTCGCCTGCGGTTTCCTGGCTCCCGATGTGGCCGAGTGCTCGAGCTCCCCCTTCAGGGCCCTGTTCACCTAGCGATGCACAATTAACACTATTCTGGGGCTCCCGGGGGCTACTTTGGCCTCTTGCGCGATCTCCATGGGCCTCGGTCAGCGCGCTTTGACCGAGGTCCTCGTCGTTCCACATCGGTTGCCATGGCCACTGGTTTAGGGTGTTTTTGATACTGTTTTGGATTTCCTTAGAGATTTGTTTGGCCTGATCCAGTCATGGTTCTCGACAGTCTTTCTATGGATCCAATTTGGATCAATTCTTCACGAGAATGGAAAATTCTCTGGAAATGATTCTTTCCAAGGATTGAAGGCCCACCAAAGTTTGATACTTATATACCCTGAGCATCCTCAACGCTCCATATAGTATTTCTCATTTTTCTTCTTTTTGCATAAGCACGGAAGAATTTTATGTTCTCATCCCCACACTCCATCCATATAGTCCAACTTTTGAGCATTCATTCAGCCAATATTTCTCCAGGATCCCATTCCTCCATTTTTCCATCCTAAATAGATTTTCCATGGCTTCATCTGATTCAAACATGTTGAGAAATGTAGCAAGAAATCTAATTTTGATTTTTGCCTTAGTCAAAATTGACTAAATCGAATTTCCACATCAGCATAAAACTTTGAGGCAGTTAATTGAGGTGACATGGCTCTTGTCACTTAGTTAACTAAGTAAATTTGAGTTAGAGAGCTTGTAGTTCAGTTGTTCATGAGTGATTGTTAATTTCTAGCAATCTAATTCAGTTATATTAAGTTGTGTTCAGTTAACTGGCCTCCAACTATTGTTGGAGTCAGTTGCAGGTCAATTGTGTAGTGAGGCATCAATCTAACTCAGAGATATGTTAGGTAAATAATCATTCATTCCAAAATATCTAATGCATGCATATAATTCAAGTTCCTAGCTATGGTGGAGATTCCAACGCAATGTAGCAAGCAATTCTAAACTAGATTGAGTGTATATGTGTGCATGAGGTCACGTGATCAATCCTTGGGAATTGTGCAATCAATTAAAGGAAAGTTCATAAATAATAGGGGCATAATTCTTTAGGATTTGTGCAAGGAATTAGGGGCTTGGGTGAGCTTATATTTGGATAAGTGTTGGTTAGAGTCAGTGACTGAGTAGAGAGAACAATTTTACCTTTGTGGGTTGTGCTATGAGATTGAGCAGGAAATTGTAATAGTTTCTCTATTCACATGATTAATGCAAACAAGCTTGAGGGGCTTTTCCCAGAAAGGGTTCCCTTATAAATCACTATGCCTATGTGGCTTGTGCTTATTGCATGTTTATGATTATTGTTCTTAATTGTGAATTACATTACACATATCAGTAGAGTAGAATTGTGTCTCTTGATTTTAGATTGAATTTCTTAGGTAGTTGTAATTCTATCATATTTTCTACATGGTATTAGAGCTTCAGAATTGACATTAAAATCAATATTTCAAGTTTGTCTCTTAAGAATTTCGAATTTACAGACCTCTTGCAAGATTTTTTCTTCAGTATCGGGAGGATATCTTCTACAAGACTGAGATTGGAGTATGTCTTAGAGGGTAGCTCTAATTTCATAGCATGGAAGGATTGCATGGAGGTGGTGCTTGATGACAATTGCTTTTTGGAATATGTCAAGACAGATATTCCAAAACTAGGATCAACTGATGTCCAAAACCTAGCTGAATGGAAGAAAGATGTAGCCAAGGCAAGGAGAATAATCTTGGAAGGTGTGTGAGACCATGTGATCTCAACTCTCCATGAAAAAAAAACACCTTTTTCCATGTGGAAGGAACTGACTGAGCTATTTGAGAATAATATTGACCATAGAAAAGTGGTCGTGAAAGACAAACTTCGAAACATTAAGATGTTGAAGAATGCTTATATACCACAATATCTCTCTAGATTTACACAAGTTTTGGATGAGCTTGGAGGTGTTGGAGTGATTATTGCAGAAGATGACCTGGTGAGCCTTTCTCTTCTAGTCCTTCTAAAGTCCTTGCAAAACTACCAGGAATTTGTGAATGGAATGGAAAATTTACCGAATTGGGAAAGGTTTTGGTCTGATTTGGTTCAAGAAGAGTTAAGGAGAAAAAACTAGGATGGGACATCATCAAAAGCTAAGGATGAAGAAAATTTTTCATTTGTTAGAAAGGGGAAGAAGGGAAAAGGGAACAATTCTGAAACCAAACTACTATCCAACTAAGGGGGCAAGAAGAAATACTTGTCCAAAATAAAATGCTTCAATTGTCATGAATTCAGACACTATGCCACGAAGTGTCCACACAAAAATCTAGCAAGAAGAACTCAGGAGGATCAGTGGGTGAAGCTTTGGCTTCACATTTTGAGCGAAAATTCACCCTTATTTCATGTATTGCCAATACCCTAATTGGGAGTGTGTGGTACTTGGACTCAAGTGCCTTGTTCCACATGATAAGGTGTAGAGAGTTTTTCAATGACCTAGAGGAGAAATATCTTCAAATGCATATTGAGCTTGGGGACAACATAAGGTACAGTGCTACCAGGATTGGTACAGTAACCTTTAAGAGGGAGTGGGGATCCCCTCTTCACCTCAAATATGTCATGTTTATGCTAGGCCTGAAGAAGAACCACATCTTTGTAGAATTTTTGGAACATTGTGGTTATGATGTGATCTTCAGTAAAGGTAAAGCCTTTCTGAGGCAGATAACTGTTGTGTAATAGCCCTGGGTTAAAAGTTCATGTAATAAAGTTAATAAAGGAAAATTAAGACCAAGATTATGGGACATGTATTCCAAGATAAATGTTGGGCAAAGTATCTTAGTGGGCATCATTGCTTGTTTATTATGGAAAAGGGAAATTGGCAAAGGCAATGGCAGAGGATTTGAAAATGAAAAAAGGAATTATTGGCATTTTATTTTATGAAAATAAATGAAATTAGGAGAAAAGGAAGGTGAAAGGTTATGGGTTGCATGTGAGGAGGAAAATGAAGGAAAATAGAGGAAAATTGAAGAAATTAAAGGAACCAATAATAAAAAGGCACCAGAGGATTAGTTCACAGCTTTTTGTCAGTTTTGTTTTGGAATTAAACTCAGAGAGGAGAAGAGCACCAAGAGGAGAAGGAAAGCAAGCAAGAAAAGGAAGGAAAAGGAGAGAAAAGGAAAGTAAAGGAAAGCACGAATCAAGGAAGGAAAGGTTGGATCAATTGACTTCAGCAAGAATATTTTTAGGTAACAGGTTGCATGTATGATTTCCTAGTTGGTTTTGGCATGCATGATATATGCATGTGTGTATTTGGTTCATTTGCAATCATTGACATGTGTTTTATCAGGTTTCTAAAGTGGTTTAGCCTTGCCTTGCCATTTCCGGATAGCCATGGTGTGATGGGATTCATTCTTGGTTGAGCTTTGGATTTGTTATCACTCAGGTTGTTTCCCAAAAGTTGTGAGAAAAGGGAATATGGCCGAGGTAACCACAGACCAGTATTTTAGATGCGGATTCTAGCCATTCTGCATCCAGAGAGGGCTCTCTCTTTATGATTTAGCTTGGTTTTGGGGGTATATTAGGCTAGCTATGAAGTACAAAGGTTTGTTTGATTTTTGGATGGTGACATTCAATAGAACAGGGGTGCAAATATGAGAAGTTCAGTCCATTGGGTTAATGGAGTCTATGAAGATGAATTGCTGGATATGTTTTCTTTGACAGAGGGAGGTACTACAGAGCAAGGTAATCAACCATGAACCAAATAGTAAGCTAGAATCAGGTGAAATGGAGTTAGGGGGTGAAGGGCAATCAAGAATCCTTCATCATGTTGACAGAGGGAAAGTGGGTGAATATTGCCAGGGATCAGTTAAGAATTCCTTAGTTGTATTCAAGATGTAAGAACCAAGGGAAACAGGAGCAGTTAAGAATTCCTGCTTATGCTAATTCTGAAGAAAATATAAACAATAATAGAGATTGAACACAGAGTACAGTAAAGCAAGTTCTGGGTTATTCTTTTTCCCTGTTATTAAGATTATGAACATAGATGATATATATAAGACACAAAAACTATAAAACATGAGTTAAAAAGACTTATTGATCCATGAAATAATTCGAGAATTCTGCAACATAGTCCTCTGCCATCAATTCCATAACTAGAGAGTTCAGCAACATCGCATTCCAACAACTTTTATTTCAGAAGAGTTCTCAGAGTTACAGCGCAGTCCCAAGAATGTATCACCAACCCCTAATACTTTGCTTGGGGAGGTATTTGTACAAAAATGTTTACAAAATATCTCCATTAGATAATATCTAGCAATAACTTCTTCTACCTACTCTACAGGAGAAGTAAATGTTCTTGGGAACATAAAGAAATAAATGCAGAAATGAATGTTGTTGTGCTGGCCGCTGAATTGATAAGCGGCGTTGACTGTTTGCTCAGTGAGTTGGCCGGTGGCCGCTCCCTTTGATATTCCACACTTTAATTTCACTTTAATAGACCACTGCCCAGCGCGATTTTTATCTGCTCTTTTTCTCCACTTTATGATATCTGTCGTGTTCTGGAAAAAACAAAAGTTTGAAATCCACCTACAAAATTTCCAGCATACTTTGCCACCACTACTCTTCTGGCAACTGATGTCTTTGCAGCTTTATCAAAGTTTCATCTGCATCTGTATACTTGTAGAAGTTCGGCTAGGCTGTAAAAAGATGTTGTACTTCATGCTCAATATAAAATAGATTTTCTAAGTTGCTGTACAGAGATTGGCCAGATGGAAGGGTCTTTTCTGCTAGAGTACTTGATGATGATGCATTTTTTTGATCAGCAACATATTTATTTAATTTGATTTGGTACTCAGCTTGTCTCAGCAGGCGTTGATTACTTCTCACCAGGCTGGGCAAGCCCCTTTCCTGCAAGACTGCAAATTTTTCTACAAAAGAATTTACCTCTACTTGCATGTCTTGGCTCTTTCTCTCCAAATTCTGCATCAGGGTTCTCATGGTCAGGACTCTTTTGACTGTCAGGATGGTGCCTGTCCTGTCTTTGATGTCCAATGCTGCTATTTCTTCCTTGGTTTTAGTGTTCAAGAAATGGATGAGCCTGTTGGCCTGTTCGGGCTTATGTCCCAATAAATTTCTGGCCCTTTGAATCTCCACCTGGGCTGCTGTTATCAAATCAATTTGTTCATATATAATTTGAATGGATCTCCATACATTACTAATTGATTCACTGATATTAGCCCATAGAATGCCCCTGATTTCTCCCAAAGGTTTGTCTAAAGAGAGGTCATTTTCCAATGCTTTGACTTTATTCTCTAATGCCTTCACCTCTCTTGTTTTTTCTGCCACAGTCATTTTAGATTTGTCATAACTCACTTCCAACTTGGCCAATTTCTCTTTAGCCTCTTTTAATTCTGATACCTGGAGCTTTAACTCCTCCATAGCTTTTATCAATTCTTCAGTGGTCATGGTAGTACTGCTACCTACTACTGCTATTGATGAAGTACCTGCTGCTGATGCTGGGACAGTGGGAGGGACTGCTGTTGTAACTGTGGTAGGAGCAACTGTAATTGTTGGAGCTATTTGAGATGGCTGGGAGGTCGACACTCCCTGCTTTTCCTGCAATGCCTTCTCCAATTCCTGCTCTGTCTCATTTAACCTTTGATTCATTTTCATTAGCAAATCCATCATGTCTTCTTCTGCTTTTTCTTGCACAACCTCTGTGGTTTGTGGATGCATAGTAATTGGCAGCTTCAATTGTTTCTTGAGGGCAGCTATGTCATCCTCCTTTTTCTTCATTAATGCTTTTATTCCCTTGGCATCCTTGGGATCATGTCCCAGCTCAATGATAATTTCTTGTAAGGACTTTATCTTGTTGTCTTTGGCCAAAGAAGATGCCTTTTCCAAATCCAGTTGGGCAGATGTGTTGTTCAATGAATTCTGCAATTGTTGAGCTAATATTGCCTTGTCTGCTAATGTGGAGTAGACCATCTCTCCAGTTTGCTTGTGCAACTCAATCTGGTCCAAAGGGTGAATGTCTTTGGCAAGAGCCTCCAGATTTGTTCTTATGTAATCAACTGCTGACTGTGGTTGTTGTACTTTAGGCTTGAAGTGACTCAAGATCATCTTTCCTTCTTTAATGTCATATGCAGACATTAATCTTTGTTGTTTGGCGGGGGTCATCTTGAGAAATTGATCATAAAGCTGCAGTCTTATTGGCTCATTCTGTGCCTTGATGTTCGTGAATGTTCTCTTAATATTTGAACCCTACTTGCTTTGCGGCCTTAAGGAGGAAACTTCCACACGATGTTGTTTCTCCAATTGCTGCCTATGAGAACTGGTGGATGTTTCTACCATTGGAGATGTTTGTGGGTTGGTTGCCCTCTCACTTCTTGGACTTTCTATGATCTCCTCTATAATTTCCTCTTCAGGTAGAGGATCCACCCTTTTCCTTTTTGCCCCTGGTTGCTCTGCTGGCCGAATTACAGGTGTGGCCTCTTCTTGGTCCCTTTTTCTGCCCTTCTCCTCATTTAGAGGAGTCTGCAATTCTGGTACCTCTGGTGCTTTGGTCTGGGCAGGAGGAATTTGCCCTTGGCCTTGTTGCTTTGATGATGTTGGCTGATCTGTCATTTCGTGTTGCTCTGTATGCAGCACTTCTTTGCCTTTAGATGTTCCTGCAGCTGGTGTAGTGCTTCCTTGGGCAGGTTGTTGTGAAGTTGCAGCAGTTGATGTGCCCACTCCAGTTTGCTGAGGCAATTTGAAAGAGACCTGTCCAAAAGTGTCCAGGTCAAGAGTCTTTTCAAGATTTTTCATTGCTTGTTCCATCTTTTCTTCCTCAGTAATCTGTTCTATCAATGTGCCCTCTACCCATTCATCTTGATTAGCATATTGCTCTAATTCAACGATCCTACAATGATCATAGGATGATAGCCTATTTTTTACCTTTCTATCACAGATGAATCCATTTGGGTCATAGGGTACCCACCAAAAGCTCCTTTTTAATTTGAGTTGTTCACCCAATATCTTTTCAGCATCTTTCCATCCTTCCTTTTTGTTAATGATGAAAGGGCCTAATTGGTTTCTTAATTTCAGCCGAGCCTTTTTCTTGGCAGCATAAAAATGAGTCAAATCTGAGCTAATAAATTACCTAAAATATTCAAGAGCAAAGAGTCTCATAGGCACATATTTTGGTAGTTTATAGGGGCACAACTCACAGCCATATCTCCTGATCTCAGTGTGATTCTGGTAGAAGTACCAGTCACCTATTTTGTAGTTTTTGGAGAGTTGTAAAATTTTTTGCATGTCACCAAAGAGTTTGGGAGGAGGAGTTCTCATCAGCAGAGAGGAGACTGGATGTATAAAGAGATCAATGAATTCACAGTAAGTGTAGGGAGAATTATGGACTTGATGGAAGACTGAGGTCCAAAAGATCACATACCTCCTTTCTCCTTTAGCATCCAATTTTCTGATAGGAACCTGAAAACTGTCTGTTTGACAGTACAAGAACAGATGATATACATAAGAAGTATATTTGAAGACCCCCTCTCTTTCTAGACTCATGAATTGTTCATGGATTTTATTGGTAATGAAAGTAGCAAAGTCAAATTTGACAGTAGGAGGATGTCTTGGAATAAATATGGACATCAGAGCTAAAATGGTCTCATCAACATACTCACTTGTCTTAAATCCCAGGACATAAGATATCATATCAATAACAAATATTCCAGCTTCATTAAACCAGACATGGTGAAAAGGAGGTGAATCTCTGGGCTGGCAATCTGGTTCCATAAATAACTTGGAAATTCGACCTATTTTTGTAGTGGATAATTTAGATCCTTGGTCCAGCAAATATTTCATAGAAAGAGGAGTCAGAGGCTGACTAGGTTTGAAGTGCAACATCTCATTGATTGAGTCAGGAGTTATATGAAAAAGGACAGTTCCAGATGGAGTCATGACTGCTCTTTGAGTAGGCTCATAGTTGGCACAACACAAGCGGATTACATCTGGGAATACATTTACTGAGGGGAGATAGTATCTGGGCAAATTGGATTCCTATATCCCATAGAGATCAGTTTTGTTTAGGTGATTGTTCCTAATTTCACAAAATGCTTGAAGGTGGTCTACATCACCAATTAAGTCCTGTATTTGAAAATCCCTATCAGCGAAGGGCAACCACTCCGAGTCCTTATGAGGTGCATTAAGGGGAGTAATGTTCAGGGCCACTGGAGCTTCCATTGGTTACTTCTCTGTGATTTTTCAATTGAAAATTGGGTTTTTTGTAGCCAAATAGGAAAAATGACAACTGTGGGGCTTTTTTACGGGAATTGCAGACCACGGTGAGTTCGAACTTTTAGCTTGCTGGGTGAATTTTGCAGGGGAAAAAGAGGTTTGCGGGATTTCTTGGTAAAAAATTGGTAAAAACAGTGGTTCTGGTGAGCTGTTGAAGGTAGTATAGCGATTTTAACTCGAATTTGGGTTCTTCGGGCAATTTTGTAGAGAAAACTAAAAAAAACGGGGTTTGGGAGTGAAATTTGGGTAAATACCTGTTTTAATGAGCGCCCTGTGTGAAATGCAGCTGGCGGAATGAGCTTGAAGACCAGACTGTGGAGTATTTTGGCTTGGAAGTGGACTGTGCGATCGAATGACTGCTCTTGGCCGTAAATTGGCATGCATAGGTCGCACAGAGAAAACAAATAGAAATGAACAAAAACGATGTTTTCATGCCTTTTTGACAAAATTTTGATTTTGGCGGGGTTTGGTGCGTTTCGGTTGGGTGACGTCAGCATGACGGAGTATTTTTTCATGTAGCGGGGTGACTTGGCGCTGACGTAGAGATGATGTGGTTGTGACATCAGCGGATGACGCGAGGGTGACGTAAGCGGGGAGGGGGCATGGGCGATAAGCGGTTTGGTCCCCGCACCGCCTTTGGGCCATGGTGGTATTGGAGGGGGGGGCAACGAGCACCGCAGGGGACTGCCACCTGTCCCAAGGTACGGTGGAAAAACCACCATCCCCCAGGTGCTAATCACCGGACAGAGGAGGGGTCGTGATATTGATTTGAGCCGTCAGATCTGTGGACTATGATCCGACGGTTGGCGGCGAATGAAATTGGCGGAGGGTTATGGCGCGGGGACCCACCATATAATTCAACGTTTTATAATGTTTTGTGGGTATAACCTTTGGTTGGGTGGTCGGGTGGGTTTGGTTATTCATTTAACCAAATGTTAAATGAATTCCAATGTTTTTATGCGCGGAGGGTTATTACATGGCTCCAAGAGAACCCATAATTCCCGAAATACAATGAATTATGGCTATAATTGTCGGGGGTCAGGAAATTTACACTTTTTGGGTTTTTATGCATTTTATATAATAGGGGCGGGAAAAATATTATGTAGGAGCTATATAATAAAGTTAGTATATTAATATGAAAGGTAGGTTTAATCAAAACACTAAGTTTGAAAAGTGAAACTTAGGTTTAGGGAAATGAAAAAGGGATCCAAGTTATGAATTTTGGAAACTTAGCATAATGGAAGAAAAACATTTTTTACACAAGAAATGTGGCTTCAATGTCCTAAGTAAAAACATAGTTTCACTTTGTTTGTTTGTTTGTTTTTTTTTATGAAATGAAGTGAACTAGGAGCACTAAGCAGATCTCAATGTCCTTGTGGGGAGGTTAGTAAATGTTCTCGGAGAAATGAGGAGGGAAGTTAGTCATGCTTCATCTGTTTCATAGCCACCTTGCCATGGCACTTATGATATCTATGAGATGCATCATCTTTGAAAGACACAATTTCTCATAAACCTGCTTCTGCAACATCAAACTGCCTACCCAGCCTGTTACACCTAACTTTTTTTTCTTCCTTTTTTGATTGGGTGCATTTGAACTAGCAAACCCTTACTCTCTCCTTTTCTTTTAACTGCCATCCTATCTAAGTCTACCCTTATTTCTTCCAGGGGCTCAGATTTAGCTGTTGAGCACCTTTGTTTCTCTATCTAACTACTTATCTGCCAAGCTTGAACTGTTTGGACAGATTTCATTCTCTACCTCTAAAACAGGAAATTTAAACATGGACTGGTCAAGATTAAGTTGTTTGGCCATCCATCAACTGTGACAGAAGTCACTGATTGCACATATTGAACTTCTTTGCAAAAAATAGGATAGTAGTGGCATTTTGGACTAGCACACTTTCCTGGTCCTTTCTTTCGGGTTCATTTTCTTTCTTTTTGACCAATTCATTCTTTTTTCCCTTTGATCTTTCTTTTAGGGCATACCATCTTTTCATTTTTTAATTTATTTTGATTTTTTCAAAATATGGAACCTTTGCAGCATGGAAAGGATGAACATATTTGGAATTTTAACAGTCAATCATAAAATATGACAGCTATTGGTATAGGAGCATAACAGGATTGACGAAAGGTTTTGGATCCGGGTGAGGTGGTCTCAGGAAAATACCAAAGGGTTGGGAGTGGAGATGGTTATCTATGGGAAGACCTCAATAAGTGGGTGGAGACAGGAAAATTCCTTAAGCGATGGTGAAGGAATTCTGAGGCATCCAAGCTCAGTTTCTTTTTGTGTTCTTGGGACCAGATTAAGTGAGATCATAGTAGTGTGAGGGTGGACATGGTTCAACCTCTAGATTCCCTTGGTTTTTTTGGCTTGGTTTATCCCATGAGATCCCACATACATGCTTGGAATATGGCACAAGGGTGATTAGCTAAAAGAAAGATTTGGTTCAACCCAATCTATGGTCGTGTGGTACATGGAAGTCCATGACTTAGTTAGCTTTTGCATATGGTTAATAAGAGCTAAGTTTCTATTATCTTTATGAGTAAATGTAATTGTTATTATGTGGATTTAATGGTTATTTATCATTGTTTATTATCTGGTTATAAGCATGGTTTTATGAGAGATTTAATTATGGTTCGTATCACTCTTTAATTGATGAATGACTAGTTAATGAATGTATGACCTAATTGGTATCATGGAAGCTATTGTGAGAGGGCATTGGCCCTTCTTGGTAAACCTAAAATAAGTTTCAGATCCCTATGTTTAGATATGCATTTATAACCAATAGGTTGCATGTTCTCAATGTGTTTAACGAAATGATTGTCATTGTCAGATCGGGCTAGGTCAACTCCTTCAGTAAGTTTTGTATTAGAGGCTTTATCTTTGTGTTATTTATCATTTCTGGAAGTTTCATTAAGTTATGGGAAAAAGTATGGATCCCATCTTTGAAAAAGTGGTTTAAATCTCGTGATCATTGGCACAAGATTTCCTGAAAAATACTGCAATCGCTGGGAAGCAGGCCTGCGGGAGCGACTGGAGGGTTACAGTTGCTTGGAGGCCTTGTCATGGGAGCAACTAGGGTTCTAGCTCACTGAAAAAGAAATTTATCTTAGGGGTTGGACACCTAGAATGGTTGGTTAGTTCCTGGGGGTCCTATAGCACTTGGGGGAAGTTAGTAAGTTCTTATTATGTCGACTCCATTTCCTTAAGGTCATCTAGGAGGTTGATTCATGTCATAGTAGCCCCTTAGCTTATGTTTACCTAGGGAAAGTCGGTGAAAGTGGGTAGATATGAGAGGAAGCATGTTACAGAGTGGTATCATAGCATGGTTCAAGTACTTGGACTGGATATGGTTATGATTAGCCCATTCGGCTCAAGTGGCTAGATGCATGTGGTTATGCATGCATTGTCATGGTTATGGTTGTCATGAATGAGTTCATGGTATGTAGTTGGTATTGTCATGCATGATGTTGACATATTTATATGATTATGATTATACATGTATTGTGCTAATGTGGATTGATTTTTTAGATGAGATAAGCCTCCACTAAATGTCATTGATGTATGATTGTGGTTATGGTTTCTATTTGGTTTATTTGACATGGTATACTTGTAGGAAGAAGAGAATCAAAGATGACGAGAAAAATGGTAGAATACAGTTCACGTGACTCTCCCTACAGATCAGTTGGGTAGCAAGGAGATGAGTATTCTCCTGATGTAGCAGACACCTGGAGGAGTTTGAGGGCAAAGATCAGAAGTTGCAAAGCAAACAATGACAGGTTGGTTGAGGCTCGGGAAATACTAGCAAGGGCTCAGGAAAAACAGGTAGAGGTCAATGCAGTCATCCTTCAAAGTTTGTTAGACTTGCATAGGTAGAGACAATTAAGGATTAGTCAAGAGGAGGAAGAGAAATTGTTGGAGCCTATGGTAGCAAGTCTCGGTCACGATACAGGTTGGATAGAGGGGACACAGTTAGAGGTGGAAGATCATTGGATACACTTGATAGGAGGATTGGTATGTATGGGTGTTACTGTAGTTCCTCATTCATGAGACATCATCACAGTCGTCACCACCAACATCCTTATATGAGGAGTGAGCACTTGCCCGAGGTGTTTAAGAAATTCAAGATGCCTACATTTGATGGAGAGATTAAGAAGTCAAAATATGTAGAGACATGGTTGTTTGGGTTGAATAAATCTTCAGATTGCACAACTATCCAAACAACATGAAAGCCAAAATAACCACCTTCATTTTGAAAGGGAAAGCAGATATCTAGTGGGAATATGTGAAGAATGTCAATGGAATTTGGGAAGAAGAGTTGATTTGGGATGAGTTCAAGAGACTCTTCAAGAAGAAGTACTTGTCTAAGAGATATTATGATGATAGAGCTAATGATTTTTATGATTTGTAGATGGGTTCCATGACAAATGATGAGTAAACTAGCAGGTTCCTAGAGTTGTTTAGGTATGTGCCTTACCTCAAGGAAGAGAAAGAAAAGATTCAAAGGTTCATCAATGGGTTTCCAATAGCATATAAAGACCAGATTGAGTTTGATGAGCCACGGTATTGGAGGAATCCATCAGGAAACTGAAGCATCGTTATGAGTAGTCAAAGCGTAAAGTTGTGCCTAAGCATGAATTGAAGGGGAATGAGAAATTTAAAGGGAAGTGGCCACTGAAGAGGGGAAGACCTATGGATTTAGGTGAGAAACAAAATGTGGTTCCTCACAAGAAGTTTAATGCAGTTGAGAAGGGACATGGGTCACAACCTGGAGAGCAGCAAGATAGAGGTAATGGTAGAGGACCATTGCAATGTTGGATATGTGGCAAAGAACATCACAAGAAGGATTGTCCATTGTACCAGGGTGGCAGGCCTCAGATCTATAGTTCTCAGAAGGCACAAACGGTTGGTGATGTGGGCTATAACATTCCTCATATTTATGTAGTTATGGAAAACAAGAAGACAGATCACCAGGCATCCATTACTGATATGGAAGGTAAGCTTTGTGGTCAAGTTGGTTTTATTTTTATTGACCCTGGATCTAATTATAGTTACATTAATCCTAACCTGGTGGATAAGTGTGGTTTGAGAAAATAAGTGCATGTAGAGTCTTGGTTGGTATAGTTGGCTACATGTACTAAGAAGAGAGTTCATCATGGGGTAATAGCTTGTGCATTTTAGCTAAATGGTATGCCTAGATTAGCACATCTAAATGTGCTTCCATTGGGATCATATACTATTCTTTTGGGTATGGATTGTTTGTATCTCCACTGGACCAAGGTAGATTGATATGAAAAGGCTATTGATTGCCTAGATGATAATGGGGAAAAGAGAATCTTGTAGGGAAATAAGAAGCCTACATTAGGGAGGATAATTAAAGCTATGCAAGCCAAGCACAATCGTAGAAAGGGATATGTATTATTCGCAGTCCATATTTCTAGTGACAAGGGTAAGGATGTTGAGGATGCATAAATTTTTGAGAGATACCCTGTATTATAGCCGTTTCAATATGTGTTTCCAACAAAGATTTTATATTTTCCTCCTCACAAGGAAGTGGACTTATCTATTGAGTTGGCACCAGGGGCAGCACCAACATCAAAGACACCTTACAAGATGAGTACTCCAAAGCTAGTGGAATTGAAGTTGCAGTTTAAGGAAATGCTTCACTAGGGATACATTAGGCCAAGTGTATCACCTTTGGGTGCACCAGTATTGTTTGTGAAGAAGGATGGTACTCTCAGGTTATGTATTGACTACAAGAAATTGAACAAGGTAACCATCAAGAACAAGTATCTATTGCCAAGGATTGATGATTTGTTTGACTAGTTGAAAGGAGAAAAAATGTTCTCAAAGATTGATTTGAGATCAGGATACCATCAATTACGCATTAAAGAAGAGAACATATACAAGATTGCTTTCCAGACTAGGTATGGGCATTGTGAGTTTTTTGTAGTTCCTTTTGGTTTGACTAATGATCCAGCTACTTTTATGTGCTTGATGAATAGTGTGATGTATCCTTATCTGGACAATTTTGTTATTGTATTCATTGATGATATATTGATATATTCTAAGAATGAGGAAGAGCATGTCGAACATTTACCAGTAGTATTGAGATTGTTAAGAGAGCATCAGTTGTATGCC
Organism: Pinus tabuliformis; assembly: GCA_031772625.1. Taxonomy (NCBI): domain Eukaryota; kingdom Viridiplantae; phylum Streptophyta; class Pinopsida; order Pinales; family Pinaceae; genus Pinus; species Pinus tabuliformis. The sequence continues at coordinate 268,947,925 of CM062820.1, forward strand.
AAACTTAGCAACTACAGTTTCTTTCAGAAAAATGTACATTACTTGGGGCATGTGGTTTGAAAGGAATGCATAATAGTAGATGGAAAAAGATAAGAGCTATCATGGAATGGGTAGCTCCTAGAAATGTGGATGAGGTCAAGTCATTCATGGGGTTAACAGGTTATTATAGGAGGTTCATCAGGAACTTCTCATGGATTGCATATCCTATTACATCCTTCAAGAGGAAGGGAAAGAAATTTGAATGGACAGAAGAATGTGCAGTAAGTTTTGAGCAGCTGAAGTAGTTGTTGACAAATGCTCCGGTGTTAAAGATTGAAGATCCAGACAAAGAGTTTTTGGTGTGCACATATGCTTGCAAGAGAGGACTTGGTGGAGTACTGATGTACGAGGGGCAATGAGTATGCTATGTGTTGTCATTAACTGATATATCAGTCTCCAATTGCCTCAAATACACAAAAGCAGTGAACTTTGATGCCAATTTTTGAGCCATAGAAGCTATCATGTCTTAATCGATCCCTCTCCATTTCCTAGTGCTCAGAAATATATTTCCAATGGTATATGGAAGTCCAAATATTGACTCCTGGAGCAGAAGATAAAGAATTTTGAAATATTACCTTGGAAAATCCCAGCAAATAAAGAAAAATGGCTAAGTGTTGAAGAAAAATTGCAATCGGGACTTGGGACAGTTCATCACAATTGCATATTAGCATCAGCGGGTCGAGGAAGGTAAGGAACATTGGAGGAATGAAAAATAGTGATCCGTCAATCGTCGATATCTCATATCAGCAATCGGCGGGTCTGGGCAGAGCATTTATCGTAATCGTCCATCGACAGGATCCTTGGGGTACACAACTAAGGTTATCGGCATGTCACAGTCCTGAACTCTGATATTGCATCTCACATCCCGCAAATCCAGCAGTCCCGCAGTCACAACATACTCCAAACCATGCGAGGGTCGACTTGTGACATATTGTTGCACTGCCGAGGAAGGGCCGGAAAGAGTTAACAAAGAAAGCATGGAAAAACAGGAGTGTGTGGCCCCCCTTCTCTCTCCTCCACATGGAGAGTTCCCACATCCCGCAACCCCGCAATCTCGTATCTCAATAGTCCTGCAATCCTGGAAGATAGGCGTATCAGTGGGTTCTAAATTTGAAGGACCATGCGGGGTTCCATATTGCGATTTAATGCAAAATCGCTGGGGGCACTGAAATTCGCTAACAAAGGAAATGCCTACAAAACAGGACTCATCGGGCCTCTTTCTCTCTCCTCCGGGGGGGCCATGTGGCGACATCTAATTAGTCCACTGATCTGACATGGTAGCTGACATTAGCAATGACATGGAAAGTACGGATGCTCACATAGACGGTGGATACGTGTCACTCAGTTTCATATTTTTTAGGGGTCAAATGGGGCCATTTTCGGGTGACACATGTCACATCTCACAGGGTGACACATGGCAGTAATGATGTCACTCATCGCAATCGGCGATCACGCAATATAAAGCTTTCTCTTCTGCCAAAATTCCTTCTTGACTGCGATTGCAATAAGGAAAGAGGCCCCCAGATGTGATAAGGTATTGTGATCCATTTGATAAGGTTTTCGTGTCCGGACCAATCGGCCTGTGCTATGGAAAAAGGGTAAAGAGTCGCCCTCCCTATGTTGCGATTGCGATGTCCTGGGTGGGCCCAATCCCACATACTGGTGATCATAGTCGTCTAGGGGGAAAACCTAACAAAAAATGCACTCAGAACCAGGATGCGAGGTTCTGATTAACAAAGGAAATCATCCCCCTGTGCAACTGTCAAAAGCCTTAGTGCTCAAAGGGATAAGCCCCTGGTCGTAGCCCCTGATCATTGTTACACAACGTTTTGTCATTGTCCCTATACTCCCCATTCCTTGATCCTGGAGGACCTCTACAGTGAATCTACATGCTTTGCCTTCATGAAGAAACTCCCATTGTGTCCCTCTTCATGAGAAGATAAATTCCCTTTTGTACCATTTCCCCTGAAACTTCTGTTTTGCCCAGTTTACAAGACTGACACTAATGACCTTTCTCTCCCCCGCGTCGTTGTGCAAAGATTAAAATTGTCCCTCGCACCGATCGGAGCGAATGAGCTGTGTTCCAATCGTGCCAATCCTGTTATGGAAAGTTTTTTAGATTAGGATTCGAAGCTTCCAGCGCTAGAAGCTTCGTAACGGAAGTTTGGTAAATGGTTTGGCCGGATGGGGTCAAGGATGACAGTTTTGGCTCCTTTCCCCTACAATGATGAAACTACCTCAAGGGATAAGACCTTCTCTCGTGAGAAGAGGATCCATCTCCCATCCATTTTTCCTATATAAACCTCCCTTCTTCCCAAGCACAAACTAGTCCTAGTGTTAGTGTTGAAGTGTTGATTGGTGTGCTAAAGTTATTTTGGTTTGGAGTAAACATCAAGCTATTCTAAGTTGTGTGAGGAAGAAGTGTGATTTGGTTTGGAGTGAAGCCTAAAGGGAAGAGCCTTAAAACTATTGTGGATTGAGGCCATCATGGAATGCTAGCAGAAGTGTGTAGTTCCTAGTCTTGTGTCAACCTCGTTAAAAAATGAAACAAGGGATGAGCATAGTTCCTTGCCTTGCAGCAAGCTCATTTAAAAATGAAACAAGATGTCTGAGGATAATTTGTTCCTATATCAACCTCGTTAAAAAATGAAACCAATTCTGAGGATAGTTCTTTTACTGTGTCAACCTCGTTAAAAAATGAAGCACCTTCCTTTTCCAAATCGAGTCTTTGACTAAGATCTCGTAAAATCCCAGTTGAGTATTTCCTAGATCTCGAAAATTAAACTTCATTCCATTCACCTAGTTAAATGGAATGAAGCTTAGGGGGCATGCACCTTGATTGAATCATTATGTTGGGGGCATGAAAACTTATAGCAAGCATAGTTTTTCATTTCAAACTTGTGTAAACATGAAACTAAATCCAAGCAGAGTTCTCCATTGTTCAAGCTTGTGTAAAAATGAACCCATGCCCAATTTACATCTCGTGATTGCCATTTTTATCAGTTAATTTCTGCTAGATGAGCCTTGTTTGTTTCATTCCATCGCCACCATCTCTTTGGCCGATCATATGCTTTCACTTGCTTGTTTTTCCTTTCTTGAGGAATCACAACGATGAGTGGTTTTATTAGTCTGCCTCTTGACCATTACATGTTTTGAGCAGTTCCACCATTGCCAAAACCAGTTGCTACCCTTTATACCACTCGTTCCTCCAGGACGAGTCATGTTTCAGCTCTTTTCTCGACTCATTAAACTCATATGAAAATATTGCTGAGTATTTTCCCCTTTTGACTGGTAAAAAAGAACAAAATGGGGGGTCTAATTTCAAGCTCTTTTCCAACCCTTTAAACATGAAAAGATAGTCAATCCCTTGTTGTTTCGAACTCCTTAATAGATGTGAAACGTCATGCACCTAGTATACATTTACCCCATTTTCGGGATGGGATACGCTATTTACGAAAAAGGTACTCCTTGACTGAAATGGTCAAGCGGTTCTCTCAAGTATCATTTTCTACCTTTTTGGGTTCGAGAGACACAAATGTACAAAAAGGGACCATGTGGAGTTTTCTTTTACATGTCTTTTTCAAACTCTTTAAACGTGAAAAAGATACCGAGTTACGCCTTTGTCGAACTCGTTAAACTATGAAATGACATCGGATTCATCACCATGATGAACATGAGCTTCTCCTTCCTAGGGCTTGTTAAACTTACTAGGTCGGATTCATTCGAAGGATGAACTTACAGTGCAAGAATATGCTATCCCCTTCAAGCTTGTGATTAAAAAATAATTGGGGTACCTGCCAGAAATGGTGGGGGAAATTTTGGAAATCTATGAGTCGTGTCGGCAGCTCACTCTTGAACATGACACTCTTTACTTGGTGTCGGGTTGGGACATCCTCCTTTTCATCGTTGACCTTCCTAGGTTTGGGCCGTTCATTTTTGCCTTCCATTTGATCTCTGCCATGTCATCATGACCACCGATCCTATGGATCCAAAAGTTGCCAAACTTCCAGTTGTGTCGCCGATATGTTCAAGAGTTGTCCTTTTGCAATTACACTTACCTCTGATTCTTTGTATCATCCAAAATCATTTTGCATCCTCTTGTCTCATGTTGATGATGTGGGATTCATTATGGCCCTCCTTCAACACGGCCACTTTCCTTCAACTTCAACTCATTATCTAGGAAGTTAACCGAGAGACTCCTTTCCGGTACCTTAGAGCTTGCATGTCCTAATGGCAAGTTCTTCGCACTCGACGACAAGTTCACATCATTGGTTTTCGATCAAGTGATTTCACGGGTGTTCAACTTCAGTTCCTCTATTCACATTCTTTGGATTGTGCCGATAGTACCTTGAGGACCATTGTCACTATTGGTGGTTTCTCTCGTGCTTGTTAATAGTTTACACCATTGACTGGTAATCAAATGACTTTCTAGCATGTTCAACATCAACACATATATTCACATGCTAGGATCTATACTTTGATTGGGTTGTGTTGGAGTGCAAGACCCAGGACTCAGATCACAAAAATTCCAAGTTGTGAAGTGATGTGACATGGTTATGATGATATGCATGTCTCTTTTGGATGGCTGGTTGTGACCATATCTTGGTTTTGTTATGATCCTCTTTGATGGATGGTTGCACCCATACTTGGATCCATTTACATGATCATTATCTGGATGGTTGTGTCCATGCCATGATTCATATATCATTTGATAGAGATCTCAGTCTATGTATATGTATATGTACTTGCTTGCAAGTTTTCCAACGGCAGACTGGTTCCCTGCACTAATTTATAAATCATTTCATCCCTCACTCCAGCTCAGCCTTCATGCTTTAGGGGGTATCTGTTACACATCATTTTGTCATTGTCCTTGTACTCCCTGTTCCTTGATCCCGGAGGACCTCTACAGTGAACCCCACATGCTTTTCCTTCATGAAGAAACTCCCATTGTGTCCCTCTTCATGAGCAGATAAATACCCTTTTGTGCTATTTCCCCTGAAAATTTTGTTTCGCCCAGTTTACAAGACTAGCGCTAATGACCTTTGTCTCCCCCATGCCAATGTGCAGAGATTAGCACTGTCCCTCACGCCGACCAGAGAAACTAAGCTGTGTTCTAGTCATGTCGGTCCTATTATGGAAAGTTCTTTAAATTAGGCGCTGAAGCTTCTAGCTCTAGAAGCTTTGTAACGGAAGTCTGATAAATGGTTTGGCTGGATGGGGTCAACGATGAAAGTTTGGGCTCCTTTCCCCTATAATGATGGAACTAACTCAAGGGATAAGACCTTCTCCCATGAGAAGAGGATCCATCTCCCATCCATTTTTCCTATATAAACCTCCCTTCTTCCCAAGCACAAGCTAGTCCTAGTGTTAGTGTTGAAGTGTTGATTGGTGTACTAATGCTATTTTGCTTTGGAGTAAACAGGAAGCTATTCTAAGTTGTAGCTATCTAGTTGTGTGAGGGAGAAGTGTGATTTGGTTTGGAGTGAAGCCTAAAGGGAAGAGCCTTAAAACTATTGTGGATTGATGCCATCATGGAATGCTAGAAGAGGTGTGTGGGAACCTGGTCTTGTCAAAGGAGGACTACAACGTCAAGAAAAATGGTTGTAATCTCCTTTTGATATTAATATATGCAACTATCGATTGATTTCCTACATGATTTGTCATCTTACATATTCATGGCTTAATGTTTCTTGACTTGTTAAGTAGGTTGAATTACAATTTGTCTATTATCACGTTTGTTGTCTGTTGTTGTTTACTTGTTTCAGGTGCTTGAAGGAGGAAGCGAGGAATAGCTGGACCGAGTAAGCAAGGACATCATCAAACAGGATAAGCAGACTAAGAGGTAGGCCCTCTTAATTGGTTATAACCTAAGGGAATTTGCCATAGAATGTATCTGTTGTGGCTAGACCCATTATCAGGCTAGAGGAATTCGTTTGTGTCCACACTTATAATTTTACTTCACCACAGTTATATGATAAGAAAAGAACCAAGGGGTTGAAAGCATAGGGGGCTAAAGGGGGAGATCAAAAATTCCCGCTTGTTCGTCATATTTTAAGGTAAAAGGCCTGCGGGTGAGAAAATTCATTGTTACACTATAGCAGGGCCCCGAGGGCACGGTACAAAGCTTTAAAGGTGGATGGGTCGGTAACCCTAACATTGAATAAAGTAGGGGGCAGTGCATAAATGACAGTATGGGGGGCTTCTACAGAGACTTAATGCCTCGGCATGGAGTCTCGCTCCTCTACATAGTGCAACACTGCCTAGAAACACTCCATCCCTTCTCCACCAAACAACTCACCCACGTAGTAAAGGGTAGAATTAACATAATACGAACAAGCAGCAGTGAACCACCTCAAGTAGCTGAAAAGAGCAGGATGACAATAGGGACGTGGCTCTATCCAAGGCCTCCACTGAAGCAACAAGGGGACACCTCTTCCTTCTTCTGTCAACTTTCTTTCTCTGAGCATTTATTTATGTGTTTTTTCGAGAAAGGGATTCGATCCCTATTGTAATCTTAGGTAGGTGGTAGCAAAGCCTGATAGAGCCAAGACAGCTAGTCTAGCATGAAATTTGGGGCTTAGGCTCAGATATTTTGATTGTAATTCAAAACTCTCCCACTCTTCTTATAAATAGGGGGATGAAACATAATACCAAGGTTTTCGATTTTGAGACCCGCGAGGGTTGAACTCTGTGATACCATATTTTGGCTCATAACTTTGTAAGCGAATGACTGTTATCTTAGATTGTATTACTTTACACAGGCAAATATTTAGACTATCACAGAAATGGTGGTGATTCCTCCTTAGAATTACAATATGTTTTTCCTTTTGTTAATTCCATTATGTTCATATTCTTCTCTGCATGTGTGCTACAATAACTGCTAGAAATTATTTCATGCTTCCTTAAAGATCCATGTGTATTGATTTATTAATGCATAATGCCTGTATGAAGGGCTGAAGTATATCTTTAAACTGCTCTATAAGAATCATAGCACCCATCTTCTCTCCAATCCATTAATTCTGCTTGTAACTCAAACAAGTGTAGAATTTCCCATTGCTTGCAGCTTTATGTGTTGAATATAGAATTATGGATTTTTTGGGCTCTATATGATGAGTTATGCTTTCTCCTAATCCTATTTCATTTACTCAACAAATCCTATTAAGTTGTAATCCCCTTTGAAGTAATCGGCCTCCGTTGTTCTATGTGATACTACTGGGAACTATGTGTGTGAGGGAGTACCTGAAATCCATAACTCATACCTTTGGAGGAATGAACCAAGCCCCCTCATTATCTTTCATTACGTGACAATTGGAGTGTTGCAAACCCCTATCATACCATCGTACAAGCACTCCTCTATTTAAGATGTCCTAGGCACTGGTTTACAATCAACCAGTAGTTTGTATCTAGGGAGATTTCCTTGCCTCCTGCTGTACTTGTGCTGCATGGTGCAAGATTTAGCCACAACATCTTTTTGGTGTTGTTTTCAGGGAAGGAATTAGAATATTTTTCCCTGGGTACAACAAATTTTTACATTTCCCCTGTTAGGTGAGCTAAGGATGTGTGGGTTGAAGATCTCTCACCTTGGCGACTCCACTTTCAATTTTATGGGAAACATCCTTGAAACTCCACTATCCATATCTCTATTTTGATCATCCTGGCTTTCAAACATCCCCATACTCACTTTGATATTGCAGCAGTCGAAACTTTCCTTACCTTTGAACTTGTAATCACTCATATAGGGAGGTTTTCGAGATGGCCATTCTTGCATTCCTGGCCAACAAATTTGCCCCACTGGATTTCTCTTCTATTGTTGGTTATCCCAATCATGTCCCTGCATTTCATGAATGGAATACCTATTTGCCTAGATTTGGTGGAAGCACAGCTAGAAGGCCTTACCAGCACCTCAAATAATTTCATCAATGCATGGAATAATAGGGCATTTTCCTTGAAGATGTACAAATGAAATTGTTCATGCATTCTTTAGAGGAGCGTACCAGAGTCTGGTACAGAACAATACCTCGTGGCAGTATATCTTCCCTGAGATGTTTTCATATAGCATTCAATCACTATTGCAAAGAATTATATCCACTAAATGATCTATTTGAAGTTTGTTGCGTGCATTTTAATGATGAATACATTCCCGAGGTCGAAGACCCAAATGAAGATGTTTTTGGAGCTCCACTCCAAGAAAACATCGTCTTACATCAAGAAGCATCACCCATTGAGCTAGAAGGTCAAAAAATAAATATCATCGAGCTACCAACAGACCCTCAGGGGTTTGATTCAGCCAAATGCGAGGTTTCCCCTTCTTATGATGAATACGACTCTCATGAAGAGTCAAGTGATGCAGAGCCACAATTCTTCCAGTCAGGGGAAGTTGTGCAAGAAGAGGAAGTTATGAAAGAAGAGGAAGCTCGTCAGGAAGTCAACGAAGAGCCTCTAATTTGCAATGCTCAGCCTTTGCCTGGAGAACAAGATCGAGCCCCCCCTCCAATTTGTGATTCATATTATTCATAGGAGGGAGAGATGGTTGTCGAAGTCCAGAAGGAGCCATTTACCAGCAAGCGGGGAGAAGGCTACCAACAGCAATAACCTTTTCCAGAAAAGTCTAAAGTTGTGGAGCCGAGAAGTGTTTGTGGTTGCCCTAGCCAAGAAGATATTGGTCAGTATATTGTTCATGAAAAAGAGGCAGCTACAAACATTCCTTTTCTATTCCATGACCCTGTGGCTATGTACATGAGCCTATTCTTAAGTTAGCAATAGAGGTTATTTCTAGAGCATGTATCAGGATCCTTGTCTGAAGATTTTTTTATGGTGCATGCCTATTTTAATTTCTCTTTTTCAGTGGTATGAAGGCATGTGGTCCAGTACTCTTATGATGGCCTGGATTTATTGGAGAGCTAAACATACTTAGTTGAAATAAGTATTGTGCATAAGTAGGATTGTACATAAATAAGCCCACTAGTTAAGCATTTACTTCTTAGTTGTTAATATTTTTATTTTCTACATTTAGATTGATGAGGAAAGTCCCATGGAGATTTTTCTAGTTAAAAAGCTCATATATTAATGACTCCATGCCCAATGGTGAAGGATTTTGGTCTACGGGTTCTTGGAACCTTGCCAACAAGGCACTATCCCCAGTAGGATTCAATGTTGTCACTCATTGCTTTATCAGTCTTCAATTGCCTCAAATACACAAAAGCAGTGAAGTTTGATGCCAATTTTAGCCATAGAAGCTATTAGATCTTAATCATTCCCTCTCCATTTCCTAGCTCTCGACAAGAGCTTTCCAGCAGTATATGGAAGTCCAAAAATGGACTCCAGGAGCAAAAGATAAAGAATTTTGAAGATTACCTTGGAAAAGCCTAACAAATAAAGAAAAATGGCTAAGTGTTGAAGAAAAATCGCAATCGGGACTTGGGACAATTCACCGCAATCACATATCGGCATCAGCAGGTCTAGGCAGGCAAGGAACACTCGTAGAATGAAAAGCAAGGATCTGTTGATCGCCAATATCACATATCGGTAGTTGCTGGGTCCAGGCAGAGCATTTATCGTAATTGGCCATCAGCAAGATCCCTGTGGCACACAACTAAGGTTATCTGTACGTCACAGTCCCGAATGCTGATATTGCATCTCGCATCCTGCATCCCTCAAGTCCCCCGCATCCTGCAAATCCAGTAGTCCCGCAGTCACAACATACTCCAAACCATGCGGGGGTCGATTTGCGATATATTGTTGCACCGCCGGGGAAGGGCTGGAAAGAGTTAACAAGGAAAGCATGACAAAATAGGAGTGGGTGGTCCCCTTCTCCCTCCTCCACGTGGCGAGCTCTCGCATCCCAGTGACCCCGCAATCTCGTGATCCCGCAAGATAGGCGTATCGGCGGGTTCCAAATCTTAAGGACCATGCGGGGGTCGATATTGTGATTTAATGCAAAATCGTCCGGGGGACCAAAATTCGCTAACAAAGTAAATGCCTACAAAATAGGGCTCGGCGGGCCTCTTTCTCTCTCCTCTAGGGGGGCCATGTGGCGGCCTCTGATTGGTCCACCGAGCTAACATGGCAGCTGACGTCAACAATGATGTGGCAAGTACAGATGTTGACTTAGCGGGTGGACATGTGTCACTCAGTTTCATATTTTTCAGGGGTCAAATGCGGCCATTTACGGGTGACACATATCACTTCTCACAGGGTGACACGTGGTAGTAATGATGTCACCCATCACAATTGGTGATCACGCAATATAAATCTTTCTCTTCCACCGGAATTTCTTCCCAACTGCGATTGCGATAAAGAAAGAGGCCCCCAGATGCGATAAGGTATTGTGATCCATTTGATAAGGTTTTCATGCCTGGGCCAATCGGCCTATGCTATGGAAAAAGGGTAAGGAGCCACCCTCCCCATGTTGTGATGTCTTGGGTGGGCCCAATCTCGCATATTAGCGATTGCAGTTGTCTAGGGGGAAAGCCTAACAAAAAATGCAATCAGCACTGGGATGCGAGATTCTGATTAACAAAGGGAATAAGGCCCTCGCGTAGCTATCAAAAGCCTTAGCACCCAAAGGGCTAAGCCCCTGGTCATATGATAAGAAAATCACCAAGGGGTTGAAAGCATAGGGGAATAAAGGGGGAGATAAAAAATTCCCGTCTGTTCATCATATTTTAAGGTAAAAGTCCCGCGACTGAGAAACTTTGATGTTACACTACAGCAAGGCCCCGAGGGAATCATATAGAGCTTTAAAGGTGGATGGGCTGGCAACCATGGCATTGAGTAAAGCAAGGGGTAGTGTATAAATGACATTATGGGGGGCTTATACGGAGATGTAATGCCTCGACATGGAGTCTCTCTCCTCTTCATAGCGCAGCATTGCCCAGAAACACTCCATCCCTTCTCCACCAGAAAACTCACCCACGCAGTAAAGGGTAGAACTAACATAAGCCAATCGAGCAACAGTGAACCACCTCAAGTAGCTAAAAAGAGCAGGACGAGAGTAGGGACGTGGCTCTATCCAGGGTCTCCACTGAAGCAGAAAGGGGACACCTCCTCCTCCCTCTCTTGACTTTCTTTCTCTAAGCATTTATTTATTTATTTTTCCAAGAAAGGGATTAGATCCCTATTGTAATCTTATGTAGGTGGTAGCAGAGCCTTTTGATTGTAATTCAAAACTCTCCCCCTCTTCTTATAAATAGGGGGATGAAACATAATACCAAGGTTCTGGATTCTGAGACCCCTGAGGGTTGAACTCTGTGATACCATATTTTGGCTCATAACTCTGTAAGTGAATGACTACTATCTTAGATTGTATTACTTTACATAGGCATATCTTCAAACTATCACAGGAATGATGGTGATTCCTCCTTCTTAGCATTACAATATGTTTTTCCTTTTGTTAATTCCATTATATTCATATTCTTCTCTGCATGTGTGCTACAATAGCTGCTAGAAATTATTTCATGCTTCCTTAAAGATCTATGTGTATTGATTTATTGATGCATAATTCTTGTATAAAGGGCTGAAGTATATATTCAAACTACTCTATAAGAATCATATCACCCATCTTCTCTCCAGTCCGTTAATTCCTCTTGTAACTCAAACAAGTGTAGAATTTCCCATTGCTTGCAGCTCTATGTGTTCAATATATAATTCTGGATGTTTTTGGTTCTATATGATGAGTTATGCTTTCTATTAACCCTCTTTCATTTATGCAACAAAGCCTATTAAGTTGTGATCCCATTTGAATTAATCAGCCTCCATTGTTTGATGTGATACTATTGGGAACTATGTGTGTGAGGGAGTACCTGAAATCCATAACTCATACCTTTGGAGGAATGAACCAAGCCCCCTCATTATCTTTCATTATGTGATAATTGGAGTGGTGAAAACCCCTCTCGTACCATCTTACAAGCACTCCTCTATTTAAGATGTCCTAGGCACTAGTCTACAATCAACCTGTAGCATGTCTCTAGGGAGCTTTCCTTGCCTCGTGTTGCACTTGTGCTGCATGGTGCAAGATTTAGTCACAACACTATGGATCAAGGAAACTGAATGAGCACAAGCATAATTATGTGACTCATGACCTTGAATTGGCAATGATCATTTATGCATTGAAGATGTGGAGGCACTATCTTCCTGGTATGAAGTTTGTATTGATGAGCGATCACAAAGTTGAGGTGCCTATTCAACCAACCAAATTTAAATGTTAGGCAAGCTAGATGGTTGGCCACCCTTAGTGAGTTTGAATTTGAGTTTAGATACATTAAGGGAAAGGAGAACACGGTTGCAGATGATCTCAGTAGAAGAGTACAGATAAATCATATAGCAACTATGAGTTCTTATGAGATGAATTTACAGGACCAAATCTTATAGGAAGGAACACAGGATGATAGGTACCAGCAGCTTAAGCACAAGTTACAACAGGGAGCAGGTGATTAGGATGCGGACTATTATCTCACAACAAATGGCTTGGTCATATTTAGGGACAAAATCTATGTGCCAAATGATAGTGATATCAACAAGCTTATCTTCAGGGAGTTTCATGTCAAGCCATATTCAGGTCACCCAGGATATCAGAAGACATTGATAGTGGTGAAGAATTTTTACTATTGGGCGAATTTGAAGAAGGAAGTAGCGGAGTTTGTTTCTAAATGATTGGATTTTCAACAAGTGAAAGTTGAGTGTAAGCACCCAACTAGTTTTTTATAACCTATTCCGACTCTAGAATGGAAATGGGAGGTCATTTCCATGGATTTCATTATAGGTTTTTCGAGGACATCGAAGCAACATGATTCCATCATGGTTGTGGTTAACAAGTTGAACAAGGTAGCTCACTTCATTCCAGTGAAGAGTACATATTCAACTAGTGAGGTAGCACAGGTCTTCATCAAAGAGATAGTGAGGTTGCATGGTGTTCCGAAGAATATTGTGTCAGACAGAGATGCTAAGTTCATTTCTAGGTTTTGGAAGGAGTTAATTGCAGGTTTGGGTAAAAAGTTGGCCTTTAGTATAGCTTATCATCCACAGACATAGAGGGTTAGTAGGATCTTGGAGGATCCACTGAGGATGTATGTGATGCATTTGTAGCAGAAATGGGAGGAGTATCTTCCACTGGTTGAGTTTCCTTACAACAATGGTTATCAGGAGTCACCAAGGATGGGTTTATTTGAGGCACTCTATGGGTGGAGTTGTAATACTCTCATCAGGTAGAGTGATTTAGTGAACAGGGTGTTGATAGGACTGGATATGTTGGCAGAAATGGAATAGGAAATGCAAGTTATCAAGTAGAATCTAAAGGCATCACAGGATAGGTAGAAGAGTTATGCATACAAGCACGGGCCATTTAAGGAGTTTCAAGTTGCGGAGCATGTGTATTTGTGCATCAAGCCCAAGAATAGATCCTTTAGGATTGGATCATGTGCCAAGTTGGCACCTCGGTATTGTGGTCCTTTCAAGATCCTTGAGAGGATTGGACTAGTGGCCTACAAACTTGCACTGCCTCTGATAGTGAAATTCCATAATGTTTTCCACACTTCATTACTTAAAAGATATGTAAAAGTTATTGATCATGTTATTGATTGGTTTGTATTGTAGATGGAGCCAGGAAGGAGAATTCTAGCTGGAACATTAGTGCATATTGTAGCGGAAATAGCTCATGATCCAGAATAGAACAATCGAGCAAGTTAAAGCGTAATGGAAGCACTTTGGGCCTGATGAAGCCACACAGGAGATGGCTTATCAAACATGGGCTATGTATCCTTCATTGTTTGTCAGTGGAGGAAAATGGTTCTTTGGTATATGTACATATTTGTGTCTGTTTGATATTGTAAATACCGCAATGAGTTGTGTTATAAAGCTACAATAAGCGGTTTGGTTGTCATGTTTTTCATGATGGTTTTTGTTTTTTAGCAGGTTGGTCAATATAAATACTGAAACAAGTTGAGTTATAAAGCTCCATGGTAACTATATTTTTATTTTCAGCCATTTTGTTGGTTGTAGGTGTCATCGAACACCGAGGATGGTGTTCCCCTAAGGGGGAGGGGTCTGTAACATCCTCGGGTTAAAATTTCATGTAATAGAGGCAAAATAAGACCAAGGTCACAGGACACGTATTCCAAGATAAATGTTGGGCAAAGTATCCTAATGGGCATCACTTATTGTTTATTATGGCTAAAGGGAAATTTGAAAAGTTAATGACAAAGGCTTTGAAAAGGAAAAAAGGCATTATCAAAATTTTATATTATTAAAATAAAGGAAATTAGGAGAAAATGAAGGTGAAAGGTCACAGGTTGCATGTGAGGAGGAAAATGAAGAAAAATAGAGGAAAAATGAAGAAATTAAAGACATCAATAATAAAAAGGCATTAGAGGATCAGTTCAAAACTTTTTGTCAGCTTTTTGTCAATTTTGTTTTGCAATTAGTCTCAGAAAGGAGAAGATCACCAAGAGGAGAAGGAAAGCAAGCAAGCAAATGAAAGCAAGGATCAAGCAAGGAAAGGTTGGATCAAGTGGATTCAATAGGAATATTTGTAGGTAACAGGTTGCATGTATGATTTCCTAGTTGTTTTTGGAATGCATGATATATGTATGTGTGTAATTGGTTCTTTTATTATCATTGGCATCGGTTTTGTTAGGTTTCGACAGTGGTTTAGCCTTGCCTTACCATTTCTAGATAGCCATGGTATGATGGGATTCATTCTTGGTTGAGCTTTAGGTTGATGAAAGGTTTTAGCTGCAGGTGAGGTGGTCTTAAGAAAATCCCAAGAATTGGGGGTGGATATGGTTTTCTTCAGGATGCCCTCAACAGGTGGGTGGAGACATGAAAACTCCTCAAGGGATGGTGAAGGAATTCTGAGGCATCCAAGCTCGGTTCGGTTTTGTGATCTCGAGACTAGTTTAGGTGAGATCACAATAGTGTGAGGGTGGAGGTGGTTTAACCTCTGGATTCCCGTGATTGTTTTTGGATTGGTTTATCCCATGAGATCCCACATTCATGCTTGGAATATGGCACGGGGGTGATTGGCTAAAACAACAATTTGGTTCAGCCCAATCTATGGTTGGGTGGTACATGGAAGTCCATGACTTGGTTGGATTTTATATATGGTTAATAAGATCTAAGGTCCTCATGTCTTTATGAGTAAATTTACTTGTTATTATGAGAGCGCATTAGTCCTTCTTGGTAAACCTCAAATAAGTTTTAGATATCTATGTTCAGATAGGCATTCATAACTTGTAGGTTGCATGTTCTCAATGTGTTTGATGGAATGACTGTCATGGTTAGATCAAGATAGGACAAGTCTTTGAGTAATTTTTGTGTTAGAGGCTTTGTATTTGTGTTATTTATCATTTTTGGAAGTTTCATTAAGTTTGGGCAGAGGTATGGATTCTAGCCATAAAACGTGGCAATCTCGTCGGCGATGACACAAGACTACCTGATAAATACTACTGTCGCTAGGAAGCAAGACTATGGGAACGACTAGAGGCTTATAGTTGCTTAGAGGCCTTGTCATGGGATCGATTGGGGGTCTAGCTCACTTAAAAGAAATCTATCTCAAGGATTAGACACCTGGAATGGTTGGTTAGTTCCTAGGGGTCCTGTAGCACCTGAAGCAAATCAGTAAGGTCTTGTTATGTTGGATCTATTTCCTTAAGGTCATCTGGGAGGTTGAGTCATGTCTAGTATCCCCTCAGCTCATGTTTACCCTGGGAAAGCTGGTGAAAGTGGGTATATATGAGAGGAGGTGTGTTACATACTAGAAGGGTGAAGCAGATTGACTTTATTATGAAGAACTTGAATAAACTTGATGTGGAAGATTGTGTTGCATTAAGCACTAAGGCAGAGAAAGTGCAAAGTCTCGATGTCATTGAGCTCTAGCATAGGAGATTGGGGAATTTACATCATGGCCCCTTAAAATTTATGCAGCAAATAACCACTGGTCTCCCTAAAGGATCACTTGAGCAACAGCGTGCCTGCAAGGGTTGTACCTTGGGGAAGTATTTGAAATACACATTCCATGATCGAGACAACAAAGCACATGCAGTATTGGAAAGAGTTCACTCTAATTTTTGTGGACCTTTATTGATAGCCTCCAATGCTAGACATAAGTACTATGTTATTTTTGTTAATGATTTCTCAAGGAAGTGTTGGATCTTCTTCATGCAAAAGAAAGATGACACATTCTCAAAGTTTGTAGAATTCAAGGCACTAGTTGAGAAAGATACCAACAAGAAGGTGAAGGCTCTCAAAAGCAACAATGGAGGTGAGTATGTTTCGAATGAATTCAAGGATTTCTATGTGAAAGAAGGCATTTGAAGAGAGTTGAAAATGCCCCACAACCCATAGTAGAATGGGGTAGCTAAGAGTAATTTCCAAAGCATTGTGGGAGTTGCAACAACTATGCTACATGACCAAGGCCTGCCACTGAATTTGTGGGTAGAAGAATGTAACATAGTAGTTTACTTGTAGAACTGGAGTCCTCAGTGGATTCTTGGTATGATCACACCAGAGGAGGATTTTTGGGAGAGAAAGTTTGATGTGTCTCACTTTAGAATTTTTGAAGCCTATGTTTACTTCCATGTCTCCAAATATTTGAGGAATAAGCTTGAGACGACAACAGAGTTGGGAGTTTTTGTGGGTTACACTGAAACTCCATACAATTACCATGTGTACTTACCATCCCTTAGAATGATAGTTGTGCGAAGGGATGTAAGTTTTGATGAGGAGAAAGTGATGTAGTGCTCTCTTGAGAAGGAGATTATGATCCCACTAGAATAGGATATTTTAGCTCCAAAGGAGGAGCCTTAGGAGTTTTTGGAGTAGCCACAAGTGGAGGAATAGATAGGAGGAAGAGTGGAGACATCCACTCAATAAGAACCATCCAGAGAAGGTAGAAAAAGAACCAAGGAAGTTGATAGATTGGTTCAAGATGTGAGGGAGACTATGGGGTGCTCCCTCATCCATGCACAAGCAAAGGAGGTAACCTTAGAGGTACACTGGCTACATGGCTCTAATGACTGAGCTTATAGAGACTGAGCCATCCTCTTTTAAGGAAGCATTTGAGGAACATGTTTGGGTTGATACAATGGTGGAAGAATACTAATCCATCATCAAGAACAATGTTTGGGAAGTGGTCCCAACATCGACAGATAAATTAGTGTGGGTTTGATATGGATCTTCAAGGTTAAACATGAAACAAACAAAAGAATAGAGAAGTATAAGGCCATATTTTTGGCCAAAGGATTCTCTCAAGTTGAGGGAATTGGCTATGAGGAAACCTTTTCTCCCATAGCAAGGTATTCATCCATTATATCAATTCTTGCACTGGATGTGAAAATGGGGTGGATGATCCACTAGGTGGATGTAAAAAAAAGATTCCTCAATGGTGTTACAAAGGAGGAAGTGTACATTGAGCAACCAAACTCAGGCAAGCATTGTATGGTCTCAAACTGGCACCCCGAGCTTGGTACACTCAGATTGATAGTTATCTCACTGGATTGGGCTTCATCAAAAGAGAAGTGGATGCAAACCTCTATCATATCTTGTTAGAAGGTAAATTTCTTATCATTATTTTGTATGTTGATGATTTAATATTGATGGGTGGTGAGCATTTGATTTTCTCTTGTAAGGAGGACCTTGCAAGGGAATTTGAGATGGGTCTAATGCACTACTTCCTTGGGTTAGAAGTATGGCAAGGTGATGGGGAATTGTTTGTGTCTCAAGCCAATTATGCCACCGAGACACTATAGATATTTCACATGGAGAGTTGTAATCCTATGGAGACACATATAGCTACCAATTGGGGGAAGGAGATGCTCAACTTACCATACCACTAAATTCCACAAAGGAGATGCTCAACTTCCCTAGGCTCTTCACCAAAGCATTGTGGGGAGGTAGATTGGAGCGGGATAAAAGGTTGTAAATAATCTCACGAACCTCCAAATTCTCGGAGGGGGATAAGGGAGATGATGTCATAGGATAATAGGGGCCTTCCGGTGCAAACCAACAAGGACATAGACCTTTGGACAGAGGAGGGGGAATATGGATGGGGGGGCTAATTTGAGAAGGTAAAGTGAAAGGGAATAAAACACAACTTACAGTAACAGGGTGTACATCAGATGAAATAATACAAGCATGGGAAAGGGAATAGGTGAGAGAGAAAGAGTGGGTACCTTCTACATATTTTCCTAGCTCTATTTGTGGTCTTCCTACTTCTAGCCTTCCTATTTTAATTTCCATTTCATTCATCCCAAGAAGATCATTTGGCTGTAGAGTTGGGTCTTTCACTGTAACTAACTACTCCATTCCCCTTGAACTGAGATTCTTCCTCTTGGAGGGGGTTGATTACGCCCTTTTTTGGAAAGGGAGCTCATAATATTTAACCAAATGTCAGTATATGTGGCATCTCCTACACTAGAAGTGCACCACTTCATAGTCTAGCAGTTGAATTTATTCCAACCCTATCCCAATATCGATATCTTCTCATAGCCCCTTGCGAAGGTCTATGAACACCAATATGTGTGCTACCATTATGATCCCAATTGAGAGGTAGCAAGATTCATGCTCAAGATATTTTCCAAGAGAATTCCCATGTCCTAAAAAACTTGAGAATCCCAGAAATTTCTAGGCAAGCCAAGAAATTTGACCCAAATTGGGACCTCATCCAATCTTTCCCTTTTGGAATTAAATAGAGGGGACTAGAACTTAAATAGAAAGGGGGTTGAATCCATCTTCCAAACCTTTTGCATAATTTGTTTGGGATCTCCTACTTCTACGAACCGCAATTGAATCCAACCCCTCACTAACAAATCCACCTCTAGAGGGTTCTTCACAATGGGCACTATTTCCTTTTCAACCCATGATTTTATGAAATTGCAGATAAATCTCATCCCCTTAGGTTGCCCTATCAAAGATTTTTCTGCTAGTTTCGTGATGCTTTGTAGGGTGGCATCCATTTCCAAAACCAATGATAGTGTGGCCCCGCCAATATTTTTTATGAAGTGTTTTTTCTTCCTTTTAATCCCCCTCTCCTATCCTTCCACTGAACTTTGAGTTCTAGTTGAGACTGAATGAGGGTTTTCCTGAGAATTACTTTTCCCCACAATTTCTATGGATTGGCCCTTTTCCTCATTTGATACTAGTATATCACGCAATAAATTACTAACCGACTCCCGCAAAAATGGCTCATTAGGAAGAGTAAAAATTGACAATACCCATGTAGAAAAAATAGCCTCTGTTGATACCAAGTTCCGTTAAGGAAATAGACGAGTCATGGAATTCAATACTTGGTTCATTGCTGGAAGGAAATGTTTCAGGCCAGTTTGGAATGAGGTTAATCGAGAGTCATGAAGACTTCGCTAGTGCATATTGGGTCTGATCTATCAAACCCAATCCCCTCTTCCCATATGTGTCTACCTCCAAGGAAATTTCTGCATGTTGATATTCTTCCAAACCACCATTTGGAACCCCTTGGTTTTCTAGGGTTAGCTCAAGATAATATTTGGAGTTAGGTTTTTTTTACGCAACCATATGACCCACCTCCACCTTTTCCTTTAATTAAGGAGTGGAGACCCTGGTTTGTGTTTCACGTTCTTATTCCTATTCAAAATCAACCAGGTCAACCATCTCCATGAAAAATCCACCTACCAGATCAACCTGCACACCATATCTCCCAGTAACCCTGTCACATGTGCTTCAAGTTAACTTAACAACTAGGAGAAGAGAAAGGCGTATGTAGTAATCAACGTAAAATGAAAACCTAACAACAAACTTTTCCAAGGAAAATTTAGATGTTCCCATAATCCTCAATAAACCATCTTCAAAAAATCGTTGATCATGGCTAAAATCAAACACAATTCCCACCTCAACCTTCACATAGCCCCGGGGGACACAGGGCTTCCAAAGTCGCAATCCCCATCACCCAAATGGTTATAAATTAAGATACAAATTAAAATAATGATTCATATTTATAATAATTATATTTCAGAACTTTATATCTAAATTTATTATAAAAAAATAATATTTACAATAATATCTCTCTCCCAAATCAATGTTGTGCATAACACACTAAAAAAATAAATTAGAAATTGTATAAAGCATGTTAAAGAAAAATGTCAAATGCATATATATGTGATAATATGTATCAAATTTTTAATAAAATTAAAATTAATTTGATATATAAATATGTAAATTTTATATAATATAAATAATACTATTATGAATTAGGATAGAACCATTTTAACTCTGTATCTACAAAGAGTTAAGAGGAAGTACATCCCTAAAGTAGCAAATCTTTCTTCGGGTTTTGCACAAAAAAAGAGATTTGTAGGAAAAAAAATTCGAATTTTTCATTCATTTGCATAATGATTCAAAATTACAATTTGCATATACATTTTTAAGTGTATTTCAAGAAGAATTATTAAGTGCCAAGTATAATAGTGAGACTACTTATTTTATCCATAAAAAAAAAATATCTTTTTCAATTGATTATATATATATATATATATATATAAAGAGAGAGAAAGAGAGAGAGATCACTTTTTTTTAGAACTACTCTTTGTAGTTCATATGAAGAATATACATGCTTCATCCATTACATCATAGACTCAAATCCATTGCATAAAATCTCATGATCTCACTTGCAGGAATTGAGCCTAGGTGAGGAAGTTCTCAATCATTCTCCCCAACCCCTGAGATAAACTCAACTGAAAACACTAAAATATTTCACTTAACACACTTGCATTAGCATATAGTAGCTAGTGATCCTTGTCCCCACTATTGGTTTGAACATTGAGTTATGATAGGTTTTCCCACTATTTAACATATATTTTGAACATTGTTTTATGACAAGTTTTCCATATATATATATATATAGATATATAGATATCATAACTCAATGTTCAAACCAAAACTTGGGACAATGATCACTAGCTGATATCTGCTAATGCAGGTTGACTCATCATTGTTATTCAAGAAAAATCAAGCCACCTTTAATTACCCATTGGTGGTCCGTAAGGGGGTAGGCTTTAACTCCTGCGAGATGCCTCTAGGTCTTGGGTTGTTAACTTGTTTCCTTATGTACGAGGAAGATGAGCTCTTAGCCCAGCAGAAGCAGTTTTAGGGTATATTCCAGGCCCATAAAATATTTTGAACCACATCATCCATATTGAAATATTTTCTTGTTATTAATATATTTTTAAATACACATCAATTATTATTTTTTGTAATCTTGTTAGAACTACAACTTCATCGTGTCCAACTTATCACCTCGATCGAGGTGATAGCACAAGATTTGAACTTGAGACTTCCTGTTTGGTGAGAATTCATTTCCACGGCCATTACCAATTGAGCTATCCCAAGCAAACAAATACACATCAATATTACTTGACCCTACATATTGAAATATTTTATTTATAGTCCCTATTGATTTTTAAAAATTATTAATGTTTTTAAAATGTCACATATCAATTTTATATTAAAAATTGAATGAAGTACACATATCCCTTTTATTAAGATGTAATTGATTTTTTATATATATGAAAATTGAAAGTGAAAAAAATCAATTACTTCCTAATAAAAGGAATATGTGTAATCCATTCAATTCATAATATACAATTGATATGTGACATTTACAAAATATTAATAATTCAATTCATAATATACAATTGATATGTGACATTTACAAAATATTAATAATTAAAATTCTTATATTAGGAAGTACTTGATTTTTTTTACTTTCAATTACTTCTCCTCTTTAGGTATACTTACTTAAATGTTCACAAGGCTTGAAGCCGATACAAAATTATTCACACGAATGAAGTCATTAGAACAATATTTATCAAAGTATTATAGCTCATCATGTCACTAGCGACTATTTGAACCTAGGTGGAGAAGATAAAAACGATTCCACCCAACCATTCATGATAGCTTCAATTGATAGAAAAATATTTAAACACACACACACATATAACTTTTATCTCTACATATATAGCTATTGAAATATTTTATTTATATATACCCTGATGGGGGTGAATCTCGAGGGAGAAAGAAGGATAGAGGGTTGTGCTTGCCACCCTGATATGGAGAATGAAGTTAATGCAGGGGGTGGTGTGGCTGACCCTTTGCATGTATAAGCATGAAAATTGATTTTCGCGTAGCCTAACAAATGAATGTATGATGTTGGTTCAAAGGGCGGGTGGTGTGAGAATTTTCAAGTTGAGAGGCATCAACTTATCCCTCTTCCTCTTGAGAGAAAGTTGGAATGGAATTATAGATGTGGCCGACTAAAAATTATCTGGTTGGGATTCAATTCTTACTCTTAGAGGGAACCTTCTAAAAGGGATTGTCATCTGGTTGCTCTGTGTATTGCATGGTGGAGTAAATTGGGGAAGTAGATGCAAGTGAGCATCGGTTCCATAGGAATAAGGAAAATATCGGGACCTCCTTGTGAACTCATCATTGTAATCCTTGTCGTAAAAACTCCAACTCTAAGTGTGATTCTCTACTTGGTATGTGTTAACTGGGTTCTCTTTCCTTTCAACGGTGTCTAGTCTAGTTCTCATGAATTAATTATGAATGCTATTGGGCATACTAAGGGGAAAGTGTTTATTTCTCCAGAGGTTCTCGCTTATGCTCATATTTGTTTGAAAGACCCTTTGATGTATAAATCTGTTAGTTTTTGAGGTAACGATGAAAAAGTGTTCTAGTCTCTATGGTGTCTAAGAGGTTAAGGAACACAAGATCTCGAAAACATGGAAAAGGCTTCACAAGAAAATCCTTAGAAACACCTCCATTGGATTAATTAGCCTATAATTAAATATTTCCTAAATCTAACATAGGAAAGGTGGATAATTAAATCAGATTAATTAAGGGTGGTCGATTTTGCTCTAGAAAGATTTGAAAGAGCTAATTGATGGAGTCAAGATGATAATATCCATTGATTGAGATGTGATCATGGTCGTTGGTTTCCCAACAAAATATTACAGGAGTAGGGTCAATGAGGTTGGAGAAGATATTGAGTGAGTTCAAACAATTTGACTTATCCAGTTGCAGTGATTCAACAAGGGCGTAGTTGAAGCTAGGGAGACATCGATAGTGAGGTATTTATCATAGATTTGGCAGGAAATTTTCCAAAGAAAATTTCCATAGTGATTTTCAGTTTCTAGAAGCATGAAGGAGATTGATTTATCTACAGAGGAGTTTTCATTGGCTAGTCCGAGTAGTCAATTTTTCCAGTGCGAGTTTCCAGAGAGACCATGTTTCGGTAGCCAGTTGTTAGAACTATTTTCTAAGGTAGAGTGAGTGGATCTGGGAGGTTGTACAACTTACTGGGAAGTGATCCCAGTGGCAACACGAATTTCCAGAGCTAACAGTGGGCATTTCTGGATAGGAGTGCAAGTGTTGGGAAGGAGTGAGAATTGGTTGGAGGAGGCCAGATCAATTGCAGAGGGAGCCAAGGAGTCTCTATTTATTTTTGTTAGTGGATATTATCAGTTTCTAGATCTTCGTTTTATAGAGGATGGACAAGAGGTTGGCTCGCATGAGCTCCATTTCTAGTGTGGACCTGCTTCTCATGATCCTCCTAATTTTTGTGCTAGAGATCGAGCTTCGGTTACTTCATTAGACACTTGAG
The DNA here is from genome assembly GCA_031772625.1 of Pinus tabuliformis. Classification (NCBI taxonomy): domain Eukaryota; kingdom Viridiplantae; phylum Streptophyta; class Pinopsida; order Pinales; family Pinaceae; genus Pinus; species Pinus tabuliformis. The sequence continues at coordinate 268,971,587 of CM062820.1, forward strand.
TCTGTATGTTTGTTTTTAGTTTTTGTTTCTACATTACATACATAGATACTCTTGTTATGATTGAAGTTTGGAAACTTAGTGAATTTTGGTCAATCTACTATGTTAGCAAGTAGTCAAAAACATTTAGTTTCCCGCTCGGTAGATTGAGACCACCCACATAGTGACTTATTTGATGTTGATTCTTTCTAGATGTGTAAATCTTGGCATTATATATATATATATATATATATATATATATATATATATATATATATATATATATATATATAGATATATATATATATAATTGAAATATTTCATTTAAAAAAAATATACTTTTTATATTTATATATCATTGAAATATTTCATTTTAAAAAGATACTTTTTATATTTTATATGAAGAATAGACATGTTTCATCTATTACTTTTAATCAATAAAATTTCTTAAATATCACATATCAATTTTAAATCAAAAAATAAATGAATTGGATATAGGAAATTATTGAATTTTATATGTATGTGTGTGTGTTATTTCTATTTTTGCTTTGTATAGTATATATAGTGTTATATTGAAATATTTCTTTTTTTTAAATACTCTATATTTCATATAAAGAATTTACATGTTTTATCTATTATTTTTTAACTATTAATATATTTTAAATGTAACATATCAATTTTATATTAGGAATTGAATGAATTACACATCCTTCTTATTAGGAAATATTCGAATTTTTTTAACGAGTCAGGAGCTACCTCACATAGTCTAGGTTTCAATTCTCTTCAATCTGATAATTAAAGCTGATAATTTACTTGGTTTACCATCCAGGAAATGTGGAGAGGTACTCCAAGTTTCCTTAGTTATTTTTTTCCCCTTGGAAAAATAGTAATTTTATTCATGAGACAAAATTACATGTTGTAGATGCTAAAAACCATATAAATATGATTTGTTACTGTTTTCATAGAAAACATTAAAAAAAAAAAAGTACAACTAGCCTATTCTTTTCTGCCTTTCTTTTTTTCCACTTTTTGCGAACCTCCAGTGTTGGGAGTGGATGTCACAATGGACAGCTGATTTTCATTTGGATTTGTGGGATATTCTTTGTCAAAATCAGATCCTTTTGATCCATGAGTTCGTTTGCTGCCACTTACTTCCATTCCTGATAGTTGGGACTCTTGTTGCTGCAAAGGGTTGTTGGGCAACAAGTTGCAGGGATTGGTGGGATCTTTCTCCTCCTTTTGTGTGTTGTTCTGGACCTTTGAACATCTGTTTCTGCTTTATTTTCTGTTGTTTCTACTTTTTATGCTTCTTATTCCAAGGGGTCTGTATATTGCCATCCTTTTGGCTTTTTTCTATTGCTTCTTGTTCCATTTGGGGTTTTTTTTGCTTTTGGACAGGAACTATGGAGGTGGCCTATTTGTAAACATCCACGGCATCAGAAAGTTGTGTTTTCGTAGTCTAAAGGTTGAGTCCACTGTGTATTATTGAAATTCAATGTAATGTTGTCTGGTAGACCCTGGCTAAGATCTACTTCAACGCATATCCTGGCAAAAGTAAATATTCCCCTTGTAATTCTATCCCCATCAACCTTTAGGAACTTTCCCAGGGATTTCCTTATGGCTATTAAAAAATTATGATGCCAGAAGTGTAATGGAAGGTTGTGCAACCTGACCCAAACTGGAATTTTTGATACCACCATTGTGTTGGCACCGAATTCTGGGAACCAAGGGGTCATGAAGAGTCTTGCATTGCCCCAAAACCATGGTCCCTTATTGAGGATATGTTCCTTTTCTTTTACTGTGGTGAATCTGACTATAAAAAACCCCTTAGGGCATAAGTATATTTCAAAATTTGGTGACCATGCAACAAATATCCATTGGTGAAAAACATCAAATATAGGCCAAAAGCCATTAAATCTGCATATAATTGCTTTGGAATAGAGATCTGAGTACAAATCATTTACCTCAGGCATTGAGATTGTGAGAGCAGGAGTCTCATATTTTTGTTCCACGATGTAGGGCCCTGGTAGCTCGGGCAATGTTGTTGGTTTAGTTTGTGCTTTTTCCTTTCCTTTGACTGCATCTTTAAAAGAGCTCGTGCTCTTTGAGTTGGTTCTAGAGGATCCACCCTGCAGATGCAGATTGATTATGATGATCGAGTCTGTGGCAATGCCATAATCCTTAAGTGTGTGGTTATCCTGAAGGCTATGTCCTGACTAGATCATATTTTTCCTGCATGCTAGTATACCAAGGTGAGTTTGGATTTCATGCCTTAAGTCTTGGATCCTCCTCCCCTTCCAGATCCTCCAGCAGATATGCCTGCCTTCCAGCCTTTTATTGAAAATTTGTATCAAGTCCGCCTTAGTAGAGTGTGGTCTGTCTGAGAAAGGGCTCGATCTGTTACCAATGCATCCAGATCTGATGGATCTGAGCATATCGGTGCTCTATCTGGTTCTTGCCTCACTAGACTTGGGATATCTGATGGATCTGTGCATATCAATGCTCTGTCTAGTTCTTGCTTCGACATATCTGGGCTAGCATGCCTGGCATCACCCTTTGTCAGATACCCACCTGCGAGTTCTAGGAGGCCTCCCAGGTATGGCTCTACCCACCCCAGTGTTGTGTCTATGTGGATCTTATCAACAGAGAGATCTTGTTGTTGGGTGGGCAACTGATCTGGCTCTCTATTACGTATTATACACACAGTTTCTGTCATATCAAAAACGGGAAGGGGCTCCGTGAGGCATAGAAGTGATAGATCTAAGTAAAAAAACACCCAGATGGATGCCCCAGACACTCTCCTGCACTGCCTAGACCATTGAAGAGGATTTTCCTTTGCCCTTTGTCTTACAGTTGGCGAGTTAGTAGAAGATAAAGAAAAACCGTTTGCAGACTACCTGATCTGGCTAGTGCAAGGGCCGATGTACCATCTGGCCGCTGATATCAAATATCCCTTGTCCTGTTCTATAAGAATCGCCTCGTTTCAGGTAGGGAGAGGTCGTTCGTGGCCATTGTGGGGGTTGATCTACCTCTGGGGGTTCATACTTTGGTTCACAGTGCAGCCAGACGATTACCTGATTTACTGAGTCGTCCTGCACATCTTTCGATATCCTGCATACTCCATTGATGCCTAGATCGATGGTCTAAAGAGTGGTGCCGACGCTAGAAACATCCTCAGAAACCCTAGCCATTCTTATATCCCTGGCTTTGGCCAAACGCTCTAGAGCAAAGCATTGATCCAAGTTTCCTTGGTATATATATATATATATATATATCTCTTTTTTTTAATATTCTTTTTATTTCATATGAAGAATATGCATGTTTCATCTAGTACATCATATATTTTAAGCTATTGCATTAAATATCATCATGTCACTTGCAAGAATTAAACCTAGGTGTGGAAGTTCCCAATTATTCTTCATTTCCAACCACTTCAGATAAACCCAATTGACAGTATTGAAATATTTCACTAACATAGATATTGAAATATTTTATTTATGAAACACATTGTCTATATTAATATAACATCCACCCTAAAAATTCTTTGTGATTTATCCAAAAGAGACTTGGTATATGATAATGAATCACGAAAGCCTGCATTCATAATTTTTTATTATTAATATAGTTTTAAATACACATCGATATTACTTAACCCTATATATTGAAATATTTTATTTATAATCCATATTGATTTTTTTAATTATTAATATTTTATGTAATATAAAGAATATACATGTTTCATTCATTCCATTCATGTTTGATGTATTTGTGTTTCAATTACTTATTCTCTTGAGGCATTGAAATATATATAGATAAATAAATATGTGTGTGTGTGTAGTTCACGAATTTTAGAGATCTATGACTACTACGTAAATTAAATATCATATGAGACAGATCCACTTGAAGTGATCACTTCCTACCGATTCAATCATGGAACCTGGCCCTAGGGTGCCGAGAAATATATATATGACATTGAAATATTTCACTTTTTTTTAATTACTCTTTATATTTGATATGAAGAGCATACATGTTTCATTCATTACATTATAGGCTCGCAACTATTGCATTAAATATCATTATGACACTTGTAAGACTTAAACTAGGTGGGAAAGTCCCCAATCAGTTTTCCCAACCACCTAAGATAAACCCAATTGACAACATTGAAATATTTCACTTAACATAGGTATTGATATATGTTAAAATTGGCAACTAGGGCAAAAATTCATGTGGATCATCTTATTCATGGCTGATAATATTTTTATTAGATTCCTCTCGTCGAGAGGTGTAGGATTGATATAAAGATCATTCGATTCCGATAAGTATTCATGGAGATATGAATTTATTTTGATTATGGAATTATTATCAAGCCGACCTACAACTCATGTAGTCTCAGAAGCCCAATAGTCGCATCTATTCAAACACCAACGTTTTGTATAAATACAGGAGGAATTTTCCTCATTTGGACTCACTCATCTCATCACATCTCTCTCTCTACTGCGCAGAAAAGAGTCTCTTCTCTACTGCGCAGAAAAGGGTCTCTCCCTCACATGTGAAGCCGGAAGCTGCTGAAACTGAAGCTGCAACTGCAGAATTAAAGATTGACCTGCATGGACTAGAAGATCTCCTCAATTAAACTGCGTTGTAGGTTCATTTGAACCTCCTCTGAAAGCCGCAACTTTTGGTGGTGGAATCAAGTCAATCCGACAGACGGTTACAAGATATCGACTGCCCTAGTTTGAAGCCGGAAGCTGCCGAAACTGAAACTGCAACTGCAGAAGTAAAGTTTGACCTGTGTGGAATAGAAAATCTCCTCATCTGAACTATGTTGTAGGTTCATCTGAACCTCCTCTAGAAGTCCCAACTTTTGGTGGTGTAATCAAGCCAATCTGACGGTCGATTTGTGAGATATCATCTACCCTAGTTTGATGATGAAGCCGCTAATGCTGATGCTGTTGATCTAGGGTTTGCTACTGCTGATATGAATCAGATTTATTGTACTATTTCTCTCTGCTGAATTATTAAAGATAAAAGAAGATTTGATCAAAGGGTTTCCCCACACATTGTGGGGTTTGTCCCTGGCTAGCCGCCACATCTTGTGTCTGTTGTCTTGGCTTGTTTTCTGTCGATTGTTTAATGTTCTATCTGCACTTTACTTTATGTACATGTGATTGCTAATCTATGGAATATAATAAGAAAAGGAAGTAAACTATTATAAGCATAGAACATACCATAACTTAACATGGAATCAGAGCCGAGGTGAAGACAAAGCCCAAGCAAGAGCAAGAGCAATCACCAAAGAGAAGATTGGCAAGGCTATCCTAAAAGAACTATGGGGTCCTCAACACTCTTTCCTACCGAAGACAAGAAAGCTGACTATCACGGATGGAAGATGTATATCGATCTAACCCTAGAAGATCAAGGAGTGTGGACCATGTAAGAGGCAATATTGTTGAGCCTCCATCAAATGCATCCGCTGCTGCCTAGAACAAATGGAAAAATGGAGAAGTCAAAACAAAGAAGATCATCTGGGACTCTATCGACAAGCACTTGGTGGCGTACACCTCTGAACTGGACACCTCTAAGGAAATCTACGATAGACTGGTGAGTTTATTTAAAGTTAATGACGCAAATCAAGTTTTGTTTCTTAGAAATAAGCTAAAGGAAATTCATAAGGGTAAAGATGAGAGTATGCAAGCATACTTCTTAAGAATCATCGAGATCAAGAACGATCTCCTATCTATTGGTGAGACTATTATTGACAGAGAAATGGCACTGAAGAATATTAGAGGATTACCATCGGAATGGTAAGTGTTCAGGACTACTCTTCTAAACAATAATGTAATTTCTGGTTTCGAGGAATTAATGGCTAGATGCATTCAAGAAGAAACAAGGGTAGAAGAGCAAGAAATGCCCGTGCCTAAAGGTCCTCCTACTGCCTTTTCTTCTCATGCTAAGAAAAGAAATAATTCCAGGACTAAATTAAAAGGAAAGGCTAGACCTAAGGGTGAAGACAAGGATGATGTTACATCTGCGATAAAGCAGGTCACTATGCAAGGGAGTACCCCGATAGAAAGGAATCACACTGGGACGATGATCAAAATCCCTCTGATGGCAATCAAAGGAATGAAAAATTCATAGCAAAGGTAAGAGGAGAGCTGGGAATCAAGGAAGAGGACAACCATTCAAGAAGGCTAGAAATTCCAGGATGTATTAAATGCACCTAACCTCAAAAAGACCTGGTGTCCATCTCAGCGATAGAAGACAAAGGCTACAAGGTAACCTTCAACGATGGCAAGGTACATATATGGAAAAATAATGTTAAAGATGCCTTTACTCTTGGGTTTCATGTTGATTCATTATATCAGGTCGATGGAAGTCTGCTAGGTGTCATGTCTTATGACACATCTCTTCAGTCCGAACTTTGGCATCGGAGGTTTGCCCCCCTTCATTATAAAGCTCTACTCGGTGTAAGACAAATGGTGACAGAGATGCCCGAATTTCGAGTAGAGATAGAAGGTATATGTCCAGGATGTCCTGAAGGAAAGCTCAAAAGGGGACCATTCCCCTCAAGCCTAAGCAAGACCTCTGATATATTACAGTTGGTTCACTCAAGCATACCTGAGGTTGGCATTAAGAGGGAGACTACTACACCACATACTCCAGAGCAGAATGGTGTGGCACCGTACAATTGTGGAAGCTGTCTCTATGGGTAGATGATATAACAATGCCTGATGTGGAAGAACCCATGGATCCTATTTATCCACCTAAGCCTTCCTCTTCTAGGAAGAGGCCTTCATGGCTTGGGGGATAATTGATGATGTTGAAGGACATGGTACAGCCCAAGGAACCTTTCGTAAAAGTAAGAAACCTAATAGGTATCAGGGATACCTGACCATCATGAGCATGATCATACAAAATAATCCTTCATCATTCTCAGATGCCGTCAAGCATCAAGTATGGAAGGATCCTATGACCGAAGAATATGAGTCTATTATGAAGAATGATGTCTAGGAAGTAGTTCCCAGACCCCAGGACAAGACAGTTGTTACTTCCAAATGGCTTTACAAGATAAAGCATGCAGCAAATGGAAGTATGGAAAAGTATAAGGCTCGTTTTGTTGCTCGTGGTTTCTCCTAGAAAGAAGGTATAGACTATGATGTGATATTTGCACCTGTTTCCAGATATACGACCACTCGCTCGATCATAGCCCTTGCGGCTTCACAAGGATGGAACCCACATCAAATGGGTGTCAAGACCGTGTTCTTGCATGGTTCGATCAAAGAAGAGGTCTACATGGAGCAACCCGAAGGATTTGAGATTTATGATTGAAAATCTCATGTATGCAGGTTGAAGAAGGCTCTCTATGGGCTGAAGCAAGCACCCCGAGCATGGTATGATAGGATCGATAGCTACTTGATGAAGCTGGGATTCACTAGGAGTGAAGCCGATCCTAACCTTTACTTTAAGGTTGAAGATGACACACCTCTCATACTGGTGTTGTATGTGGATGACCTCTTTATAATAGTTGCATACCCTCTCAATCACAAATGTAAGAGGGAGTTGGCTTCTGAATTTGAAATGAAGAACCAAGGACTTGAAGTGTGGCAGAAGCCAAGGGAAATTTTTCTATCTCAAGGAAAATATGTGGTAAATATATTGGAAAGATTCGGTATGATGGACTGCAAGCTTGTGACTACCTTAAGGATCTTAACTTTTAGAAGTTATATGGTAGTGATGTCGGACAAGATTTGGGAAATGCCTCTGAGTTTCATAAACTTATTCTCATTGATGTTCTTGGTGAACCTCCATCCAAACATATGTTTTATAGTTAGCATTGTGAGCTCATATTTGGTTGAGCCTCATTGGATTGATTGCAATAATCTTCTGAGATATCTTCGTGGCACAATTACTAATGGGTTAAGATACACTGCAAAGATGTGAGACTACTTGGATATACTGATGCTGATTGGGCAGGTAATGTGGTGGACCGTAAGAGCACTTCCGGGTGCTATTTCACCTTGGGATTTACTTCGATATCCTGGATGAGCAGGAAGCAGAAGTCGATGGCTTTGAGCATTGCTGAAGCAGAATATATTGCTGATAGCATGGCCTCCTGTGGGGCAGTCTGGTTGTGAAAGCTCTTCAGTGAGCTGTTTGGATTTACATTGGATACCACTGTGATTCTTTGTAACAACCAGAGGTGGGATTCAATGATTGAGGAATCTCATATTCGTCGATTGCTCCAGCAGATAGACATCATTTGGGATATGGTAAGTCGATGAGAAAGGAGGCTCCATCGCATTAAGATGATGTACAGGTCGATACACCTTGTCAAAGCCCCGAGGAAAGATCTAATATGTGATTTTCCCAAACGACTTGGAGTCGTCAAGAAACCCTTGTACAAGGGTCCTGCATGTTGCATACATTGAGCTCTGGGAGCTCTGAGGGCTTGCGGTTCTTACTGGAGCAACATACGACCACAGGGTGACTCACCCTCCCCTGGTGGTGTGCACTGGAACAAGATGATTCGCTCTCTTGTGAGACAAGATGATTCGCTCTCTTGTGGAACAGGATGATTCACTCTCCTATGTAACAGGATGATTAGTTCTCCTGTGAGGCCTAGATTGATGTGCTCTCGATGGCGATTGTAGCAGGATTGATGTGTTCTCCTGTGAGGCCTGGATTGATGTGTTCTCCATGGCGACTGTAGCAAGATTGATGTGTTCTCCTGTGAGGCCTGGATTGATGTGTTCTCCATGGCGATTGTAGTAGGATTGATGTGTTCTCCTGTGAGGACGAGATTGATTAAGTTCTCCTGTCGAGGCATCCTACCCATGCAGTCTGGGACTCATGGGAAGTACCTCTCATCTGATCAGTGAGCAGGGAAATGAAGTTAGGGACCATAGTAGTACCGATGGACACATCACTGTATCTACCGTACTCCCCACTCTAGGATGACCTCCATTGATCTGGGATCAATGATACTGGTCTGCGACCAGTTGTAGGAGTTGTACCATACTATGACACTAACTTCGGGTCGGTTGAGACTGGTCTGGACCAGTGGTACATACTATGAGACTGACTTCATGTCAGTGCAGTACTGGTCTAGGACCAGTGAGAGTGGTACATACTATGACGCTGACTTCGGGTCAGTTGAGACTGGTCTGGAACCAGTGGTACACTCTCTAAGACTACGATGCTGGTCTAAGACCAGTGGTAGGAGTGGTACTTACTATGAAGCTGACTTCGGGTTGGTTGAGACTGGTCTGGGACCAGTGGTACGCACTCTGAGACTGACTTTGAGTCAGTGGAGGATGATACTGGTCTAGGACCAGTGGAGTTGTACTCACTATGACGCTAACTTTGGGTTGGTTGAGACTAGTCTGGGACCAGTGGTACATACTCTGAGATTGACTTTGAGTCAGTATGATACATCCTTGATCATTTCTTCTTCTTCATAATTCGGACAAAAGCAGAGTAGAACAGAACAATGCAAGAGCAGAGCAGAACAATACAGATCAGTATAGGGCAGAACAAGACAAAGCAAAATAGGTAGAATAGAGCAGAGCAGGGCAAGGGACAGGCTGTACAAGGCAATGCATTTGATGGATGAATAGTAACGACCGATAGACAGATTGCAGATGAAGTTCTCCCTAGTTGAGAGGGAGTGTTAAAATTGGCAACTAGGGAAAAACTTCATGTGGGTCATCTTATTCATGGCTGATAATATTTTTATTAGATTCCTCTCGTTCGTAGGAGAGGTGTAGGATTGATATAAAGATCATCCGATTCTGATAAGTAGTCATGGAGATATTTATTTTGATTATGGAATTATTATCAAGCCGACCTACAGCTCATGTAGGCTTAGAAGCCCAACAGTCGCATCTATTCAAACATCAACGTTGTGTATAAATATAGGAGGACTTTTCCTCATTTGGACTCACTCATCTCATCACATCTCTCTCTCTACTGCGTAGAAAAGAGTCTCTTCTCTACTGCGCAGAAAAGGGTCTCCCCCTCACATGTGAAGCCGAAAGCTACTAAAACTGAAGCTGCAACTACAGAAGTAAAGATTGACCTACATGGACTAGAATATCTCCTCATCTGAATTTTTTTGTAGGTTGATTTGAACCTCCTTTGAAAGCCACAAATTTTGGTGGTGGAATCAAGTCAATCCGACGAACGGTTTGCAAGATATCTACTGCCCTAGTTTGAAGCCGGAAGCTGCCGAAACTGAAACTGCAACTGCAGAAGTAAAGTATTACCTGCGTGGACTAGAATTTCTCCTCATCTGAACTGTGTTGTAGGTTCATCTGAACCTCCTCTGGAAGCCGCAACTTTTGGTGGTGGAATCAAGTCGATCCGACGGTCGGTTTGTGAGATACCATCTGCCCTAGTTTGATGATGAAGCCGCTAATGTTGATGCTGCTGATCTAGGGTTTGCTACTGCTGATATGAATCAGATTTATTGTATTGTTTCTCTCTACTAAATTATTGAAGATAAAAGAATATTTGATCAAAGGGTTTCCCCACACATTGTGGGGTTTGTCCCTGGCTAGCCGCCACATCTTGTGTCTCTTGTCTTGGCTTGTTTTTTGTCAATTTTTTAATGTTCTATCTGCACTTTACTTTATGTACATGTGATTGCTAATTTGTGGAATATAATAAAAAAAAGTAAAACTGTTATAAGCATAGAACATACCATAACTTAACAATATATTTTATTTATTAACCACATTGTCCACATTAAGATGTTTTTTTGTTATATATATATATATATATATATATATATAATGGGTAGAATTTATATTATAATATTTGGTTGCATAACCAAAGCCATTTAGATGCTTCAATAATTTTAGATGCTTCAATATTCCAATATAACAACATTATTTTCTTACCTCTGTGGGCTTTTTGGACTACAATTTTACACTAATATCTTCCATAGATTATGCAAAAATTTCCCAAAAAAAATGCAATTTGCAGTACATAATAACATAAGAAAGTTAAAAAACCTGGGAGGGCCAAACTTCTGTGGAAGTTACCAAATTCCCTTCAATGTTGCAGGACATTCCTTCTCCACGCGCTTTGTCTTCACTAGCCTCAACCACCTGCTCACCTTCTCCTAGCTCCATATTTTTCTGTTTGATTCTGATATCATCATTTGACGGGGTGTCCCTATTGGCTTGAAACTTCATAATTAGTAGCCCAACCTCCAAACATGCCAATTTTTTGTGCATTTTTAGTTGCAACCATTTGCAGCATTTCTCCAACAACTGCAACCTAGCTTCCTTTTCCTTCTCCACAAGCTCCAATCTTCTATTGGATATTTCAATTATTTTGAATAATGCATTGAACAAATTTTCCACAGACTCCTTCTAGTTTTCCATGTCTTTCTTAGCAGTAAACTCTTCAGTGATAGCCCATTCCTGCCTTTCCATACTCATCTTACAATACCACAGTGAAATCCACAAGTCAATTGAATCAGTCATGTCATCCTCATGAAGCCCCTATGTATATCACAATGGCTCATGAAGCTTAAGGAGGTGACACCTGAGGAAAGAAATAAATTTTGAATCCCAGATCCTGAAACCTGTAAAATGATAAAAACTACCATGGAATTAATGTCTTGGCTTAGAATGTAGATCTTGGAATTTAAGGCCAAATCATTGGATAATTGTGGTTGAATCATCGACAAGATATTCCAATTCACATCCCATTTATAACAAATTGAATTCCCCTGATAACTGTCCATACGACGTATAATAGAAATCAAGGGCCAAAACATGTTGTACACCTCACCTCCATGTGCTGAAACCTGACTGCAACCAATGCCATGTCAGAGGATCTCGGGGACAACATTACTACCTATAACAAGGATTTCAAACCCATTACGTTGCCCACAATTCAATAAGTGGCAAATTGGCCAACCAATTTGAATGATATTAAATAAATGAGCCTCATGTAAGAGGATAGATAATCTTTTTAGAATTGGTTTGTTTCCAGTATTCCTTTCCTCAACATTTCCCTTGATTGGCGAGGTTTTCCATATCCACGTTTAGATGCCTATATATGTGATAAAGAGAAATCTCCTTGAATTTCTCTAGCTGCAAAGCAATCCTATTCACAATTGCGAAATTGGGAGGACCTCTCTCAGACTTTAATTTGAAGACTTTCCTTATGACAATCATTGAGTCCCCTAAGATTGTCATTCTCCTTATGCCTTTGTTGATGACAAGCTCCAATCCTTTCCAAAGAGCCAAAAATTCAGCCTAGTTATTAGTTGAAGTACCCAATCCCCAAGCATAACTAATCTTTGATTGTTCCTTGAGGCAAAGGATCACCCCTTCCTATCCAAACACCCCATTATTAACATATTTTTAATACACATCAATATTACTTTTCAATGTGTGTTTCATTATACCAAAGATCGATACTAACTACATCACGAAAAACCCACCCGTGTTTAGGTGAGTTGGTTATCTTTCATGTAGAAATTTCTTCTAAGGAGTGATCATGTCAATCTCGTTGGGATTGGAACCATTGTGGGGAAGATAATAGCAACTCCTCCCTACCACCCGAGATACACCCACTTGATTACACATCAATATTACTTAAACCTACATATTGAAATATTTTATTTTAACCCATATTAATTTTTTTAAATTATTAATATTTTTAAATGTCACATATATATTTTATACTACGAATTGAATGAATTACACACATTGCTCTGATTAGGAGGTATTTTTTTTTTTTTTTTACTTCTCCTCTTTATACATTGAAATATTTTAATATGTTCTACACACATAAAACTATTTTATATATTTATATATATATATATATATATATATTTTTATATATATATATATATATATATTTATATATATATAACAGAGATATTCAAATAATTTAAATATTTTTTTAAAGTATAAGAATTATATATCTCCCTCGCACTCCAAAGCGAAAATAAGTTGTTTTTTCTCTGTAAAGTTGATATAAAATTATGATATTTAAGATGGAAATTGAAATACTTTATTTATGAAAGTATTATGCTATTGAAGATGGACATTGAAATATTATATTTATGGTTCAAAGTGAGAGTGAAATATTTTGCCACATATCATAGTGGTTAGTAATATCAACAATGAACCAACATGGTGAGAGTGAGATTATTGATGTTTTATAGTATTTTTTTTTAAACTAGCCAAATATATGTATTCATTTTTTTCTTTTAGTGTTGACATTGCTTTTTTATTTATAGAATATTTGTTTTTATTTTAAATGGACACATGTCAACTCAAGTTTTGCAACTCCTTTATATTGGGTTGTAGAATGTACCTCTGTGTTCAATAATAAAAAATTACATTTAATATATTTATCTTATCATTATTAGAAATAGATTTTACAACTATCAAATTTTATAAGTATACAATTGTCTTTCCTCTCTTCTTGTGACTATAAAATCTCCTTCATATTTTGTGAAAATTAATTTATAATGATTATATATCTAATAATGCCAATGTGATGTCCACATAAATAATGTTGCTTTAAATTAACACCATAGTTAATTGGTTATGGAATGCTTAAATTTATTGTTAGACTGTTTTTTTTTTTGGTAAGTTAATTATATTACCTCAAAAAGCAAATTACATCATTGATACTAAAAAAGAACTGACCTCACTCTACCACACATGAAAACAAATGTATTGGCTGGTTTGAGAAAACTTAAATTATCTGCTAGAAACAACTAACAACACTTATAACATAAAGCCATAAGAAGACCACTAAGAGATAACAAAAACATGTTAGCCAATTAGGAGTGCGATGATGTCGCAGACCCTAGATCCTTTCCAATCGAACTAGGTGGCATTGCAGGTTTAAACTCGCATTGGATGTGATTTTCCATGTGAGCTAAGCGAGCTTCCAACCTGTCAAGACATGCATGTTGTTTCAATTGATTATGTTAAATATCATTCAACAAATAAATAATATCATTCTCGGCCTCATGTTTTTATCTTTAGACCCTTCCTAATAGGGTCTTTAAATACCAATGGAGAGTTACAAAATACATGTATTGGTTCCTTCTTCCCCTGGTGTGCCCAGGTTCAGGAAGCCAACGAGAAACCTCCTCCAATAACTCAGAATATGAGTAAGCATGTCACTCCTAGGAAACATGATTCTCAAGCCTCCAAATATCCCGCGAGTGCTCATAGGGATAGAAAAATAATATGTAGTCGCAACCTCCTAGGCCTGCAATTGGGCTCATGAGTGCACTTGCTAGCCACAATGCCAACACATCCTTTGATGTGCCATGAAATCAACACTGAACAACGAGGCAACAAAAATAGGGACAACCATCCCCCAACCACAAGTCCGTTTTGAGGTCAACTCCTTTGAGATAAAATACCAGAAAAGAAGAAAAAGGATAAGTGACATAGATAAGTTTGTTTCTTTAATGAGATTAAGAAAGAAAATAATGTCTCTTTTGGCAACAATTCCTCAGCTACAATT